>BCJJ01000015.1:522262-1067822 GCA_039545355.1 Trichosporon coremiiforme
CKGSKSACTCTGCTGCTGGCCGCCCTGCTGCTGGCCGCCTTGCTGTTGGCCGTTTCCAGTGGGAGCTTGACCACCCTGTTGCTGGCCACCTTGCTGTTGCTGATCTCCCTGGGCGGGTTGTCCATGCTGCTCTTGGCGGGGAGCAAGGTAACGCTTCGAGGGTCGATCACCGGCACCGCCGGCAGGTGCCGGGTTTGACATTACTTCGGAAGGTGAAGCAGACAGTTCTCTGGCAGTGTGACTTTGTTGGTTTCAGATGCGTGTGTGTGCCGAAGTCGATAGGTCCGGGGGATGCAGAGATCTAGAGAGGGAAAGCGATGGAGGCGGACAGAGTGATTGGTGCGATGCGACGAACCCAGATCGGGCCAGGTTGGCGTTTGGGGTCAATGTCTGACGTCGGGAAATCAGCTGCGATGCGTTATAGCGGCGGAGAGTGACTGATGGGCGAGCGCGAGTTGGGGGTGTATTCAACCTGGTAGGCACAAATGCGAAAGGAATGTCCGTGCCTCTTTTCCTCAGTTTCGCAGGCGTCGATGCAAGTAATGTCGGAAATCGAAAGGGCACAGGGGAAATGAGCGGGCGTGTGTGATGCAGGCGAAGTGATGTACAGTGAACGCGAAGCTGGAGAAGAGCGAAACGAATGGATCCTGGGTGATTAGCGTCTGGCGATGATTGAGTGCAGTGGTGGGTCTTGGTCTGAAGGGGATGCTTGGCTCGTTGGTTCCCCGCCCCGCGCCCAGCAACAATAATTAGCACTGAATCAGGTATGCAAGTCGCGCTCTTTGCAGATGATCGAACGGACTGCCAGACGATCCGCTGGGCGAATGGGACGAAGGCGACCGGGCTGGTCGCGCTGGGAATGCGGCCGAACAGCGAGCCGAACGCAAGTGGTACGGTGGTAGCAAGGGCTTCAGGACCGAGAAGCTACCGGCTGGGGCTTGCAGCTCGGTGGCAGCTGGACGAGTGACAGCCTGTGACTGCGCGCAGACAGGCCGAACGTTCGTGAAGGCGAAGCAAGCTGTTGGAGAACAAGAAGGAAGAGAGGGAAGAAGGCAAGCGTCGGGTCAAGTATGGCGGGGGCGGGACGTTGGACAGGGCTGAAAGCTGACGGAGGCTGGGCGGGCGTGGACTGAGAAAGGGAAAGGCGATGCCAAGACGTCGTTTGAGATCGAGGTCGGATTTGGGCTGACGGGATCGACTCACCGATGTCGTGTTGTGTTACGTGTCTTGTGTCTAATGAGGGAAAGGAAAGGAAAGGAAAGGAAAGGAAAGGGGCGGCGTTGGTGTGTGTCGGGATGGGTTCGATGGTGTATGGACAGCGATGAGAAGTGGTTGTGGGATAGAGTGATGCAAAGAGACGATGAGCAGTGAAACCATACGAGAACTAGAGACGGTGGCTCGGTGGGAGAGTGAGAGCGCTGGTGCCGAGCCTAAGCCAAAGTCAAAGCAACGGCTGACGGCGCTGGGCTGACTGGGCCAACGACACAGGACGTACAAGACACAGGAGTCTATGATGATATTGAAATTGATTAGGGATTGGACCTTGGTCCATACCCTTAGACATGGCGGAGCTGGCGTTGTAGAGGCCGTAGCCGCAGGACACCAGGGCAGACAAGCAGCTGCCCAACCGAGCCTCCGACCGTAGCATGAGGGCTAATGAGGGCCACCGAAAGCCAAAACGAGTGAGCCGGAGCGACCAGCGCTGGTTAACATGCGCAAATGTCGTCGTGCTCAGCGCTCAGTGCGCCCAATGCGCCAGAAGAGAGCTGCGCTGGAGTGGGCTTACTCTTGAGGATGGTCGGAAGCTTCAAGGGCGGCTGTCGTCTGTGAGCGCATGACTCCCAGGCACCTAGGGCAATGCCCAGGGCTCGCGGGCGCCGCAGCCGGCCAAGACGAGAGAATCGAATGCGCCGTTCCTGGGCGGCCCCGAGTGCAGAGTGGGTTGCCACCAGTTCAGGCTTAGGTTCCTCAGGGTTCCCGCTTTCACCGCAAAGCATAACCACGCCTGAATGGGGTCATTAATCCACACCCTGCTCAAGACGGCTCCAGGTGACGTAGCCGCTAATCCGCCATTAGTAATTTACCATGGCCCATTAGGGTTTCTTGATTTCCTCTCGATCTGCTCGCGCCCCTTCCGTCTGGCCCACCTGGGGAGGCTATTGGCGATGGACCACTCGCGATCCGCGATGGGCGCACAATGGAACAGCAAGTCGTGCGGCCGTGCGGGAGGGCAGATCACGGGGGCAATCCACAGCAAAGAGAGAGGAGAGAGAAGCGAAGTGCCAAATGCATCTTGCGTACGGCGGGGCGCTGACTAACGCCTGCCGGCCCTCGACAGGCTATCGCTTTGCCGTCAGAATTTCTCGTTGCTGACTGATGAACTTGGGCAACAAGGATAGTCAGGCTCCAGTTGCTCCGAGCCCAGGTCGGCCAAGACTTTGATTCAGGCTGATACGGCTGTCGGAGACGAGACTGATTCGCTGCCGGACTCGTCCCCTGCACACACCGTTGCCCTTCCTGGCCGCCGGCGAGCCTCCAGACTACACTACCAGGCTCCAGCCAGACCGCCCAGGGAGGGCAGGATCAAATCAGCCACACTCAAGTCTGCAGGAACCCATTCTACGTCATCCTCCACCACCGCCTTCACTTTGCTTTACCCTCTGCTCTTGCAACAACTGCGACCTCTCGATCGATCTCGTTTCACCACCCCGAGCGAGGCATGCGTGCACGACGGGCGGCACGCTTGCATGCCTGCTGACGACGCATGTGCTGCATGCTCTGCTCTCTGTCTGCGCGCACGTCGCCTCCTTCGCGCCCTTATAATCTTCCCAAGCTGTCCTTGACAGACTTTTGAGAAAGCGCGGTCGTCAAGGCATCGTTTTTTCCTCGCTGCTATCCAGACCAGCCCGGCTCGAGGAACAGTGTTCTGGTAACGGTGACCGCCGGGTCCACGGTCCTGGTCTTGAGTCTGTTGTTTCTCTGGGGAGGCGATGCAGCGGCCTGCTTGGATGACGGGTCTAGTAGCGAGCCCCTCGCCCTCGACTCCTTGCGTCTGCATGCGACCCCCTCGTGTCAATCTGCGAAAACAGAGCTTCGCAAAACTTTATTCCTGCGCCGAATGGGGAGTCTCACGTCGTCTCATGTCGCGGGCCAATCAATGCCGCGTACGGTAGCGGGTCGGGTGGCTGTCTGGTGGGAGCTGCGGCTGGAGTGCGACGCCCGGAGCCGTTTGTGTTTGGGGATATGTTGGAGTGCCAGACCCAACGTTGGAAATCTGCATGGCGGCGCTCAGCACTACTGCGTTGGCTGGCGCAACGGACACCGTTCATCGGATGCAACGGACAGCCCGTGGCAGGCCGTCGGACCGTATCCTTGAGAGCTCGAGGCGTGAGCCTAATAAGATTGCTGCGCCGTCACCTCGCATTCGCTCATTGGAGGATGCGCGCGAGCTCGCCTGCCTTGAGCGGGTGGGACGCAGATCTCATGAGAACTGGGGTTTCACATGTCCTATCGAATCGGGTTCCTTGATCTATGATGTCACCCAGCCGAGCGGCGCCAGGTGCGGGGTGCAGGGCGTGTTTCCCCCCCTCGATACTTGATGTCTGCAGTCCGCTGTGTCCACCATCAGTTGTCCAGCGGGTCCTGCATGCTCGTCGTCTGTCTTGTCGATCAGTCTGCTGGGGTCGTCATCGCTTGCCCGCCTACCACAGCGCAGCGCAGTTGCATGCACAGCAGGCTAACGGGCTATATCTCTAGGCCTCCGATTGCCCACCCCCTAGCCCATCCGTCTGTGCATCACTGAGTTGAGCAGGGCTGGGAGCAAGTTAAGGCACAGGGCACACGTGCACAGACAAGACTCTTGCTTCCCCTGCGGCCGTCTATTCTGGAACTCTTGAGCGCGCGGCAAGCGCGTAAAGGTGACTGCCCCTACTCGCTCAGGCTGTCGATGAACTCTTCCAGGCGAGGGCGGACCATCTTGAGCCACTGCTGTTAGAGGGGTTCCAGCCACTAGAGTGGAAGAAGAATACCCGCATACCTTGTCACGACATGCCTGGCGTCAGCAATCACTTTGTCTCAGTGCCAAACCAAAGTCGGGCCCCCTCGCGGCAAGCCACTGGCAGCGTTTCGCTGTGGCTCATTACCGCTCACTTAACCCGGCGCCGGCTCGCCGACCATTGCATCGTCTCAGTGCACGGCGTGCTCGTCGGAATCGCACTCCTGTACTCACGATCTTGCCACGGCCGTCGACTTGTGACGCCACATGGTCCCAGTTGATCTTCCCCTGTACATCAGCACTGACTCCGCGACCTTCTGACGAGCAGATGACTCGCCGGCTTCATGTCGAGAGCGTCCCAGAGCTGGCGCACCTGAGCTTTGGACCAGGCCGGTGACTTGCCAGACGCCTTAGGTTCCTTCTTGATGCGAGGTTTCTTCTCCCTGGGCTGCGGGGAAGGGGTTGAGACATCATCGACTGAGTCAACGGGAGAAGGAGTGCGCTTGCGCTCGCCTTTCGCGGACGAGGCTGGCTCCATCAACCCGTCGGACAAGTCAGGCTTGACGTCCTCCGAGTCCAAGAGAGGGGTGAGGCGTGCCATGGGTTGGATGTCAGTAGGGTTTTGAGGAGAAGGGAGGAAGATGCATATTGAGAACGGCTGAGGTTGCTACTCACAGCAAGGTCGGAGACTGCGGCTGACTGGACTGAAGCACACAGCAAGGGCGCAGATGGGCGCGAACGGAGGCATGTCGTTCTCTTGCGGTCACTGGTCTGGAATGCAAGCTTGGCGATCATCCTGAACTCGTGCCGGCTCCAGCCAGCCAGCCAGCGCCAATGCACGAGTGAACTCTCGTCACCCATTGAACGTTGACACGGGGATTTTCCTTCCCCTCATTGTTTTAATCTCCCCTTCATCCCCAAGCGGCTGCAGTATCGTCAAACACCGCTTTCAACTTCGGCATTCCCCCGCAAACGTTTGCAACGCACAAAGGTCTCTCATTTCAGCGACGTGTAGGTGCACGCTCCTCACTCAGTACTCTCTGAGTATCATGATCCTTCCTCTCAGACTGTCAGCTAATGGTGGTGATGCTGGAGTTGTCTTCACTGTCTTCTCTTCTTGAGGTCCACATTAGATTCGGAAAGGTGACAATCAGGACTTTGGAACTGTCAACGGCTGCCCCGCGCTCTATTCTCCGGCCTCACTCACACCTCCCCCTTCGCCACAGAACCCTCAAATCGCTGATGGCCCCGCTGCCCTGTCAACCTTTCACAGACCTTAGAGGGGAAAGACTCCTTACTGGCTGCTCAGAGCTCACAAGCGCGGTCCCGGTGACTAATTGCCAACAGCCTTATCATCGAGCACGGTTGACCATGATGGGAAGTCTCGGAAGGCTTGTGTCCGCGTTGTCGCCTCGCACGACCGCCAGCCCACCACCTCGGAGCTGAGGTATGGAATTATTACAAGCCCGGCAAGCCATGTCATCGACGTGCTCCCTGTCCTCTGTCTTAGTCGGGACCCCTAGCGGCGTTCACAAATATTTCTCGGCATAGTCTGCTTCCAATAGCGAAGCCCACCAGCTGCTCACACATACCAAGCGCTCTCTCTGAGACTGTACCCGCGATCCACCACTGTAAGATATTACTTCTGCATTGCATCTTATTATAAACTAACGGGCTTCAGATGTGTCTTTTACTTAACTTCATGAAAGGCTTAGCCCAGAAGAACACTGATGAGCTCCAACGGTCTAGGCATACTGGGACGGGTCGCCAGAGAGGCGCTCGTGGTGTCCGGCAGGCGACTTCTCCTGCATTTGCATCTTGGAGAGGGGCTGTCCGTCGGCGCCGACAGTGAGAGGTCCATCGTCGAGCTCGTCCTCGTCATCGCGGTGGTACAGGGGCTGCATGGGCGGGACCTTGCGGCGCAAGACGTACTTCTTGACCCCATTGCCCATCCACTTGAGCTGGTACTTCGCGTGGACTGCAGTGGGCACGGAGAAGACCTGAATGTTAGCACAGCGAAAAGGAAGGAGCGCAAAACTTACCTGGTCGAGCTCTTCCAGAGTGAGACCCTTCGACTCGGGAAGGAAGAATAGAACCAAGAGGAAGAGTACCGCACACCAGGCAGCACTTAAGGTCAGCATCGGCCGTGAAGACGACGTGGACTCCAAGAGTGGAGGTGGAGGTGGGGCCGCGGATCGATCGCCGATCACGTGCCTAGGTTCCCCATTGGGCACGTGACACCCCACTCGCATCCCTTAGGCTGTGGAGATGACGAAGAGGTCGGCAGAGAAATCAGAGAAGGATACTACTCACTACCAGCCGAACGCTCCCTGCGGATGGAATGCAACTAGGAGACGAGGGAACGTAAGCGCTACGATGAAGTTGAACAGCCAACAGATCGCGGTCGCGAGCGACATGCCGAGCTCACGCACGTAGAGCGGGAATACCTCGGCGCTGTACGTGAATGGAACTGGGCCCTCGCCGAGCGAATACGCAATCGTGTACAGGTAGATACCCGTTGCGACTAGACCAATACGCGCGGGCGACGACTCAGGGATCCAGCTGGAGACGTCAGCTCGACTTACGCACATCGCCGGATATCGGCTGAGGGCCGAGGTACGGGTGGAGCCGGGGTTACTCACAAGCAGAATCCGGTGAACAGAAGCAGGATCGACATGATCGGGAACGTGACCAGGAGCAGGGGGCGACGGCCGAACCTGTCGATGATGAAGATGGTCGGGATGGCGAAGATGGTCTGTCTCGTCAGCGGTTGTCGGCAGAGCTGCCGTTACTCACATTAAGCATACCGAAACCCCACGATGCGAGGAGCGCATCGATCTGCGAGAAGCCGGCGCTCGTGAAGATGCTCGCGGTGTAGTAGACGATGGCGTTGACACCGCAGAACTGCTGGCCGAACATGAGGATGGCAGCACCCTGAGCTGCGCGGCGGTTACGTCCGATGGTGAACAACTCGAGGAAACGATTGTGCCCGCGGACGATGGACGCCTCCTCATTGAGAAGCACGAACATGTAGTAGATGTCGCGGGCCGCCGTGACGCGGTTGCCACGCAGGCGCAGCATCGACTCGTACGCCTTCTTGTACTTTCCCTTGCCCACGAGCCAACGGGGAGACTCGGGCAGGAATGGCATCTGGCACATGACGATGAGGGCGGGGAAGCCGGCGGAGCCCAGCATGAGCCGCCAGTTGAGACCAGTGATGCCCGGCTTGTGCACCGGGACGTAGAAGAAGGCCAGATCTGCGACGTAACCCAGCATCTGGACGTTAGTGGCGGCACCCGGCAGAATACTCACAATACCGAACGCAGTCCACATTTGCCACTGCATGGTCATGCCGCCACGGATGGAGGCAGGGGCGGACTCGGCGGCAAAGATGGGCACGGTCTGGGGTACAGACACCCGAAAAGCGATAGGGCGACGTCATCGGCATTGATTATGTGTCAGATGGAAACACATGGTGTGTTATTAATTGCGACATTGATCAGCCGGGAACCGGGAAGCACTGTCAGCAACGGTGGCAACGGTGGGCAAAGCTATGCAGGACAAGCCATGGCGCAAGGCACAGTGCGAACTGGACTCACCGAGGACTTAGGGCCGATTCCGACGCCGAGGAAGAAACGGGCGATGAATAGGTGCCACCAAGTGTTCGTGCACGCACTCCAGATACAGGTAGCGAACGAGACGAAGCAAGTGACGAAGATAGTGCCCCTACGGCCCAGGAAGTGATTCAGGGGATCCGTTAACCAGCAGCCAAAGACGGCACAACAGAGGTAAGGAGCTCCGTTGACGAGGCCTTGGAGCCACTGGTTGCGTTCGGCCTGGGCGCCGGCAATGGCCGGGTCGGGGGAGATACCGAACTGCTCGGGGTAGAAGAGCTGAGCGCCAGAGATGACCGACTCGTCCATGCCCTGCACGGCGGCGGCGACGGAGCACGCGATCACGAGGTTCCACAGAGTCCTGGGCTGCTTGTAGATGTTGTGTGTCTCGTTGTAGAGCGCCTGGCGTTCCTCCTCGGTGAGGGTCTGCATGCGCTCCCACTTGTGAGGGGACTTGGCGAGGAGGGCTCCCTTGCCGAACTCGTCGACGGGGAGGTCGTTTGCGCGCGCAAACTCCTGGGCCTGCTGGATCACCTCTGCCTCAGTCAGGTCCTGCAAGGGGTTGGCGAGACGCGCAGTCGTGTTCGCGATCAGGTCGGGCTTGTGCGAGTCCCTCCGCCCCGCGTGGTGGTCGGCGTACGTCTCCTGGCTCGGCTTGGGGATGTCGCCGCCGGTGTCGACATCCTCAACCTGCCGCTGCTCCGGCTTGCTCGTGTCCGTCATCGCCGACGTGAGCGGGAAGGAGGACTTCTCCTTCCATCCGTGACCGCGTCTTTGGGTCATGGTGGATCTTTGGTGCTAGCTGATAGTCCTGGTCGGGTGAGTGGGTGGGCTAGGTGCGTGAGGGGGGTCTCCGCGTGCTCCGAGTCGCAGCCATAGTTATACCAAGGTCGTGGAGCCGCCGAGCTCCAGTCGCCCGAGATGCGTCTTCTGGTCGTCCCTCACCCCGGCCTCTGACTATCTGCCTCTTCCCAGACGAGCAAGTTAGCTCAGCTGGGTCAGCCAAGCCGGATTCCCAACGGATATTTCCCCAGGGTTCGCTAGGGCAGGCTGATCTTTTGGAGCCTGACAGCCTTGACCCAGGCTATCCGAGCTGGCCTGGGCAGCATCAACATGACCCAACATGCATCGGCATGACCTTCAGCAACCTGCCAGCACATGATGCTTTCGGGCCCAACAAAGCAAGTAGACTCTGAGCGTTGAAATCCCGTCATAGGATGACGTCAAACATCTTGTTCTATTGTTAGGTTCCAAGCCCCGTCACCCTGGCTTGCTCTCCCCATGTGGGTCCTTCTGGCCGTCGCCTGGGAGCACCTGGGCGGGGGCCGCCAGGGATCCCCCGGAGGCTTGCTGATCAGCTGCCCGTCATGACAAATGATGCGTGCACGCCGTGCCTTCTGACCGCAGTTAGTCCCGGACAGTCCGCAGAATTCCTCCTTCCAAAAGCGCACCGGGGCCGTGATGGAGCCTGACACCCGAGGCACAACGGCACCGACGACCGTCTAGCCAATGGGAGTACGAAGGTCGACCGCTGCGGAGCCGCGATGATGGTCAGAGCTCTCACTGTTCCTGCTCACCTGCTTGCTCGTCTGAGGTCGTGCGTCGTGCGCTGACGTCCTGCCTTTCGACTCCACCATGAGAGCGTTCCTCAACAACATGACATCAACACGCACGCTCATGTGGACACGGGTCTATGATCATACAAACTTATACAACAATTATTCGTCCCGGCGCTCACACGTCTTGTCCTGGTTCCTTGCTCATCATCTGGTCTCAGTCCTCAGTCATCACCCCAGAGAGCGGCCCACAGCTAGTGTTTGTCAGCATCACGGACCATTGCATCGAGACAGCCACCGAGACAGCCACGAGAACCAGGAGGCGGCGTCTAAACCTGATGATTATAGGCCGAGGCACTCACCGCTTTGCTCAGCACGTCTCCGATCTTGCGCCGCCCCTCGCCCGGCACCTCGTCCGCAAACATCATTTCGGGTCCCCGCGTCTTCCTGCCCACTGCTAGCGCGCCCTGAGCGTGTCGTGAGACCATGGCTTCGTACAGGGCGCGCGGCGTGTCCCAGCAGTCAAGAATAGCACTGACCTTCTCGGGGCTCATCCCCTTCACACACAGCAGCATGCGGCCGAGCCCCTCATACACGGTCCGCGCGGCCGACTTGTCGTTCAGCGATTGGTACACCTCGAACGATGACAAGAACGCCTTGCCTGGGTGCTCCTCGCGCAGCCGGCGCTGCAGCGCCGCATAGGATGTCCTGGACACATGTCGCGACGGAATCACATGCAGATCCCGCACGAGGCTGCTCACGACATTCGTCATGGTCACGAGGAAGTTGATCGTGTCCGCCAGCTTGTGGGTCTCCTTTAGGAAGAAGCCGCTCACGACCTGAATCTGCGATTTGGCCGTCATGATCTGCTTGCCGTTGAACTCCATCCGCTCAGCCACCTGCCAGTCCTCCACGATGTAGAAGACCTTGCCGATGCCGGAGCGCTGCAGCCGGTAGCACTGCTCGTTGTACCGGCCGTCGCGGATACTCGAACACAGGTCATCGAGTCGCTTGCGCTCAATGACATAGTCGAGCACAACCTCGTCGCCTTCGTCGCCATGCGGATCCAGGCGTCGCGCGATCCAGCACATGTCTCCCAGGCGGAGAGAGCGAGTCTCCACCAGCACACCCCGGGCAGTGAGCTTGTCCGCAATGTTGTCACGGTTTGACTTGGACTCGATCTCACGGGAATCGAGGATGAGGACGACCTCGTAGCTGCCGTGCGGAAGAGTGATCATGTCCCTCATGGTCACGTCTGGCGTGGTGCACTCGTCGCCCGGTAACGGCATATGCGTCGATAGTCTCGGGCGGGATGGTCCAGCTTGTGGGTCGAACACGCTGCCCGCGGAGGTCATGCGACTGAACTCCCTCTGCGGGAGGGGTAGCCTAGGCCGCTTAGCGGGCTGTACTGGCTCTACTATCGAAGTCGCGACAGATGGTGAGCGGGTAGCGGTGCGCGTCGGCGCGGCATTAGTGTTCGTCTCCTCGAACGTGCTGCACTTCGGAGGCGCACCCTCATCCACCATGTACGCGAGTAGCGTCTGGTCGCTGCTTTCCTCGATGAACTTGAACTGAGAAACGATAGCGTGGTCCCGCTGCGACTTGCGGAACTCGATCTGACGGAGCGTGATGAACTCGTCCGGGTCCAGGCGCTGGCGGGCAGACGTCCTGTCATGAACTCGGGCTCCAAACTTGTCGATGTACCAGAAGCCGAACTTCTTGTTGTTACTGGGTGCGCTCGTGGCAGACACCGAACGAGACTTGGCCAGCGAGCCTGACCGCGACGGTCGTGCTGGTACAGCGCCCGATTCTGCCTCAAGTAAGTCGGACAGCGACGGTTCGTCATTCCGAGCAAGCGGTAAGAGTTTCGGCTCATCCTCAAAGTCAGGGTGCATGTTTCTCAGCGTCACGGCGACATCGCTGCTGTCAGTTCAAGACCGAGCACGGAACTTACTATCCCTCCTCTGTTAGGCAGTACTTGTGTGGGCTGCCCGAGACGAAGACGTAGCCCTTGTTGATGAGCGTCTTGATACCGTTCCATGCGGTCTGGTATCCTCCCCGCTCGGCGTGCTCGTAGCTGCTGTCGCAAAACGGCTGGGCGACACGGATGATCTCGTTCTTCGTAAGGAAGACCTGGATCGTGTCCTCTGGGCTCTCGACCTGGAGCAGGAGCCCGATCAGGATACCGTATGCACCGGATCCCTTCTGCGGGATGTACACCTTTGGTGCGGCGCGCTTCTTCTTCGGCGGCGGTGCGTCACTGGTGGTGTCGGCTGGCGGCTCGGGCTGTCTTGGTGGTGGAGCTGGCCGGGCCGGTGAGTTCGGATATGGCTCGCCCGTCTCCTCGCAATGAGCCTTCAGCCGCCTCTCCAGAATGCTGACCGTCTTGGGGCCGATACCTTGCAGCTGTATGAGGTCGCGCGGGCGCGAGTAGGCGATCGGACAGGCTGCCAGCGAGCGGCAGCCCTTGGCGTACATCGTTGCCGTCTTCAGTCCCTTCTGGCGAGCGTCGTCACGGAGTTCTGTCTGTCAGCTACACCGCAAAGCCCTAGGCTCACCTTCCACCCATTTCAGAAATAGCGGGTTCGCACACGGCGGTGGTGCCATGGCGTCCTGCTGTGTTGCTCTTGCCGTTGCCTCGGTACTGTTGATGATGCTAAGGACTCCCGTCATGTCTGCTCCAGAAATCCATTAACTCGCGTCAACCGCCGCCGAAATTACGTGGCGCACGTGGCGCTATCACGTTTTGTTTGGTTCCAATGTCTGTCGGGCAACAAGCAGCCAATGCTGACCCCACTGTTTGTAATGACCGGCGTGCAGCACAAGTGAAGGCAAGAAGACAGAAAGTACATGCATACAACTTAGAACCACAGGCCCTTTGCGGTAGCCACGACGTGCCTCCACCGGCATGTGCAGCATCCGCGCATATCTACAAGGCCGCCGTTGCGTCGGATATCGCCGACGACTTGGAACGCATTGGCGACGAGCGCTCTGGCGCCTCCCCTCGCTGCGCGCGGCAGGCCGTTGATGCCCATGTCGGTACCGACTCGGAAGGCCTCGGCCTGATCGAGAAGACCGAGAACGACATGAGAGGGAGGAGCGTGCTCCGGCCCCGGTAGCAATGTCTGGAGAAGCTCGCGCGGCGACTTGAACGAACAGAGAGGAACAAAGAGGCGTCCCTTGGCGGCGTCCTTGACGATGTCACGGGACACGGCGATGTACTGAATCGCCCGCCCAATGTCACGCGACTTGGCAACCGTGTGAGCCCGCATCAGCGTCGGAAGCGGGGCACCGGGCTGGAGTACCCGTCGAGACACCGCGGGGTGGATCGCGGCCGACCACTGCATGTCGTCGGACGGCCGTGTGCCCGTAGAGTCTAGCACAGACCATGCGAGGTAGCACACTGACTCTGACAGTGAGCCCATAACGGCGTACGCGTAGAACTCGAGGTGGGAGTGGCTCGTAACGGGTAGGCATTGGTGGAGGTTCGCGTTCACCTGCGTCAGGCAGCGCGCAAGCTGGCCGGGCGAGCCAAAGCCGATGTCGACAGCGTAGGCGCGGCACATCTCCAGAAACGGGTATATCGGAGCGAGGCGAGGAATAAGTGCGGCAAACAGATAGAAGGCGGAATGGTCCTGACCTGAGAGTCCAGGGATGGTAGTGAGAGTGAAGACACGCTCGAGCGCAGAGCTCTCTGGCTCGTACGCTTGAACGAGATGCAGTTGGATAGCAGCCAAAGCGCGGCGCCGACGGGCAGCCAGGTCTTCGGCGGGAACGGAAGGGTCGGGCTTGTCAAGGAGGTCACGGGTAGCTCGTCGCCAAGCGTAGACCGCAATAACTGGAATCACTAGTTCTCGAGGGAATGCGCGCTTGACGATACAGAAATTCACAACGGTTCCCCCGTTGAAGTCGACTCCGTCCTCAGCATTAACAAGACTTGACAGCAACCGGGCATCAACTTCGGGCGGGCTCATAATGCAGTGCAGGACGAGGCGCAGGTGCTTCATGGGGTTTCTGGGCGGGCACGGCGGGAGATCGGGAACCAGGATCAGCAGAGTGTGAACATGGGCGAAGAGAGCTGTAGTGGCGGTGGCGAGGTAAGACAAAAAGCACGACAGGATAGCGGGCCTGGAGTCAGCAGCTGCGCGGTCAGCGGCACTTACTCTAGCCAAGCGCAGCCGTGCATCTTCATGCGACCTGACCACGTCCAGAGACCGCCACGAGACGCAATGCTGCATGTTAGCATCGTTTCTGCGGAAGAAACTCACTCGTTGACGCCAGTGAGCCACACCGTGCCCAGGATCCAGCATGCATAGTCCGCCTTTGTCGAAAGTCCGCCGCCAAGATACTGGGTGAGTCCGGTAGCACTCGCAAGCCCAAACAGCATGCAGCCCGGGCTGAAGCCTCTCGGCCCCATGCCGATACAGTTTGACAACCCGAAGGATTCGATGACCAGCTGCGCTCCGACGGCGGACACGCCGGCCCAGAACGCGGCAGCGCCTGGCCGTCGGCGCAGAGTGAGGACTGTGCTGGGCGCAAGCTTTCCCGTCTCCCGGGCTTCCTCGATCTGCTCGTCCCATGTCCGGTCTCCTGTCGGCGACGCGAACGGGATAACTTCCCCGAGAGACAGCGTGGAGTGCAGGAGGACGAGCGTCACGGACGAGAGCGCGGCGAGTATCGGCGCTATTTGCGTTTGCAAGAACGTGAAGCCCGCCAGGGGTAGCTCGAACCTATTTCCGGTCAAACAATGCAGCTGGATGTCAGCGCGGCGGCTTAGTTGCGACTCACGCTCCTCAGAATGCACGCATCGACGACGGCGGCGGACACAATGCACAGCAAGACAGCGCCCACCCGCCTGCCAAAGAAGGGGCGGTAGATGAGCGACAGCACAACCGGTGGCGCAAATAGAAACGCCAATCTAAACTGTTAGTGTATGCCGCGCTCGCCAACTTACGCCTGGCAAGGACGCAGCATGGCTGCCACCTTGAACGCCAGTGAACGGCTCAATAGTCGATGTCGTGGAGCGTAGAGTGTGAGATGATGAGAGTAGAGCGTACGGCAATCCGCAAAAGATCAGGAAGACATAATAAAACGGAGATCGAAGATGGTTTGACTAATAGTGGGTGACGTCAAATGGCAGGCACGGACGCGCGCCCTCGGTCTCTTGGCCGTCGGCCAGCGGTGCGCACAGACCGACGGAGGTGGAAAACACTCCTGACAAGACTCGCTCCACCAGCCGCATTCCAGCCAGACAGCGTGCGCTCTTTACAGGCTTGAGCGTTACTTAAGTCTAAGCCCAGTTAGACTCTGCTCAAGATTTGTCTAGTGCTGCACTATGCACAAAGCTATAAAGCTGCTCCCCTTCCAAGCACTGTAAGTGTGGTTTCCACTGCTGACTCCGAACCTTCGGCCGGTTCGGCCTCCACCTCCTCGCACCACTCCAGGCCGAACTCCGTATCCCTCTGGTATCTGGCAGCGATGACGGCGTCCATTGCGGGTCTAATGTGTTGATATGACGACTGAGACTTGGCAAGTCCGCACACAAAACCCCGCAGGCCCCGAGTAAGCCGACCTGCGGCTATTTTTGACCGCAGGTTCGATGAGCAACAAACATGCCTATGGCCATCTTCGACTTTGAGGTGATTACGTGAGGACATGAAGATGCAAGAAACTACATTGTTACAGTACAGATGAATGTACACGCCTATATATTTTGATTGAGTTGAGCCTATGCTGCCGTCTACGTACGACAGTCTTGAGATATGGATTGGATTAATGCCGGGTCATGCTAGGAGTACGGATGAGCGTGAGGAATTCCTCGCGCGTCTTCTGCTGGGTCCTGAAGCAACCCAGCATGGTGGAGGTGACAGTGGTCGCGCCGGGCTTCTGGACGCCGCGCATCGACATGCACATGTGGCTGGCCTCCATCACGACGGCGACACCGCGGGGACGGATAGCCTCCATGATGGCCAGGGCGACCTGCTTCGTGAGGCGTTCCTGGACCTGAAGACGGCGCGAGAAGGTCTCAGCGATACGAGCGAGCTTGCTGAGTCCGAGAACAAGCTTGTTAGGGATGTAGCCGATGGAGATCTTGCCGGTGAAGGGGACAAGGTGGTGCTCGCAGAGCGAGAAGACGTCAATGTCACGGACGATGACCATCTCCTCGTGGTCCTCGGCGAAGACGGCATCGTTGATCACGTCAACAAGGCGCTCCTCGTATCCCTTCGTCATCCACATGAGCGCCTTGGCGTAACGCTCCGGAGTACGGAGGAGACCCTCACGGTCGGGGTCCTCGCCGATGCACTCAAGAACAGTTCGGAGAGCTCCGGCGAGCACCTCAAGGTTCTTAGCCTTCTCCTCCGGCGTTGACTGGAGACGGAGGTGGGTGCGCTTAGCTGAATGTTAGTGCACCTTGCAGCATAACAACATACCGGGCCAGCCTAAGCCATTAGCGTCAGCGATACCACCGGACGGCAGCAGCTCGTTGGAAGCGGAAGTAGTAGCGAACGTATTGACGGGCTCCTTGAGGGCGTTCCGGACCTCGTCGTTCAGCTGAGCATTGAGCTCCTCGTCCTCGAGCTCCTTGTCGTCAGTGCTCTGAGCACCGACCGAGGGCGACAGCGGGTTGGCGTGGGAGCCGGTGGGAGTCGAAGCGCCCGAAGCGGGGCGGAAGCCGTAGCCCTCGCGCTGGAGCCTCGGGTGGAGAGGTGACTGGGACCGCTTCTCAGCGTCAGGAACAAAGCCAGTCTGAACGTGGGCTGCCCGGGCAGCAGCAGCCTGAGGAGGCTTGTCACCGATCGAAAGCTTGTCCAGCTGAGCGCCAGTCTGCTCAAGGACGGACGTGGTCGCCTTGGGGCTGCGGGCGTTGCCGCTGGGCTTTCCACGTTCCCAGTCGCCGGTCGACGACTCGGATAAACGGGAGAGGTTGTTGAGGTTCGGCACAGGCTGAGGCTGTGTCTTTGACGAAGCTTCGTTAACGGGCTTGCCGGACATGGTGAGATGGGTGGCTCAAGCAAAAGTTGGTGGTGCAGCTAGCTAGCTGTCTTGTCCAGCTGAGCACTATCATTTCCGATCGATTCGATTTCAGGACCAACTCGGGCTAACGTCATTCAATCACGTGATCGGACTTCATCCCTCTACTCCGAATCCTGAGAAAAACCGGAAAATAACCTTTGCAACGAAACTGTCGGCGTTTCCGCTGCTCCGTTCTTAAATCCGAGGCGCCACTTTTGAGGAAGGAGCGTCTGCGGATTTGCTCCCGTTCGAGGGCTCGCAGGCGGGGACGGCTGTCAAGTCTTTCGACGGGCAGCTGAGTCTGACTCTAACCATCAAGGTCACCAACTCGTATCAAAAATGGTGAGTCGCGACGACGGCACCGGCAGTGTTACCGACGGACGACTTGCGAACGACCGACCGACACGATTTCGAGCGATTCGGACGACCGATTGAGCGACTGTGAACCGATATGCGTTGGAAGAAGTGAACGTCGGACAAATCTTGTGAATTCGTGTGCACGCAGAAGGCTCGGAAAGCAGATGGAAGGATTGTTCGACGGATGTGATCGATCGAGAGCGGGGTTGTCGTTCAACGATCGCTGGCGAAGGAGGATGTGTCGCTATGGAGGCAGTTACCGACTGCATAAACGGGGACACCCATCGTGAACCACGAGCCATGTTGGACGTCGAACTACTCTTCGCCAGCGTGCAATCGACACCGAAAGTTTTCTCGACCTCCGCTCAGCCCTTGCGCTTTATCGCCGTCGCAATTCTTCGTCGTCGGAGCACTGCCGGAACTCTGCCGATTCTACACTCTTTGCAGAGCAACAACTAACGTCCAGACCAAGCGTACCAAAAAGGTTGGCGTCACCGGAAAGTACGGTACCCGTTACGGTGCCTCGCTCCGTAAGACCGTCAAGAAGATGGAAATCACCCAGCACGCCCGCTACGCCTGCCCCTCGTGCGGCAAGGTGAGTTAACTATGTGCAAGAGTGGAACTAACAATCAGTCCGCCGTCAAGCGTACCGCCGTCGGTATCTGGAAGTGCAAGGGATGCTCCAAGCAGTACGCCGGTGGTGCTTACACCCTCGGCACCCCCGCCGCCGCCACCGTCCGCTCCACCATCCGTCGTCTCCGTGAGGTCGTTGACGCTTAAACAGCGTTTCTCTAGAGGGTCATGGCAGCATGTACGGTTGGATGTATAGCATTTCAGATATCCCCCTGTGCCACTGATCCAGTGTACTGACTGATTGAGTAGCTCACCACAGGGCCGTGATGTTCGGCACGATGCCAACCACTCGATCCGTCGCTGCATAACGAAGCTCGACCTGATGCGCGATACCTCTTCGCTCTCGTTTTCAGTGCAATCGCACGCCACGGCCGTATTCCAGTTCCTCTCTGCGCTCGGGAGCGTTCTCCCTGCCACATCTCGATGAGCCTGACGACGACGGCCGCGTAACAGTGCACACCTCTGCAAGACAGCCCGCACGAGCCCCCGGGACAACTTGTTTCAACCGACACCCATTACTCCACCCCAAGGATTGTCATCTCGACGACCGCGTATACTTTGCATCGCAGCTGTCACCACATGCTGAGGAGTGGGAAGCACCGTGGATACAGGCCAAGCCCCCTAGGGTGGTCCGCAGATTACAAAAAGGTTTGGTACTATGACTATATCAGCTCGTTTGGAGAACGAACCGAGTGCGGGTCCCCTTGCCATCTATCCCACTTTGAACCGCACGTTTCCCATTAAGCCAACTGAGGGGAGGGCGTCCCGTGGAGTTGGACGTTTATGGACTGATTAGCGCTAGCGAGGAGACGTCACAGCTGCGGCTGTCGTTTGGGGCTGGCTTTGATTGTAGCAAGTCTGCGAGCATGCTGAGGGGCTGGGAGGACTTTTGTCAGACACGGTGATGATGGCGAGGATTATCGGCTGTGCTTGGCCAACAGCGTGGTATTGAGCTGTATGGCACCACTGTCTGGAGGGAAGGTTGGCCCTGCTGAACTGCAAGAACCTCCTCTGAGCGCGCACGTACTGCGGGCGCTGCCAGGTGGTTCAAGAGCGGTATGAAGATGTGTACAGCTTGGAAAGACTATGCAGAATGTGTTGGAATTAGCATATAAGCGGTCCAGCAGCCTAATAGTAATTAATTCACGTTTTTCCATATCCCAACAAGAATGAACATCTCTCGTCTCCGCATCAGGGTCGCCTCGGCGAGTACAGGATCCGCGCTCCGGCGGACCCCGTTGTATTAGGGTCAGCGCCGGTGTCAGGTTCGGCGCCAATCGCCATCGACCAAGCAGGCGCCTGTTCGACCCCCGACGACGACGAGAAGACGACATGATGCGATCTAACATATTTGCTACTTCAGAGGGCTTGCCCGATGAGACTATCTATCCACCAAGATCTCTGATCTCTTCTTTTGTTTGTCGTGCGCGCTGTGTGGCGATATCCGTATTGTGGTTTAATTAGGGGAAGGGCCGGATACACCTCGCCACAGGCGATCGAAGCGACCTCCACATTCTGTATGCGTCATATCAGCCGACCTATGTATCTGTTTCTAGCACTTGACCATCATGATATCACGACCGACACAGCGTACGGCGCTGAGAAGCTTGCGTAGTATGCGGCCTGCTGTGGCTGTGGGAGCCGCTGCGAGTGCACGGCTCATATCGGTGAAGATGAGCGGGCCGCTGGACCCAGAGGAGGCGGGCAACCAGTACTGTGAGCTGACTGGAGATGATTGATCTGACTGTGACAGGGAAGACATCTCTCGGCACCCAGATCTACCTCGACACACGGCTCAGCAATGCAGAGTACGCCCTGCCGAAGCAGCCGCCGAACGAGCCCCCGCCGCCGAACCAGATGTTCGGCCAGTTCCTCGCCATTTTGATCAAAACGGCCAAGGTCGAGACTGTGCTGGAGATCGGCACTGGGACTGGATGGTGAGTAGCTTACAACTGGGACTGGGCTATGTCACTTTCGTCGGGAAGCTGACCGCAGCCTGCCCACTACCTTCCTCGCGACGCCTCTCCCGGCGCAAGGCCGCATCGATGTGCTCGAGACGAACACGACAAAGGCAGCGAAGGCAGAGAAGACGTACCTCGACCTGAACTTTTTCCCGTTCCCGAAGGTGCACACAGACGCAAAGTCACTCTCGCCGCCGGGCACGCAGGAGGGGTACGACCCGGAAGAGCGGGGCTACGACCTCGTCTTCGTGCACGACACCTCGGTCAGCTTGAGCAACTTCGAGACCGCCCTGGAAGTGACGAAGAAGGGCGGCATTGTCGTACTGAACGGTACCGTACGGGAGGGGCGGTGAGTCAAGGCAGCTGTGCGCAGGCTGGCATCGAGCTGATTCCAGTGTCGCCGTTCCGCCCGAATCGCAGGACGAGAATGACGACTATATCGCCGTCGAGGCTCGGAAGATCAACGAGTGGATCAAGACCGACAAGGGCAAGGCGGTGCTTGCGAGCTGTCTGCAGACGGTTGACAGGGTTTGGGAGTGAGTTTACGGTGCGGAATTGTCCAAACTGACAAAAACAGCGGGTTTACAGTCGTCTACAAGCAGTAGCATTACTATATATGCGTGTCGTATCTATCATGAAGTTGTACCTATGAAGCATTGTTGTTATCTTCGTTCACTGTAACTGCTTCTTGCCTTTACCCTTTCCTTGCTTCCCTCCGCTGCCTCCGTTTCCCTTCTGGTTGCCGCCCACGTTTTTGTGGATGCCCTTCGCCGGGGGTTTCGTGCCCCCTCTGCTCGGCGTTGCCGGTCGGCTACCTCCATCTTCACTCGCCTTCGTGGATTCAGACTGCTCGGGCTTCGACTCCGAAGGCTTAGCATCTGCCGCTCCCTTCGGAAGACTTCGGTGCGGGATCAGCGTAGGCACCCTTAGCGCCCTTCCCTCCTCCTTGCTGCTGCTTGGCCGTCCCTCCTACTCCTGCCGGCTTCTGGTTCGGCGGTCCCTTCTTCTCCCGCTTCTTCGGCTCGCCGACGCTGTCTCCCTCCCACCCATACCCGTTCCATCCCTCGTATCGTCTCCACGGCTCGCAGATTCCTTCGTACTCCTTCAGGCTGGGCAGGACGGGATAGTGCACGGAAATGTTGCAGCCGCTGAGGCGGGAGTGCAGCCGTGCCGCCTCCTCGGCGCGTGGCGGATTGTACACGAGGTGCTGGGTCAGAAGCGGCTCCGGTCCCGCCTTCCACGCGCTGTAGTCCGGAGTTGGCTGGTTGATTGGCTCATACTTCGGATAGTATGTGTAGCTGAGCTCGTCCTTGCCGTCCTTCGCGGAAGTCGGAGGTTGCGCGCAGCGGCATCCGCACTCCTTGTCGCAACTGCAACCTCGGGGCCCGAAACAGCCAAAGAGGCTGAACCTTCCTCCGCCGGCCCTCCTCTTGGCCTTCTTCCCTGCCTTCTTCGCCGCCTTCTCCTCGGCTTTTGCCTGCTTGTGTGCCGCCTCGATCTCCTTCAGCCGGACTTTTGTCTCGGCCTCCAGCCTCTCCCGCTCGAGCTGCCACGGGCTCTTCTTCGCGTCCTTGGCCGCGGCCTTCTCCTCCCGCTTCTTCTCGGCAGCCGCCTTCTTCTCCTCGGGGGCCATGCGCTTCGATCCCGCCTTCAGCGTAGAGCGCAGGTCCTCCTTCGTATAAGCGGGCGTCGGGGTCAGCATGGGCAGGGGGATGGGGAGGGGTTTCGGGCCCGGAGTGGACGTCCCTGGCACCTCCGCGTCCGATTGGTCCGGTGATGTCGGCGTTCGCTACACGATGACTGGGTGCCCGAAACTGACCAGACTCGCCCACGACGAGGACGACGGGGAGGGCGATTTGAAACATACTTTCTTCAGTGTGCCGGGCATCGTGCAAATCGAGGGTTGGACAAGGTTTACATGTGACGAGTGAAAGCACTAGTCGGGTACGCGAGAAACAGAGGACAATGGAGGAGTTTGTTTACATTACTGCAGCAGACGGTCTGTGCTCAGCGGCGAATGTCTTTTGTTCGAGGATCGAGGTTCATCACCGCTTGCGCATCTGCCATCCTCATCTCGGGCCTGCGCGCTCGGCGCGCTCGGGGCCGTATGTGCCACACGCCTCAGGCACATCCATGCTGCCGTTTATCTTATCCCCTCCGTTATCTCGCAGCCTCGTCTGCCATGCATACGAGATTTAGACCCTTCAGCCAGTAGCATAGGCGTGCTGTCTGGATCCTTCTTGCGGCTAGAGAGCAGTAAGACTGCTAGGGCGCCTGGGTGGGGGCGGCGGAGCTCATCAGACAGGCCGACTACATCGAATCGGGCCATCCCCTGACGCCACTCCTGCCTCGCCCTTGCTCTATTGGCATGGCACGTTCTTATGCTTGTCACATCCTCTTGGCCAGCGCTGCTGCTATGCTCTTGCGATCGAGATCTGGTCGCACAGCACCTTTAACGCCCGCTGCACGCTCGTCCTGGTTGCGATTTGGAGGTTTCACGAAGGCAGGGGACGGCCCAGACTCGGAGGAATGGCAGGCTACAGTGAGTGCGGGGCCAGCGGCAGATGCGCAACGACCCGTTTCAGAGGCCGGTAGCCTCCACTCCAGGATCTTGGTCTTCCTTTTCTCTTCTCTGCTCAACGCCCACGCACGCACGACATTGCCTCTATCCAGCCCGCCATGCTCACCTGCTCCGCCTATCCTTCAGCTGCACCGGTACACTCGCTCCCAAGCTAAATATATGACCGCTATCTGTGCATAGCACTCGCAGAAGGAAACGCGCTACTTACGAGATCCTGGAAGACCTGAGGATGAATTCCTTCCTCCCCTCCCGGCGCCGTAGCACGAGCCGCCCGTGCTTCCAACTCCCTGGTATCCTTCCTGGTATCCTTCCTGGAACCTGCCTGGCAGTAATGCGCAGCCAAGTAGGCCAAGGCAAGGGTCGCCCGGATGGCCCGGATGGTTCGGCTGGGCCGGCTCCAATAGTCTAAACCTGACGCTGGTCACCGATTGCAGCTTCCAGCAGAGGCCGCCTGCTGCATGTATAAGGTGTCGTGAGACTGGTGAGTGAACGTGCGCTTCACTTTCGTATCATCGACGACACGCCCCCGCCCCGCACGACGAGCGCCGACACCGGCAACGACCTGGACGACCGCCGGACGACTGCATGAGACCGAGCGCGAGTAGGATCTCGAGCATCTCTGCTCGGCGGTTTAACAGCACAGACCTTGGAATCTTATCCACAAGCACGCCCCCAGGTCCGCCAGGCAAGCCAGACCCTCGAGGTCTTGTCTCCGAGAGCCCACTGTGACCATCGCACGCGCTGCAACGCATATACCGCCCGGAGGTCCGAGCAAGCCATGTACCCCTTCAACCACCCGTATCATGCACAGGGCTCCTCACCCACGCGCCCAGCCCAGGCGCCCCAGCCGCCCCGGACGCGTTCCCCGTATGGCACATCTCCAAACGCCAGAGGTCGCTCGAGTCCCCTGGAACCGCGAGAGCCGCACACGCAAAGTCGCCAGAGCGAGTGGTCCACCGTCCCCGCTGTCAACTACTCAAGTACCTACAGCTCGTTATCATCACCTCGAGCGAGTCCGCGACCCCACCAGCACTACACCCAGCACCCGAACGCCAGTGCGTCCTCATTTGTCGACTACTACACCGGCACGCCCGCCAGCGCCATGGACACCTCTCCACTCATCAGAGGGCCGACAAGCACAAACTACAATAACCAGAGCTACGATGCACAGCGACAGGGCTACGACCAGTACGACAACTATGGCCCGCCGCCTCCGAACCCATACGACAATCACAATAGCACCCCGGCTTCGCCCGCTTACAACCATAACCAGCTGGCGCCAGTGCACTCGAACGATGGGAGCTACTACAACAATGACCTGACGTCCTACTACTCGGGCGACCACGACGACAAGAGCTACTCGTCGCACACGGCGCTCAACTCATCAAACTCGCACATGGACGGATCACCGAAGAGCTTTGGCGTCGGCGAGGTCATCCCGACAATGTCGTACTCGACACCACCGCCGCCGAGCCCGAACATGGGCTACTCATACCCGCCAGCGCCGTCGCAGCTGCCCGCGATGCCAGGCTTCTCGGGGACGAGCCACTGGCAAAAGGTCCGCAACAACATGATGGCACGCCGAGTCGTGAAGAAGATTCCGCTCACGAACGGCAATTTTGTGATCGACGTGCCGGTCCCGAAGGAGGTGATCCGGCATGGCCACCTCGGCATCGGCGCCGAGATCGGCGAGATGGAGAAGATGCGGTACACGGCCGCGACGTGCGATCCCGACGATTTCATGCGCTGCAAGTTCAACCTCCGCCCGTACTTGTACGGACGGCGGACAGAGCTCTTCGTGAGTTCCGACAGGCAGAGTGGCTCTGCACCTTCCGAGGCATACCAAGGCTCCGCGGCCCCATTTTGAAATCCACGTCGCAGCCCAAGCAATCGCGCCGGCTTCGCGAAGCGGCAGGGTGGATCAAAGTGGTGATCCAGGAACATATTGACGCTCGGACGGTACCATAAACATTCAGGAGCGATACCTGGAACGGCTCAGCAACCTGGCGACGCAGAAGTGCGGAGCAGCAGACTGACACGCGCAGATTGTCATGACAATGTACAATGAGACAGCCGACTTGCTGCTGCGGACACTGAACTCGGTCATCAAGAACATTGCGAACCTGTGCGGGCGCGACCGGTCCAAGGTGTGGGGCGCCGGCGCCTGGCAGAAGGTGGTCGTCTGCATCGTGGCGGACGGACGAAACGTCGTCGACCACCGTGTGCTCAAGGTCCTGCAAGTGATGGGCATATACGCCGAGGGCGTGATGCAGGACACGGTTGCGGGCAAAGACGTGACCGCGCACATCTTCGAGGGCACGTCGCAGGTCATGGTGTCCGAGACGGAGAGTGGCGAGGTCGGCCCAGCCCCAGCGCCTGTGCAGTACATCTTCTGTCTGAAGGAGAAGAACGCGAAGAAGCTCAACTCGCACCGCTGGTTCTTCAACGCGTTCGGCTCTCTGCTGAAGCCCAACGTGTGCGTCCTCCTCGACGTCGGCACGAAACCCTCGGGTAACTCGATTTACGAGCTGTACAAGGTCTTCCAGAAACACGACAACGTCGGCGGCGCGTGTGGCGAGATCATCGCGGACAAGGGTCCTTGGGGCCGTTACTTGCTCAACCCTATTGTCGCCGGACAGAACTTTGAGTACAAGATGTCCAACATTCTCGACAAGCCATTCGAGTCAATCTTCGGCTTCATCGCTGTGCTGCCCGGAGCGTTCTCGGCGTACCGCTACGCTGCGGTCTGCAACCACCCCGACGGCACCGGCCCGCTGGCGTCCTACTTCCACGGAGAGATGATGAACCTGCCCGGAGCACAGGCCAAAATCTTCGAGCGCAACATGTTCCTGGCCGAGGACCGTATTCTTGCGTTCGGTGAATACAAGCTGTTCTCATCGCGTACTCAGCTAACGACCAGAAATCGTGACGAAGAAGAAGGCAAAGTGGCGGTTGCAATACGTCAAGTCGGCGAAAGCCTCAACCGACGTACCGGCCAAGGTGCCCGAGTTCATCTCTCAGCGTCGTCGCTGGCTGAACGGTTCCATGTTTGCTTCGATCCACGCCCTCGCCCACTTCTGGAAAGTGTGGACGTCGGGGCACAACTTCATCCGCAAGTTTGCCCTCATGTTCCTCACGCTCTACAACCTCGTCAACCTGCTGTTCAACATTGTCTCGATCTCGTCATACTACCTCGCCTTCTACTTCCTGATCAACTCAAGTGTCGCGTCGCCTGACACGGACCCGTTCTTCGGCGCCGGAGAGGAGATCTTCCAGGTCGTCTCGAAACTCTATATTGCCGTCTTGTGAGCTGGAGGGCGAAGCAAGCTAGCTGACATTCAGGTTCGTCGTCCTCATCTGTTCCCTCGGTAACCGCCCGCAGGGATCCAAGTGGATGTACACGATCTGCATCCTCTTCTTGGCTGTGTGTCAGGGCGTCATGCTCTACGTCGCCGGATGGACCGTGTACCAGACAGTCCCGCACGACGCGGCCGGCTGGCGCGACGTGAAGGGGCTCTTCGAGAATGAGACGTTCCGCGACTTGGCTCTCGCGCTGCTGGTGAGTTGCCCATTCTTAGTCCCAACTGACATGCAGGCAACGTACGGTCTCTACTTCATCTCCTCATTGATCTACATGGAGCCCTGGCACATGTTCACGTCCTTCATCCAGTACCTGCTCCTGCTGCCGTCGTACGTGAATATTCTCCTGATCTACGCCTTTTGCAACCTGCACGACGTGTCCTGGGGAACAAAGGGCGACAACGGCTCCGCCAAGGACCTGGGACAAGTCAAGATCACGACAAAGAATGGTGAGAAAGTCGCCGAAGTCAAGTCCACGCGCCAAGAAGATATCGAGGACCTGTACCGGCAAGCGAAGGCCGAGCTGCGTATCCCGATGGAGCATGTGAAGGAGAAGCGATCACAAGAGACGAAGAGACAGGACGCGGACCGCAACTTCCGCACGCACGTCGTGCTCTGGTTCCTCGGGGTAAACATGGTCATTATTTTGGTGTTGACGAGTCACACGGTGACCGAGTGGCTCAACACAAAGTTCAACTCGAATCCGGAGGAGACGAATTTCAACCCGTATCTTGTGAGTAAGGTCGAGTGGCCGAGCGGCCGAGCGAAGCGAGGCTACGGGGACTGTGAGCTGGGCGAGCAATAGCAATGCAGGCGAGGCGGTCATCGGGTCCAGCTAGCGGAGCATGCCCCGAGGTCGCCGGACAATTGGCAGGACGCAGGACAGCTTGGCAGCGCACGTGGAGTAAGCTGACAGACAGAAATTCATCTTCTGGTCCGTGCTCGCCCTCTCCGCGACACGTTTCACGGGCTGCCTCATCTATCTTATTTTCTGGTATCTGGGTCTGTAATGCGGCGCGTCACGAGGGCGCGATAACGCCGCCCGCCCGCCCTCGACATTGTCCCCACGGTTACGCGTTCTCCGACAGCGTAAGGAGGCTTGGAGGACCGGTTTCATTCATTTTTCGACATTATTCTGGGAGCTATTCTTTTCTTGGGGGTTTATACTTGTGCCTTGGACACAGGCAGAGAAGATGAGGAGAGGAAAGGGAGTGGAACTCGGGGGCTGGTGAGCTGCTGAGCTCGTGTTTGCGCCGGACCTGGTGTACCTCAGCAATTGCCGGACACGTGGGCGTGACATTGCTGAAGCAGGGTAAGCGTCATGCCCGCGTCACAGCCGGACGCGTCCAGCACAAGGTGCAGGAAGGCTCAAGAACGAACGCGGCGTACATGGCATTGCGATGTCGTAACGCCCTGCACCGTGAACAAACACGCGAGAGCTGGCCGGCCCGTATAGGGAAGAATGGGAACAACCAGGGGAAGGAGGAAGAGATGAGATATCCCTATGTTTGGGTTCCAGCGTTACGCACCGTAACTCGGCACACTACACACTACACACTACGCACACAACAAGCCACACATGCTACGACACGCGAGGAGCGCTGCGCGCAGAGAGCTGGTCCTCTTTGCCGCGCAGACCTCTGAACACTCCTTACTTTAGAACTATAGTGAACTCATAATGCACACTATTATTCGTACGCAAAGTCTGACTGGACAGTGTGCATAGTTTATGTATGTTTAGCCTGAGGGAGGGGGGTGGGGCGCGGCGTGGATTGAGGAAGTATAGACATGAGAATGATGGGTGTGTGTTTGGTGTGCGATTACGTGTGTGCTTTCTTTTTGTTTTCACGTTTAGTCCAAGCTAGGTCCCAGGCCCAGGTCCCAAGGTCGGGTCCCGCGGAAGACATACGAAACACGGGCGGGGACGCTCAAAAAAGGCCCTCGGCTCCCGTTCGGGTCTCACCCGCCCACGCCCGCCCGGCACCGGCATGCCATGCGTGTTGTGCCGGCATCAGTGTATGGGCTAAGGGCGATGGAAGAATTTGTGGAGCTTGTGTTGGGCGAACTCGGGAAGCTTGTGGTGAATTTGGTGTTGCTGGGGCGGAGGCTGCTGCTGGAACGGCGGTGGAGGAGGCGGAGGTGGGTGCTGATGCTGGGACGGGTGCTGGAACTCCGGGCGGTGTGGTTTGAATCCCTAGTTCATCCCATTCCGGAGGTTGTCATACTCTGATTCTGTTAGCTCCTCATCAACTTTCGGCCGACGCTGCGCAAAGCGATACAAGGTTATGCCGCTACACCGCGCAGGTACTCACGACTGTGGGGGTAATTCAGCTCGTTCTCGCGCCACTCGAGCTGGCCGAGCTGCTCGCGGACAGTGCGCACGAGGTTGCCGCCAGACTCTTCAGTCTTGTCCGCGTCAAGTTCCCACCACATCACGCCGCCGAGACCGAGCTGGTTGATGTAGTGCGCCTTCTGCGTCACAATCGGCTGCGTGTCGTAGCTGATCATGGTGCGCTTCTGAGGGTCGTAGCTCCACGACGCGCCGAGGCGGTGGTCGTTGAACTCCTGGGCGCCAGGCTGGGGCAGGGCCTTGTAGTCCCACATGCCGTCCTCCCACGAGCCCTTGCCGACGCCGTTGTATGGCCGGCCAGGGCCGTCGGTGTTGCAGAAAGCACGACCGTAGATGGGCATACCGACGACGAGCTTGTACGGCTGGACACCGGCACCGAGGTACATCTTGACGGCACGGTCGACACTGTTTCCGTTCGGGTCGTCGTTGTACAGCGCGGCCTGGTGGCCGGCGACCTTGTCCCACGAACCCGCGAACTGACCGTCAGCGAACGCTGACGACAGGGATGTAACTCACATCGTAGGCCATGAGGTTCCAGAAGTCGAGAACCTGATCCATTTCCTGGATCTTAAGGATGCCGACCTGCTCGGCACCGCAGGGCGCGGCGACGGTGAGCTGGTACTGGCCATCGGGGCGACCCTTGCTGCGAGCCAAGTTGACGAGGGCATTGCGCAGCTCACGGAGGAGGTCAACATAGCCTTGAGCATCCGAGGCTGACTTCGGGTACTCGTAGTCGATCTGCACATTAGTCGTTGCCGTTGGCTGTAAAGCTCACATCAAGTCTGACGTCAGTTCTGACTCATGTTACCCATCACAAGAACTCACCCGTCCAGACCTAGGTCCTCGACCATCTTGACAGCCGAGGTGACGAACGTCTGACGCCATCCGGGCTTGCCGATGTTGGCAAAGTTCTGAGAGGTCAGCTACGTTGAGGATGAGAGAGCTTACAGGAGAGAACGACCATCCTCCGATCGACATGAGAATCTTGAGGTTGCGGTTCTGCTTCTTCATGAGATAAATAGCCTTGAGACAGCCGTACATGTTGTTGCCCTGGTCGTTCCATGAGTCACCCTCATAGTGGATCTGGACGTCAGTAGCAGCTCACTTCTGTACGCTGGCCGCGGTGCGAGCCGGGGAAGGTAAACCTGTTTGGTGGTGCGAGTGCACTAGCACAGATGCTGTGCACCAACGGATCAGCAGCTCAACTCACCTCGACATCCGCCCACTTGTCACTGAGGTGGACCTCGCCAGTGTCCTTGTTCACGTTGGCGAACGCATAATTGATGTGCGTGAGGTGCTGCTGCGGGATCTTCTGCGGGGGGAACTTGCGGTCATAGATACCCCTGGGGGTCAGCTGAGTTCGGTCCACGAATCTAAGCTCACCAGTTCACCTGCGAATGTCAGCGATTGTGCCTCCTGTGAGGTACAACGTGTAACTCACGAAATAGCCAACGTGCTTCTTGCCCTGCATTTCTGTTGTGATGGCGACGTCGAGATCAGAGCCGATGTCGATAGGGTGATGGATAGGAGTTGAAGGGAAGAACCAGCTGCGTGCGAGGAAGAAGGCGACGACAGAGGTGACTAGAGATAGAGAAAGATAGGTACAGATGAAAGAACGACGTTGGTTTTGTCTTCTTCGGACTTCAGTCATACAGTGATAAAGAAGAATCGATCGAGAGAAGGTTGTCCCGAATGGTGAGGACGACGGTGGGAGTCTGCGGAAGGGCGGCGACGACGTCAGCGATCGGCGTCAATCCTGTGCACCAGTGCGCGTGCCTTGCGCTTGTGCCTTCCAGGGCGAGAAACGTGCAAACCACGCGAAAATCCTGAACAGGAGACCTCGACCACTCAAGACTGTGCGATGCCGGCATCGCCGGGTGATTCTTGCGAGAGATTCACGTGATTGGCTGGGAGGGGACCCACGCGATTGCTTTTTATTGCGACACCTGAAAAGTCGCTAACGGTTTTGGCAGTATGGGCGTGCGGGCGGAAGTAAAGTGTTAGTACCTGGTGGCTGACGACAGGTCTCGACAGGTCCTCTACAGAATGAAGCGTTACAGATGCAACCCTGCCGACGGACCCTGTCTGAATTCAGGTGCAGCACCGTTCCCTCCAATATCGATCCCAGTTGGCCTCTGCTCGTGCGCCGCATGTCCCTCGACGAACCCTCTGCACCAAAACATTCCTTTCCAGTCAACTGTAGTCCGAAACCAAGTTGCAGGGACGGCTCATGGACGATGCGACTCCTCTGTCCTTGTGCTGTCGTCTTCTAGGCGTACCGGCCTCTGCTACCTCACGCTACTGGCTGCGGGGCCTGCATGCGATCTCATATGGCAGAATGGGGTGTGGGGATTCGTTCCTCCCCACCGGTGGCGACCCGCAGATTGCCGCCATGGCTGAGCCAGTTGGGCCTAAACAGTTGAAAGACGCCCACGGCCAGGGGCTAAGCTCACGCCAGGTACGGCTCGCAGCTTGTGGGTGCATGACGACTCTGACCGTACTCAGTCTAGCGCGATGCACCCCCCTCCTGCCCCTCCTGCCCCTTCCATCCATCACAGTAAACAAACAAACCGTCCTGCACAGTGCACAGACCAACCGTGCGATCCATGTCTGGGACCCACACCGGGCAAGACTCCTCAGCCTTTGCATCCTCTCCCGCCGGCCCAGCTCGCAAACCTCTACCGCACCCGCACCAGCAGCCACCACGAGTCGACCGCCAGCCCAGCTCCTCGACCGCAAACTCGCATTCCACTAGCCATTCTGATCACTACTTTTCAGATTGTCCCGCGTCCACAACATTAACCTCGCCTTTGTCATACTCCAGCCCTAGAGCAAATAAACCGTCGACCGCCTTAGTCGGGACCCTCCAAACTCTACCAGAGACAGAGGACAAACCCACATTCGACAGCTCCCGAGTGACAGGTCATCGGCAATTTAACAATAACAACAATAACAACAACAACCGCCGTCATTTCGCAGATCTTTCAGCGTTTCGCATTGACACCTCTGGCTCTTCGACACCGACACTACGGCAGTCCCTTCCCCTACGATACAGCGACGACTCGCTGTCGACCCCGACACGAGCTCACTGCCGACTGCAGCCCTACTTCCAATCACCCTCTGTTGGTCCCCAGCCACCATTTCTTCCTAATCCACCATCGCCGCCTGGGCTCCCAAAAGAGATGCCCGAGGAGGGCAACTCTTCCGCTGAGGGCTCCTTCTCCGAGGCTCGCTACCCTCACGCTCCGGCCGTGAGCATCCCACCAGAGCGGTGGTTCTCACCACGGCAGTCGGACCTACCGCAAACACCGTCTGGAAGTCGGATACGTCGTGTGCCAGTACCTCTGGAGGATCCCCCATTAATAGCACGGAGCCCACAGGAGCATTCGCCGACTCGAGCAGCTGCCAGGAGTGCTCAGACGACACGACGACTAATCTCACAATGGGAGGAGACAACATCGGGCCCTTCGACGCCAAGTCGTGTGAGGATACCTCGCGGAGCCCTGTCAACACCAGCCCTTTTGGGTTCTCCGTCTGGCCTGACTTCCTCACCAGCTCGACGAGCTCTCTCTCCTGCTCTCGCCCCGCCTTCCCCAACTCCCTCATCATCACAACGACAATCCTCATCTCAACCGCCGCCGTACCTGACGGACAAGCCTTTGCCGATCCCGACGCCTACGGCCGACTCGCCCAGCGCACGGCCACCGATACCGTCCGCACGGCCTATCCCAGCATCAAAGCGCATGCCGTGGCCACCACCCGAGAAATCACGTCAGCAAGTGTCGCGGCCGCCTCCACTGTATACAATCGACAACAGGCAGGTGTCTCCTCCGCCGAATTCTTGGTCTCCGACGGATACCACGGACAAGAAGCGAAAAGCGCACGACTCCTGGTGGCAGCAACAGGAGACGTCGCCATCTAAGCGGGGGATCAAGCCTGGAGCTGTCAAGCGCTCACCGTTTAGAGAACTGAAGGGCGTGTTTGCAGGTCTGCGACGGAAAAAGGGCGACACCTCACCAAAGAGAGCTCGGACATCGCCCCAGAAGCTCGGAGCACCAGGTGGCGAGGATGAGAGCGAGTGGTTCTCACCGCCAGTGACCACCTCGAATTTACCAGGTGGAATCGTATTTAAGCCCGATCGCATGGGCGACGAGGAGATGGGCGACGCCCAGTCCAATGGCAACGTGAGACAACAATTGTTTGGTACTCAGCTGACTGTTCCAGCCCCTCAGAAGTTCCCAGGCCATCTTTCTCGAGCCACTCAGAAGTGGATGGGGTTCATGGCAAACGGCATGGGCGAATCTCACGCGCGACCGACTTGCCATCACGTACGCGCCTGCTTTCAACACGCCAGGGCTGCCGGCACCCTACTCGGCGATTCCCAGACCATCCATCGATGCACGCCCGAATGTGCAGATCAACATGCGCGATGTCGCCGAGGTGCGATCCCTTCGACGCGACGAGATTCCAGGCCGTGGCATCCCTGTGCCTCCGGAAGGCTTCAACACCGAAGTGCTTGAGCTAGTGTTTAACGATGGCTCAAAGCGGTATATGGGAGTTGAAGGGGTGGATGGCCGGCTCAACTGGGTAAGCTCGATTTGGGACGACATTCTCTCCCTGAAACAAGGCAAGATCGACAATCCGATCCCGCCCCCGTCACCCATGTCGACCGCCTTCAACACGGCTGCTCCTTGGCAGGGACCATCCACCGCCCGCATCTCCGAGGAGCGCGTCTCGGCCTCGAGTCCCGTTGGTCAGCCGCAAGTTCAGAAGATCGGCGGTCGATGGGTCGCCTCTCCTGATCTTGAGGTGCCGACGTTACATGGCCGCGGAGGACCGACCGGCGGTCCCGGGCTCGGAGAGGGTTTGATGGTTCGCTCGCTCCCCACGACGCCGCCGCTCGTTCCTGCCGACACGGACACGAACCGCCACCTACTGCCGCCTATCTCACAGGAACCCTCTTTGTCTCTACGCGGAGCGTCTGCTCCTACCACTCCGACAAAAAGCACAATGACGGACGAAGGTATTAGAGCGTTCTCGACGGACCCGACTGCGGACCCCGCACCGTCTCCTGGGCGAGCGCGGCCGCTTCCTGCGACCCCTAGGCCACCTACACTTCCTGCCTCTTCCATCAGATCGTTCCAGACAGCTCCGTCTCGCGCACCTGCGCCGGCTAGTCTGCGCGAGAGCGTTGTGGCCATGTTCAATGCTCAGAACGACCAACGAGACCTGCACATTCCCCGTCGAACTCGTTCCTCAGCCATGGAGGAGCGCATCCGGGCGTGGCAGCCCAAGCCTGAGGACCGTCCGCCATCTCGCGCTCCGAGTCAGCGATCGATGACGAGCGTCTCGAGCTTCAACGACAGTGACCTCAACCCTTCTCGATCAGCCAGTCAGGTGCGCCGTCCGGACTCATACATGGCGTCCAACTCTGTCCTGCCCCTGGAGCAGCCACCGAAGGAGCTCCACCCCGTGCAGGAGGAAGTGTCGCCTCGGGAGAGCCTGAACAGCCATCACGCGGGCAACCCCAGCGAGCGTGCTCCATCAGAGTGGGTCACCCAGCTCATGACCACAACTGGACCGGCTCCTGACCCCGTTCGTCCTGCCGCTGCATGGGAACCGCTCAACGTCAAGAAGGCTCTCCCTGATGACCCGACCGCTAAAGGACTGCCGGACCTCCCTACTCGTGCTAGGGCTTTCGAGCCCCTCGCTCGCGAGGGAGGGCCCTTTTCTGAAGGTCGACCGGGGTCCCGCGGCTCACGCGGTCCGTCGAGGGCGCCGTCACCACCGACGGTCCCGGAGGTGTCCGAGGAGTCGACGGAGCCCAAGACCTCCGAAGTCTCCAAGGAAGACGATGGCTACCAGCCTCCGGTTCGCACGCTGCGGAACGTTTCTGCGGCTGCTCCGAATGTTCATCCCGCTCCTTCCGTCGCTCAGCAGTCGATGATTCCTTCTGCCATCGCGCCCACTATCGCTCCCACTGTCACCGACTCCGAGCGCACGCTTGCTCCTACTATTCCCCCCAGCAAAGTATCTTCCGTCGAGACCGAGACGCTCATCGCCACCCCCGTCCCGAATGCGCTTCTGTACACGCTTCCCGATGTCGAGGAGCCGAACCCGTGGCTGTCGGAGGTCGACGAGCCACAGACCATGGGCCGAGCTCGCTCTCCTAGCCCGACTACCTCTCGGGTCAGCCGCCGAGACGATGCCCCAACTCCCAGGGCTCGCTCTGCCAGCCCTGCGCGAGTCAGCCCTGTGCGAACGTACGGAAACGTAGGTCGGTCTCGTGACGGCAAGTCCACCGACGAGACGCCCAAGTCCAAGTCCAGGTCTCAGGACGAGCCTCACTCGCTGTCGCGCGTCACCAGCCCTCTCGGAGGTCCTCTGATCGGCAACCTCATCAGTCCGCTGAGTTCGAGCAACAAGACGAAGACGACTTCGGGCACTCCTGGACGACGAGCGTTCGGTACGCCGGGATCTGGCGCTCCCAGCCCCGCGCGCATGGGTTCTCGTCTCCTGGCCGTCGCCTCCATCTTCGAGCCTGACATCGTCAACCGCGTTGGCAGCACGCACCCCAGCGACTCAAGTGGCTCGAACATCAACGTCGGCCGTATCCCCGCGCCTCGACCTGTTCCCCTGCGGAGCCTCAACAGCCTGAATAACCTAATCATGGCTGACGAGTCGTCACGCGAGAACGAGGAGCAGGCACCCGCGTACCACGACGCCTTCAAGGATGCCGAGGACAACAGGCACCCGTTCGAGTTCGACCCGAACCTGACCGAGAAGGAGGCGCTCGTCATGATGAACGAGAAGGAGATGCTCAAGGCGCAGGAAGCCATGCTCTTGAGCCGCGAGCTCCCGTCTCTGCCCTACGACGAGCGGGACGCGTTCGAAGACGCCGATGCCGACGAGACCGCCTCCAGACTATACAATCAGGGCGGTTACCTCAAGGACATTGGCGCGACCACCCGAAGTGGTCCCGGTGTAGACGGTGCCGACGGTCCCCAGCGACCCATTTCGCCTGGTATGCGTCTCAACGAGCCGTACTACAACGGAGACTTCCACCGTGGCGGCCCGTACTATATCGAGTACCTTGACCCTCGCGAACTCCTGCCTCCAGAGCAGAGGAACCGCCCTGTTACGCCTCCAAGTGCTGTGTACACGGACGACTACGTCGACCCTCGCCGCGCTACTGTCGAGGATGCTGCTGACGAGGATGGCGCGCACGAGTATGCTAGTGACAACGATGTGTACAAGCGCCTTCCTCTTCTCGGTCCTGACCTTCCTGACACCACGGACGAGAACTCGATCATTGAGGACGAGGGGTCCTACGTCGACTTCGAGGCTGCCGAGCGCGAGCAGGAGCTGTACAACCGTATGGGCTACCTGAAGGACCTCCCTGCGATCGACTACGAGCGCGACAACCTTCTTCCTCCTGACCGTGTTTCTCTGCTCCTCACTGAAGGCGACGGCGGCAGCTCGGTGTTCGAGTCGGACGAGGACCAGTTCCTGCGCAACCTCCGTAACACGGACTCGTCGGAGAGTCACTCGACGGTCACGACGAACAGCACAGCGCCTCCGATCCCGGACAAGGATGTTCCCGGCTTCAAGTACCCGCTTCACCAGGACATGACCGAGAAGGAGATTATGGACGACCACGCGCAGAAGGCGCTCGAGGACCCGCTACCTTTTCGTCCGCCGCCGATCTTCCCGATGCGTAACAAGAGCCAGGAGGAGATTGATAGAGACAATCTCCGCCGTCAGATCGACAACGGAACCGTCGTCCCGTCCGAGCGTGGCCGCTACGACGAGCCGCCTCGCACCTTTGCCAACGTGCCTCTATCGGAGGGTCGCCCCATCCACCACCACCACCGCCATCCCGTGCCGCCTGTCCCGCAGACGATCAACACGTTCAACCTCCCTGCTCCCCGTCCGGTCCCTGTCGAGGGCCTGCCATCTCCAGTCATCGGATGGGGCTCGCAGCACGGTGTCGGGTCTGCGGGACGTCGACCCCCCACCGGCCTTGGTATTGGTGCGCCGCCTCGTCCCATCTACTCCCAGCACACGATCCCAGGCACCATGCCTGGTAGCATGCCGGTTGTTGGCTCGATGGGGCACGGCCCGATGCCCGGCCTCGGCCCTTACTCAGGCTACGATGGCCGGACAGGCTACGGACACAGCCGCCGCTCAAGCAGCAGCTCGTCCTCGGATCACTCGCACAAGTCCAAGAAGTCGCACAAGGGTCTGAAGCGTGGCCTCTTAGGCGTCGCGGCCGGTGCCGCCGCCGGTGCGCTGGCTAAGAAGTTCGTCGACGACCACAAGGATCACGCCGAGCCGGTCGAGTTTGGGAAGAAGACGCCGAACCCGGAGGTCATCAAGATCGTCGAGTCTGACTCCAAGTCGAAGAAGAACGACGACGACCGCCCGTCCAAGCTCCTCGGTAACATGCCCTCGTCCTCTGCGGTTCCGGCTGCCGCTGCTGCCGTTCCCGCCGCGGCTATCCCTTGGATGGGTGGTGGTGCGCCGTCCGTCGCTCCACCCCCCTCTGTTGCTCCTACGGCTGCCCCGACCGTCGTCCCCTACCCAGTCGCTGCTGTTGCTCCGCCTGTCGCTCCAACAGCGGCTCCCGCTGCTGCGCCCGCTGCCGCTGCTCCGGCGGCTGCTGCCCAGCCCGCGACCACTGCTGCCAACGTGCCCATCAAGGACAACCCGAAGGGCATTCCTGCGCCTCTCATCTTCTCGCGCCCCCCGGATGAGAGTGCAGGCGGCGGCAGTGGAGGCGGCGAGCCTCCGGTCCGGTCGTTCGGCAATATGGCTACGGAAGACGACGCCGGAAACTCCGGCAGTGGTCCAAAGGCCTCCCGCAGCATCCTTAGGAAGGGTAGTAGCGGTCCGCCTGTGTCCTCCGTCGCCAACGTCCCCGGCGACAAGCCCGCTGAAAAGCCCGCTGAGGCTGCCGCCGCTGACAAACCGGCGAAAGCTGACAGCGGAGGTGGTGGCGGCGGCGGTGGTGGCCTCATGGAGAAGGCATTGCCTGCCCTGGCCACTGCGGCCGGGGGACTCGCTGCCGGCGCTATGGCTCAGAAGGCGCACGACAAGGATGAGGAGAAAAGTGACAAGAAGGAGTCCAAGGAGAAGAAGGACGCGCCCAACATCGAGCCCAAGGGTACGGCCGCCGCGGTCGAATACGGCAACATGGCCAAGGAGAAGGACGCCCCGAAGGGCGATGCTCCGAAGGAAGCTGCTAAGGGGGCCCCAGCCGGTGACAAGCCCAAGGACGCCCCAGCCGGTGACAAGCCTAAGGACGCCCCAGCCGGTGACAAGCCCAAGGACGTCCCAGCCGGCGACAAGCCCAAGGACGTCCCAGCCGGCGACAAGCCCAAGGACGTCCCAGCCGGCGACAAGCCCAAGGACGCCCCTAAGGACGGCGCTAAGGGCGACGCACCAAAGGATGCCGCGAAAGACGCCGGCAAGGCTGCTGCTGGTGGTGCTGCTGGTGGCGCTGCTGGCAGTGCGGCTGCCAAGGACGCCCCTAAGGACGGCGGCAAGGGCGGCGACGGTGGTGGCGAAAAGAAGGCAGACCCGATCGCCGACATTTCGACGCAGCTGAATGAACTCCGTGCCGAAGTCCGCGAACTTGCCGTCAAGATCGGCGGTGGCGGCGCTGACGGCGCCATCCATCCCGACCTCTCCAAGCGCCTCGACACGATTGCGATGGATATGGCCGGCGTGCAGAGCGCCCTGCAGGCCGTTGAAGCCTCGACTCTCCGTCCCCACCCGGAGCTGTCCGAGCGCCTCGATGCGCTCTCGAAGGGCATGGCACCTGGCGAAAAGGCTCTGCCGCCCGCGCCAGGTGACCACGCGGACGGCATCCCCGGCGAGGTGCACCAGAAGCTCGACGCGCTCGCGGTTCTCATCCAGGTCATGCTCCAGCGCCAGAAGGAGCTCGCCGACGTCCAGGATGCGATGGCCGCCGGTAACATGGCTCCGGCCATGGCTAACATTGCTAAGGAGGGTCCAAAAGATGCTCCCGGCGGCGATAAGCCCAAGGACCCCCCTGGAGGCGACAAGCCCAAGGATGGCGCCGCTGCCAAGGACGCTCCGAAGGACGGGGCCAAGGGTGATGCACCCAAGGAGGGCGCAAAGGAAGCTGTCAAGGAGGCTGCCAAGGCCGCTGTCGCTGGCGCTGCCGGGGGAGCTGCCGGTGCCGCTGCTGCCAAGGACGCTCCGAAGGACAAAGCTGCCGGGGGTGGTGACAAGCCCAAGGATGCCGCTGCCGCGAAGGACGCCCCCAAGGATGCTCCGAAGGGCGGCGACAAGCCTAAGGGCGGCGACAAGCCTAAGGATGGCGGCGGCGACAAACCGAAGGACGCTGCCAAGGACGCTCCCAAGGACGGCAAGAAGGAGGAGAAGAAGGATGACAAGCCGGCCGCCGTGCTCGGGAACATGAAGACCGAGGACGGCAAGGGCGGTGACAAGTCGAAGGACGCGCCTAAGGATGCCAAGAGCGGCGACAAGCCCAAGGACTCCAAGGGCGGCGACAAGCCCAAGGACGCCAAGGGCGGCGACAAGCCCAAGGACGCTTCGAAGGATGCGCCCAAGGACGCGAAGGATGCGCCGAAGGACGGCAAGAAGGAGGAGCCGAAGCCCGACAAGCTGGACGAGGTGCACAAGCTGCTTACGGCTCAGAAGGAGGGCAGCGACGTGCAGCAGAAGCAGATCGGGGACGTCGGCAAGTACCTGGGCGACCTGAACAAGTGGCTTCAGCAGTACTCTGAGAAGGCTGGCGGCGAGCTGGAGGGGATGAGTAAGAAGATGAACGGTCTCGTCGACACGGACGACAAGGGAGCTGTCAAGGGTCTTGTCCCGGACATCCACAAGATGCTCGCGGACCAGGCGGAGCAGATCAAGAAGCACGAGAGCGTGTACAAGGAGCTTCGGGACATGATGGAGAAGCAGCGGCAGGATCACGAGATGCTCCTGCGTGCGGTCGCGACCGACCTGAGCGCCGAAATCAAGGGCGAGCGTGTCCGCTTTATTGAGGCGATGCAAGCCGCGACCTCGATGAACGTGAACAACCACGTCGAGGAGTTCAAGAAGGCGCTGTCCGGCGAGGTCGCGAAGGAGATGAAGACGCTCGGCGACCTGAAGGAGGAACAGAAGAATGTCCGCCAGCAGATCAAGGACGCCCTCGCCTTTATCGACAACCAAGGGCTGCCTAAAAAGGACCCGCCGAAGAAGGACGACAAGCCGAAGCCCAAGGACGACAAACCCAAGGACCCCAAGCCTGCCCCTCCTCCCGCCAAGGGTCCCTTCGCGAACATCCTCGTTCCCCCTCCTGCGCCCAAGCCGGACGAGAAGAGACCCTTACCTGCCGCCCCGGCGTAGCGTGCCGGCACATGACGGCGGTGACCTCGTCGAGCCTCGTCACGACACATCCACTCCAGCCACCGCCACCACAACCGCGGCCCACACCCCTCTCCCTCGCTCGAGCTACTCGCGAGGCCCTAAACACCATTCAAACACATCTATTTCAAGTCTCGGGTATCACAGGAATCCACTCTCACTCTCACTCTCACTCTCACTCTCACTCTCACTCTCGTTACATTGTTACAAGGTTGTAGTATTTTTCATCTCACAGTTGTCTGTCTCCTTTTTCACGAAATTTTGGGTCGTAGTTTTCATTTCCATCATTAGTTTATCTTTCATTAGAATCTCATTGGTATTGGTATGGACGTGGATTGTAACAATTACACACTGGTACACTTCTCACTCACCCATCGCTGCATCCTCATTGCTTACTGACGGTCTGCTGGTGATGTCTGAGGGGAATGGTGTTAGATTGTCCGAGGGTTATCCGACAGCGGTCGGTGATGTCGTACTTCTTGATGTCGTAGTGCGTTATGCTGTGACGGTCGTCGCACCAGAGCGGCTAGTTAGTGACGCTGAGATCGCAGTTGAGCCAGAACTTGAGAGAAGAATGACTAACCCCGGCTGCAGCGTTCGCTCACCGCATCATGATTAGACAACGACTCGCAAGTCCCCCAATCCTCGCCAGTCCCGAAGTGTGCCGAAGTCCATCATGCGGCATGGATGGCGAAGTGACCGCTCACGGAAGGGATGCACGGAGAGTTGCCCCGTGCTGCGTTCAGTGCGGGCAGCCAGTTACGGAGTGGAGCCCACGTTAAGCCGCGGCTATCGTTATCGCTCCTTATCTGATTGGCTCTATCTCACACCGCTAGTCACAAAGGTCTGGATAGCTCCACACCTGGATAACCGCGGACCTCGGTGGCCCCGGTATCCTTCCCAGTTCAGGCAAGCGTCCCCCGCGTCCGTTATGTTCGCACGAGGGGGGTGAGGAGAGGGGGGGGGGCGGACTGACCTCCGCCCAGCTGCGCTTCCGGTATCTTACCCTGCACTGCAAAAGAGAGACGCTCACCGGCGAGGACCCAACGGTTTGTCCCTGGGGCAAAAGAGGAATGCCTTCTACCCGAATCGAACGGGTGACCGTTCCATAGCAAGACTCGAAGAGACACTACTAGTGGAAAATTCTAGCCACTGAACTAAGAAGGCGAAGCTAGTTGCTCATGTCTTCATGGCCCCCCACGCGCATGTGACTCGTTAGATAGCACGCGATACCCGCGTGTCGAGTAATCTCGATCACCCGCCCCTTGCCTGTTTATCGCCACCAGAGAGAGAGTCTGTTCGGGGAGTGACAGCCATAGGCTGCACGCTACGCCTAGTCTGCAACCATGGAGCGGTTCTGATAGGCCATATCGTACGCTATCTACGCCGCAACGTCGTCCATTCGTTCTGATGAACATTTTTTCAGAATAGACCGAAGCACTGGTAAGCGAGCGCAGAACGTTGGCCCTTGTTTTGACCCGGTATGCGGCCACCACCACCCTGCAGGAGCGACCTTGGCGGGCTGCCTGGCCGAGGCGCGCCTGTCCTATGGCATTCGCTGTTCGCCTGCCAAGATGCAAGACGCGTCCTACGCTAGTGCTTGATTTCGAGATTTCAGTGACCTTTGGTTTGCGCGTGTCTGCGTATGTCTACATGTATCCAGACTGCGAAGGCCAAGGGCGATGTGCTGTCTGGCCGTTTCGCGAGCGCGTCGAGACCCAGCACAGCTCACACGACAGCCTAATGGGCTTAAGCACAGAGCAAGCCAATCTACCGCCGCGAATAGGAACGGATGTAAACAAAAAGTTGGACCGCAGCCGCTGGCCCTCGTCGCCCAGCTGTTAAGACGTACTGGCGCTGATAGCTGGGACGCTGCAAGCAGCCGGTGGCGGCACCTGACCCTGGCGTAACTGGCGTCCTGGTCCTGGCGTCGGGCGTCTTTCGTGCTTCACTTGCGATCTCTGATCACAACAACCACCCTTCCTCACACCTTGTATCGATACCCCACAACCTCTCCGACTGCATACACCGCCGGCCCGCATAACCCCCAACTTTCGATTTGTCTATACCCTCGCGCGGCCTTAGTTGCGCGACTTTGGCTCGATCACTCACCTGACCTGCGAGAGCGCGACAAAAGAGCTTCACTAGAGCGCGGCTCACTCTTTTCACGACTCACGACACACCGCGATCCCTCCTTCCTCCTCTCCTACCCAACCTGTGCAACCTCACCTATTTCCCAACACTGCGCGCCGGCAGAGTCCATCGATCCCGACGATGACGCCGCCGCCGTCCAAAGCCGTGATCGAGCCGATGACGCCGTCGCCGCGCGACGCCTCCTCTTCCTCCGCCGATCACGACGACGAGTCCCCGCAGCGCCCATTCGACATTGCAGCCCGGCTCGGGCTCGACGTGTTCGGGCAGCCAGACAGTCCGAGTGCGAGCCTGATGCTGACGCGGACGGCTGAGACGCTGCACGGCCTATCGCAGCAGCTGGCCGAGCTCAATCTCGACGAGCCGGCTTTGAGTGTGCGGTGCTGCTGCGGGTCTAAGGCCGAATGTCCCTCGTCGGCTGCGCGCGAGCGCTGGGAGGCAAAGCTCAAGCTTAGCGGAGGTACGTGCCCAACGCCGCAGGTGATTCAGGTGACAGACGACTAACCTATGGTTGCAGAGATTGGACACGCCCTGCTGCAGCGCTACGAGGCCCTGGAGAGGAAGTACAAGCGCCTCGAGCACAACTACGAACTTCAGCGCAAGGCGCTCGCAGACTCGTTACGGCACGTTGCGAACCTCGAGCGCGCGAACAATACACACATGTCCAAGTTTGCCGATCTGACGCACTCCTACGAGGCACTCGAGAAGGTGAGTGAGCTTGCGGTCGAGCTGTGCGCCAGATCGCACTGATAAGACATGACGCACACACCGCACATCCCACAGACAGACTTTTGGCTGACGCCCGCCCAGCGCTACGTCCAGGCGACACACTCTCAGAGTCTCACTCAGCAGTCACTGTCTCACGTCCGCTCCGAGCTGGCGAAATGTCGCCAGACGGCCAACGCCCAGACGATCGCCCTGGCCGCTAGCGGCGGAATAGAGCAGCGTCTCGCAGAGGCAGAGAGAAGATATGAAGACACCCGCGACTTACAGCATGCCGAGTCGCGCAAGCTCAAGGAGCAGCTCAAGTGGCGAACAATGGCAGAGGACAGGATAGGTGAGTTAAGTATACGATGCCGGCTAACTCGGTGCAGCGGATCTGGAGTCGCAGCTGACCGCGTCGGCACGAGAGATTGACGAGATCAAGACCGCACGCCAGAGAGACGCCCAGGAATTGCTCGCGAATGCCAAGGAGCGACTCGAGTCGCTGCATTCAGAGGTGAGTTGTACAGCTGAACTTAATAACTGATTCCAGCTCTCCGACACCTTCCAGACGTCTTCCCCGTCAGAGACACCAGAGTACCAGCGTACGCTCGAGGACCTCGTTGCGACCAACACTCTTTTGAAGCATGACACATCCGAACTCGCCCACACTCTTTCCCAGACGATGGACGAAAACCGCGCGCTGCGAGAAGAACTCGAGGAGCTCCGAAGCAGCCGTCCTCCTCGCTCCCGACCGTTGTCGATGGAAATCCGGCCAATGATGACATCTACCAAGGGCCACATGCGGACCGGCTCCATCCCTGCAACAAGCTCCGAGCGCGCCCATGCGCGTGTTTCGAGTGCGATCGTGTCGGAGGCGAACTGGGGACACTTGCGACGAGGCTCCCTGGCGCCCTCCTTTACGTCTACGTCGACCACGGACGGCCCTAGCATCTCCTCTCCTGGAAACGGAATCGAGTATAGCTCCTTTTCTTCGCCCATGAACGGCGAGGGGCCCACGAGTCCTGACCTGAGGGTCAGTCCAAGCGTGCGCCACCGCTCCTCGCTCTCGAGCACGGGCGGCATCCCTTACATCTCCCACGGTGTCGCCAAGAGCAAGGGACCGCGCCCGCTCTCGTTACGCTCGAACAGCGACAGGCGTAACCTGACGAAGCGCTCGATGGGCGTCAGCGAGGCGATCAATGAGTGGCCGGCCGACGACGAGAATGGTGCCTCGAACGACCCGACGAGCGGGGAAGAACCCCCTTCACCTGACACCGACACCTTCCGCCACACAGCGAGCAGGAAGCGAACATCTGTGTTGCTTCCTCGCATGACGTCGCCTATGGGACACTACGACAGCAATTCGAGCGGGAACGGCGCCTCGCCCTCGGAGAAGGCGAGTGAAACGACCGATCTCGATCACAAGCGAGTCAACCGTCGCACACTCTTACTGCTCAGCCGCTCTACCGGAGTGCAGACTGATCCCACCGATGTCGAGGAGACACCGAAACGTCGGCGGCGCCCGAGTCACAACTCTGAGCCATCTGTCGCTTTATCTGAGACGCCTGCCGGTCACTCAGAAACGTCTTCCTTACTCGGCGTGCTGGCGTCTGATCGCAAGGGCGGTGTGCCCCAGCTCAGCGATCTGCTGGAGTATCTCTCCAAGATGTTGACGCAGTTACGTGGCGTCGATATCCCAACACTGAACCGGCGTCTCAAGAAGCAGCACCTTCCCGGTGATGTCGAACACCTGTCGCGATCGACGATCGCGAACCTCCAGAGTGAGGTGGCGGAGCTGCGCCACCGATTCCGCTCGTTACTCGAGATCAGCGACGTGAGCCGTCGCGAGATGACCCTCCTGCTTAAGCTCTTAAAGGACGTCTTCTCCGATGTCCTCGAGCTCCAGAACATCGTGAACGCCGTCACGATCGACCCGAAGCTCGCGAAGAAGCTGCGCCGCGAGGCTTTCGCTGATCCGGACGCACCGCCGGAGACGACATCCGGCCTGGGCTGGATCGCAGCCCCGCTGACCAGTTTGTTTACGGCTGCGCAGAAGCCAAGCGAGGCACCCGCCGTGCCTGCGACTCCCTCGCGAGACAGGATCATCACACCCCCGGCGCCACCGACACGCGCGGCGCCGAAGCAGCAGGCGTCGACGTCTGCGACAACGACACACATCAGCATCGAGTTCGGCAGCTCTGGCTCCGTACGCCGGGCGCTGCCCGCGCTGTCGCAGTCTGTCTCGGACACGTCCTCCGTCGCAAATCGGTCTGTGTCCGCGCCCATTACGGCCGGGTCGGCACGTGTGCGCTCGCGCGCGTCGCGCTCCGACCTCATGGGCATCTTCGCCGGTGCACAGCCAAGCGGTGTATCACCGGCTGTGCGTGCGCGCGTGCGCCACGCGTCGAGCCAGTACTTTGGTCCTTCCGATCGACGAATCTTCTCGGAGCCGAGGGAGCGGCTGTCGACGATTGTGGATGCGGTGCTGGACCCGGGCGAAGGTGAGGAGGACGTGATCCCCGGCGACTACGAGCCTCCCCTACTCGAGCGCTCGCTACGTCCCCGCGGTCTGTCCGACAGCAGTATCCGCAGCTCAACCGTCGTTGAGCAGCCAGAGACGAGCCTGCTCGGGTCAGGCATAGGCTTCTTATCAAAGGGGCTGTACAAGATTGGCGAAGCAGCTTTATCCTCTTCAGCAGTCGACACGACACCGGCAACAGCTACGGCACAGTCGAAGAGCACGCACCACCTTGGCCTAGGCCAGCCGCGCCGCCCGCCCCTCAGCTCGAAGGGATCAGACAGCACACCGGCAGTCTCTATACCCACGACAGCACCGTCAACAGCAGTCTCGCTCGGCACGTCGCCGGGCACGCTGAAACGCGAACTAGATGACGAGGACGAGATCGTCATCGGAGGCGGCCTCCTCTCCGGAGGCGTCGGAACACCCATCGTAGGCACTATACCCAAGACGTCCCAGTGGGGCATGTAAGCGTATGACATGCAGTGATTATCCTATGCTACAGTACATCCGAGCGAGCGAAGAAAGCGAGGGATGGTTGATGCTAATGAGGGCGAGGCTGACGCGTTGAAATGCTAGAAAGTGCGGGGGAAGAAACAAGGAAGAGCCTAGAAGTGTGGATCGTGGTGAGATCGATATTGAAAGATGCCGGGTACGCGTGCGCAGGGACGCTCAGGTGTCGATACGGGCGTGCGTTACTGTGCTGGTGCAGATCACGGCGCCTTGGCCGCTTCGGCCTCGGCAGCCTTGCGCAACTTCTGTCGTCGCTTCTTCTCGCGTTTGCGTTCAGCCTTGGAGAGAGCCGGCTCGTCGTCCTTCCTCTCCTCGGTCTCGTCGTCGCTGTCGTCTCGTGACCGCTTGCCGAGGCTCGTTGGCGGTGACAGCTCGTCCTTCTCCTCACTCTTCTCCTCAGTGCTCGTCTCCGCGCTGTCGGCATTGGCCGCGGCCATCTTCGCCAGGATAGCAGGGTGGACCTTCTCCTCCTTCCCCTTCAGGAGGGCGGGATGCACCTTCGTCTCCTTCTTAGCCAGAGCGGGGTGGATCTTTCCCTTACCCGCGAAGGGGTCCTTGCTCTTCTTGTTCGTCTTGATCGACCGCGTCCGGCTCTCGGCCTCCTCTTCGCTATCCTCCTCGACCGCTCCTCCTCCAGTTCCCTCCTCGGCGTTCTTCCGCTTCTTCAGTTTCTGCTCCAGCACACTCAGACCGGCACGCTGATTCTTGAACTTGGCCCCGAGAGCTGCGTCTTCGAGTGCCGCATGGCCAAGTCCTAGCCGTTGTGCCCGGTCCGCACTCGAACGCAAGGCGGATTCCCACTCCTGGGCTTTCGTAGACTCGGGCTGCGAGACGCCAAAGTTTGCCGGTAGCCAGGAGTCGACATCGGCGTGGAAGAGGGTCGCGGAGAGGGTGAGCGACTCGGACGTCGGGACTGGCGAATCGGGCATCTTGACTGCTGCACTCTCTCGTCGGTACACTCGCGCTTGCTCGTTTTCGCTGTTCGTCGGGTCCGACAGATCTAGATCTCAGTAGGGCTCGTGATCCCTCGTGGATTCTGATGACGACGTTATCGCGAGTGGCCTGACGTTCCCTTCACCTCCCGGTCGCAGTCGGCAGTCGTCTTCTCGCTGTCGCTCGTGTTTGTGCGCGGCGTCGTGAGTACACGGATGCATGAGAGCAAGGTCGAGATGGCCAGAAATTACGCACAGTGGCAAATCACAGGCACGGCGACAGCCAGGAACTCGGTGCCACATACACGGTGAAAAGCTGGGGTGCGGCCGGTGTGTCCCTGAGCCTGCGAGCCGCCCAGCCAGGCGGGGGGCTCATTTTGAGTCTCCAACTTCTCAGGAGGCTCGAAACCAGTCCGAGTCCGGCGTCGCTTGCTTGTTGCTTCCACCTTACACTCTCCGACCGGCACGCCTTCCAGTTGACCGACCATGGCCGCCATCAACGAAAAGACCCTCCAGCAGGACCCCCTGTTCGCCGCCTCTGGTGCGCCCGGCGCCGTTCCCGCCCCCGCCCCCGCGGCCCCGTCAGGAGGCTCGGACTACTACAACGCCTTCACCAGCGTGTTCGACCCCGTCTCCGCCCCCCTCGCCGACACCATGAACCGCTTCCACACCTGGAAGGAGAACATGGGCCTCATCCAGCCCGGCACCGTTGAGAACCTGACCCGCCCGGTGTCCAGTGAGTTTGCGGCTGACAATGTTCCCGACTTTTCGGCGGACCGGAAAAATGACGCTATCGTTGTGCTTGGATCTGGATCATGCTCGGAACTGCTTTGATGTGCATCGAGTGTATCGAGAGTGCACCGGGACGTGTTTGTTTGTCTTTCCGAGGACTTTTTTGATGCTTCATGACACCTATGACGGAAGCGTCAAACCAGATTCCAGAACCGGTTCGCCGTCGGACATTGTTTTTTTCGGTGACCCGAGTGAGACGAGAGATGAGCTGACATCACCCCACAGCCACCCTCATGAACAACTTCTTCTTCGAGGGAATGCGCGCCGATCTGTCCAAGATTGTGTCGCCGAACCCCGCTTTCCAGATCTCGCATGCGTTCGCCGTGGGACCCCAGAAGAACAACTACACGTTCGGCGCCCTGTTCGCCAACGACAAGACGTTCCTCCACGGACAGTTTGAGCCTTCGACCGGTGGCGTCAACATGCGCGCGAACCAGACCTGGTCGGCTACGGACGTCACCAAGATCCAGGGCCAGCTCTCGTCCGCTCCCGGCCAGACCATGTTCCAGATCGAGCACGACCACCTCGGCCCGCACTACTCGCTCAACCTCAAGTCGATCAACCCCTCCCCGCTCGACTTCACCGGTCTTCACTTTGTCTCCCTCCTCCACTCATTCACCTCCCGTCTGTCGCTCGGCTTCGAGACGATCATCCAGCGCACGTCGCCGGCCGAGACGATCCCGGCCACCTCGTGGCTGCTCAAGTACACTTCGCAACCGACCGCCGCCCAGTCCGTTGAGAACCCGATGACGATGCCGACCGCTCACGGAGCGACGAGCGGCATCCCCTTCGTTCCCTCGTGGACGGCGACGGCCCAGCTCCAGCCGACCGGCAACGTCCAGGCGACCTACTACCACCGCCTCAGCGACAAGGTCGACGTCGCCCTTGACTTCCAGACCATGTTCCAGCCTGCGTCCTTCATGGGCCCCGCCAAGCGCGACGCCCTCTGCACCCTCGGCGCCAAGTACGAATTCCGCATGGCCACGCTCCGCACCCAGATCGACTCGGCGGGTAAGGTCGGCATGCTCCTCGAGCAGCGCATTGCCCCCACCTTCTCCTTCCTCATCGGCGGAGAACTCGACCACGCCAAGAACACGTCCAGGTTCGGCTTCGGCATCATGATCGAGTCCACCACCATGACCCCCGAGGAGATGATGGCCGCGGGCATGATCCCTCCTCAGTAAGTGCGAGCGCAGTGAGCGCCGGCGCGCCAGCGCTGGCGCACACGGCCAACGCCGCAGACGCAGCTAGCTAGGTGTGTGATAGGCGCGGGGGCTCGAGATGTCGCCCCAGCGCATCAGTAGACGGACATCTCTCCACGACTTGTATCTCAAGCATTGATGCACTATTCAATATCCACTGCCCCGAGCGGCAAGCAGCGAGCGCATCGAGCGCAGCGAGCCGTGAGCCGTGAGGCACGCCAACGCGAGCGAAGCGAGACATGGGTCCCAGCCACTTCCTTCCAAACCGCCATATCCGACCTCACAAGCGCACTTGACATCGACCGCAAGCATCAAGCCAAAGAAACCTGCATTCGTCCTGCGGCGCTACATTTAACTACCGATTTTACTAACGACACATCGCTTAGATCTCGCAAGCGCCAAAGTTGTTGTTGTCCTCGCCCGAGTGCGTGATGACAGCAGTGAACTCGCCCTGCTCGTTGAAGATGACGCGGTCGGCGCCGGGCGAGCCGCCAGCGTACACGTTGAATCCACGCATGATCGGGAACTCGTACCAGGGACCAGGGGTCTCGAAGTTGAAGCCCTCGCGGTTGTTGTACTGGTGCGGGTAGTTGTCTGCTGTCAGCGGACGCCGAGCGCCGAGCGGAACCAGGTGCGAGGCAGGAGCTGACATCATACGCGTGGGGCGAGCGGAGCTCGCATTACGGGCTCGGAAGACTCGAGTCAGACCAGGATAGCGAGGTGACCGACTGCCTGTATATGCACTCACCGATGGTACGACCCTCCTCGTGCAGGGAGTAGCCCTTGGCGACGGCGGCGTCGATCGTGCGCTGGTAGTAACAGACGTCCGAGCACTGGTACGCGCACGCCTCGCGGGCGAGGGGAGCGGCCGCAGCCGAGGCGGCGAGGAAAAGGGCGGCGATGGCCAGGGCGTTAGTTCTGGATGTTGCTGGGGTCCTACCTTGGTGAAGAGCATGGCGGTTCGGGGCGGCTGGTGCGAGCGACGAGTGGAGTCCGAGGAGGTGTAAGAGGGGCTGTTTATGTAGTGCGTCGGAGGTCAACCCCCAGACCTACCGCTCCATGAACGTGCGGCGAATGTGAACGGCCTAGTCCATTAGTGGCTGAGGACCCACTCATCCTCAACGGTCAAGCGGCTAACTGCGCAGGACGGCCAACGGCGAGGGGCTCATGGGTAAGTGCGTCAATGTTTGCCCGCCATACGAGCGTACAGGAGCGCTTGGAGCCGCGGAGCGTCCGAAAGATTAGCAGCACTCGGCACGAGGAGACAAGGTGAGGCAGAATGGAGCATGAGGGACGCAAAGGCCCCGAAACGAAGCTTCAGGAGCCCACACTTGACCACGAGTAGGAGCGGGCAGAACCACAAGATCGGTAACCACGTTTGAAGCTTGAGGCTCGCTAGTTCCATTGAAACCCTCGATCGCGGTAATGTCTCCTATCTCTCGGTAACTTTAAGTCGCCGTTCATGTCTTCCCGAGGGTCATGGGACTGTAGGAGAGGGCGCGGCGTGGGTCTGTCGCACTGGAAGCACAGGAGCATGTGGTGTCTCAGTCGCCGTTGCTGTCACGGATTCCTGTTTGGAGGCGTTCGCAACTCTGACACACGAGGTCAGGAGAATTGGTCCGTGCGTTGGCCCCCATGGACCTCCTCATCGGTGGAGTCTTCGGTCGAGATACGCGCAAGATATGAGGGCGTGAAAACGCTCCACACCTTCTTTGTTGTCGTCTGCGTCAACTGATAGTCGTTGATGGGCATGAAGCGCGAGCAGTTGTCAGCCATGCTCGAATGAAGCGAAGAACTCTGGAACATCAGAAACTGTTCGGCAGAAAAGTGTACCATGCGTTTCAGTAGGGTTAAGTTTGGCCACATGGAGCATTTTTCCAGCCAGACTTAGCAGCAGAGTTCAGCAGGAATTGACTGTTGCGCGGTTGCGATCGCACGGCCACCCATTGGACCATGAGCGATATCTTGAACGGTGACCAACGTATCAGACGCTATCTGCAGTCAATCTTCACCCGCGGATCGCGGATTCATGTTGCTGCGCAGTATGCTAGCCCAAGAGCTCATTGCGAGAGCTCAGCTACAGTGGGACTATCGGGTGGAATCGAGGGCGCAGGGCCCTTCGCGCGACGAGACAGAAGCTTCACACGTTGCTGGGTCTCGATGATGACTGGCTCTAATCTCTCGGAGCGATTGCCGCCCATGCGGATGATCGGGGCGATAGAGGAATGGAGTCGTGTGCTTGTTTGCACAAGTGCAGGTTGACGTTATATAAAGCTGTCAGATGGTGTCCCTCCCCAACTTCCCCCTTCTTGACATGCCCTTCACGAAGGTCACATGTGCCTTCCGTCTCATCCATGTCAACCCTCCGCCTCGTTGTCAACGGTCCGAGTTCCGGACGCCCCGCGGAGCTTTCGGCGAGCACCGCATAGGCTACGGCCCCGATTCCGGTGGACGCGCACGCAGTCGAGTTGGAAATAACTGACATAGCGACTAGACGCGCTTACCAAGCTGTGCGCTTGCGGCGTACACGGCGACAAGTCCGAAGACAAGAGTGGGATGAGTCGGGTGTTGGGCGAATCATGTGACCTGGTTGCGTGCCAGCGCGTGGGTGGCACGCATGGTGAGGCGGTCTTATCCGACGCCCGGCAGTTGGGACGATAAGGTGCCTTCCCGGCGTGCATATCAATCGGCGACCTCGGCGGTCAGTGTCCAGCCTTCACCCCCTTCTCCCCAGCGCTTCTCGTGTCCCCGCTGGAACCCATTCATATCCCCAACTGGCATCACTTTATAACTCCCACCCGCGGCAGAACAACATGGGCTCCGCTTACTCCACCAACAAGCCCGCCATGACCAACACTGTAGAGACCATCGACGAGAAGAAACAGTATCTCGCCGATCAGAAGGCCGCCGCCCAGCGCGTGCGCTCTGCCTCCGTCGACGCCAACACGGAGGCCGTCCCCGAGCTCACCGCTGACGTGTGCAACAAGTGGGACAAGGATCTCGAGCAGGTAAGCTGCGACGCGCGGACTTGAGCTGACGACCAGGATGCCCGCTTCCAGCTCGCCCGACTCATCCTCACTAACAACGACCCCATTGCCACCCTGAAGCGCCGTGACGCTGTCATCGATGACGCCAAGGTCTTCAACACCAACCTGAAGGGGACCGGCGACAAGGGCCAGTACCCCGGTCCTCGCGTGAACCAGGCGTCCTCTGGCCGTTGCTGGCTGTTCGCTACCAGTGAGTACATATTGGCCGCGGATTTGCCACCCGAAACGGAGGTCTTCCCCTGACACTGCGTTACGAGTGGTGAAAGTGGGCGCAGCTTGCTCTCCTCCGGTCTTAGCTAACGGCAGCCAACGTGCTCCGCTACAATGTCATCGAGCAGCTCCAGCTCGGCGACTTCCAGCTGTCGCAGAGCTACCTGTACTTCTACGACAAGCTCGAGAAGGCCAACTTCTACCTTGAGACGATGCTCGAGCTCGTCGATGAGCCAATCGAGGGCCGCCTAGTCAACTTCCTGAACCAGGCGCCCGTCAACGACGGCGGCCAGTGGGACATGGCCTACAACGTTGTCGAGAAGTACGGCATCATCCCGCACGCTCTCTATCCCGACGCGTTCTCTGCGACGGCATCGAGCCGAATGAACTGGGTCCTGACTGCCAAGCTGCGCGAGTTCGCGCTTGACCTGCGCAAGCTTTCCAAGACGACGAGCAAGGAGCAGCTTGCCAAGGTCAAGGCGTCGCAGATGCGCGAGATCTACCAGACGCTGTGCATCACGCTCGGCACGCCGCCGAAGAACAACGACAAGCTCACGTGGAACTATTACGACAAGGAGAACAAGTTCCACTCGTGGAGCGGCACGGCGCTCGACTTCTACAACCAGTTCGGCAAGCGCAAGGGCATGGACCCGAAGGACTCGTTCTCGCTCATCAACGACCCGCGCAACGAGTACGGCAAGCTCTACACGGTCAAGCGGCTCGGCAACGTGTGGAAGGGCCCGAATGTGCGCTACGTCAATGCGCCGATCGAGGTTGTCGAGGACGCCGTCATTGCGGGCATCAAGGCGAACACGCCGCTGTTTTTCGGGTGCGATGTCGGCAAATTCTCCGAGTCCAAGGATGGCATCATGGACACGCGCCTGTACGACCTCGGCACCGCTTTCGGGTACGAGCTCAAGATGGACAAGGCGCAGCGCCTCATCACGGGCGAGTCGTCCGCGACCCACGCCATGGTCATCACCGCTGTCCATGTTGGTGAGGACGGTCGCCCCGTCAAGTACAAGGTCGAGAACTCATGGAGCAAGGACCGTGGAGAGGACGGATGGTTCATGATGACGGCAGAGTGGTTCCGCGAGTTCGTGTACCAGGTCGTTGTGCCTCGCAGCATCGTCGACAAGAAGTGGGTCAAGGTCCTCGACCAGGAGCCCATCGAGCTCGAGCCCTGGGACCCGATGGGCGCGCTCGCTTAAGTACTGTTGTTCTCAGAAGATAGAATCTATACGTCTGGTTGATATTACGAATGAATTACGAAGTGTGCAGATGTGGCATTGCTGTGGCAAGCATTAGGCTATGAGTGCGGGTGTGACTGGTTGGGGGAGCAATTGCAGTTAAAAGTGTGGAATAGTTCATCTGGATGAGGGCTCGCCGTCCTTGGCATACATCCCCTGCGCCTCAGCAATGGTGACAAGGCGGCGGAGCACTTCGACAGCTTCTATGCTGACGTGTCCCTGGGACGCGCCCTGCACGATGCTGGCGACGACCTTGGTCAGCTCCCCCTTGCTGCTGACGCCGAGGGCGGCCATGGCCTCACTGTAAACCTCTTCGATCGGGATCGGCACATCACGGATAGGGAGGAACATGTCCTCTGCCTCATCGCCGGCCGCGTCCTCTTCTCTCGGCCGTTTCTGGCCGCGATGCTGCTTCTCCTCCTTCTTTTCCTTCCAGCTGTCCTCTCCCTCGCCCGACTCATCCTCGTGCTCATCTTCATCCTCGTCCTCGTCTTCGTCGTCGGAAGACGACTCGCCAGGCTTGGGCGACGTGGGCGGAACGAAGTCCTCGTCAGCCGCATCCTCGGGTAAATCGTCGAAAGTGAATAAGGCACTGAGCGACATCGTGTCGTAGTCGTCCCCGCCCTCGAAGCCGGTATAAGCACCAGTGAAGTCGACGGGGGTCGTCGCCGTCTGTGCATGTGTCGCCATCACTGCGTCCGTTAAAGGTGTAAGAACTGCCGGAGTACTGAAGGTCGATGTCACTGCCGACGGCGTCGCGAACGCAGCTGTGTTAAAGCCGGAACTGAGCACCGCTGCTGCCGCGGCGGCAGCTTCGGCTTCAGACATGGGGGGTAAGGGCGGAGGTGCCATTGGGGTCTGGGCGGGCGCAGACGACGAATGGGACGGAGCTGGCGGCAAGGGCATTGGAGGCTCTGCCTCAGTGGGCGTGGCTCGCGACAGAGTCGGTGCCTGTGCCGTGGTTGCTTTGGGAGGTCGGCCTGGCCCTGCGGCCTTCTTCAGAGGCACCCCTGGCGGTGGTGGCTTGTAGACCTTCTCGGTGTACGTTGGCGGAGCGGGCGTATGACCTAAACCGACGATATGCGCCTGGAGCTGGTTCACCCTCGCCTCGAGCTGGGCACAGCGCTCGCGGAGAACCTCGCATTCGCGCGTCCGTTCTTCGAGCTCCTTTTGCGTCTCCTCGGCAGCCATCAACTTCGCCTTCGTCTTCTGGCGACTGAGAACAGCTGTATCGTCAGCTCCAGGCAACATAACCCAAGCTTCGCTTAAACACTCTATCGTCACAAGACTTACCAGCCTCCTTGTTCCGCTCCCTGCGGCGAATCGCGCGCTCCTCCACTGTGAACTTTGGCGGTCGTCCTGGACCCCTGGTCTTCTTCAGCGGTGGCTCTCCGTCGCCGTGGGATGAGGGATGCCTGGGTTCGTCAGACGGCCTCGGGAGAGGGTGGTGTGGCCGTCGACTGATTCTCCCAGAGCGGGTTTCAAAACCTTCTCCCTGCTCCGTCCGGAGCGCCAGGTCCATGCCCCCGCCGATTAGTAGCTGACGCAGCTGCTCCAGCGCCGCAGAGTCTGTCGACAGCTCGGCCGGTAATGGCGGTGCAGCCGGACTCGTCGCCTCCATAGTGTCTCGAGACGAAGAGGTTTCAGGGGGTCGTAAGAGTCGTTAAGGCTGCAGGAGCCATAGGAGTCGTCTACGCCAACGACAATGAGAGAGTGAGCAATGTCGAAATACGCGTCAGGACCAAACAAATATGACGCGTTGGATTAATAGCAAGTGCGGAGGCAAATTGGTGGCACGGCACTGGGTGATCGATCAAAAGTATTTAGGCGAGGTTGCTAATTCATATTACAAAGTGATTTCCGCATCGTTCTCCAATCTGCAGGCTCCAGTTTTGGAAAGGAGTCGGTGAGGCATCCTGGTTCCATCTCCGAGAGGAAGTGCTGCAATGTATACCCATCAATGCAGCAAAGCAGCAATTCCTTCAACTCGAGTGAGACGGGAGGGTGCAAGGGAGAGTTGAGAGCGCAGGCGCTCGTAGTAAATGAGCCCAGGGGCTCGGCATTCAAGACGTTGGAATTGCCCGACTGTCCCTCCTCCATCGCGACGTTTTGTGCACCTCGGCGCTCCCCGTCTCCATCATCCACATAAAGTCTTCACCTCTAAGGCTGAGTGCACAACAGTCTTCTTTCACCGGGTGAACAGACATGGCGAGGTGCGCAGGTCCCCGAGAATCATCGGGTGTGAAGTTGTGTGTGTCTTCCTCGCCACCCGCTGCAGATCGTAGCGCGATCGCCCTGCGCCCTAGCCCCGTCGCACGTCCAGCCTCAACCTCAAACAGTTACCATCAGCATACTCAGCTTCTTCTCATCATTGTCTTCCTCATCATCTCCCCGCCTCGCAACCACCAACCATGATCCTCATCTGCGGCGGGTGCTCGCTGAGCTTCCGCGCACGCAACGCGCGCGACGCGCACTTCGACCGGACCGGCCACCGTGCGCCGCCGCACGAGTGCCCTGCGAAAACGTGCGGCACCGTGTGGATCAACGACAGCGAGCTCTGGGAGCACATGAAGGGGTGCAACCGCCTGAAGCGCACCAAGATCAATGGCGTATCGTGGGCCGACGCCTACTTCTTCTGCGAGTACTGCGAGCAGCTCTTCTGCGGCACGACAGCGCAGGACGATGTGAGTTACCCCTCTACCTACTAGTTTGGAACAACCTGTGAATCATAAACTGACACTCACAGCACCAGTGCATTGGTTACTCGTGCGATCGGTGCGACTCGTCGTTCGAGACGCTGACGGCGCTCACGCGCCACCTCATACCTATCCTGACGATGGAGATTGAGGAGGAAGAACTCCGCGAGGAGCTGTACAACCGCGTTCAGGGGAGGGACCGCCGTGGCATCCTCAAGGGTCTCAAGGACGAGTACAACGTCCCCGAACGCCAGGTTGAGGAGCGTATCCATCTTAGGAATGAGCGCTACGTCTGTCATCTTTGCCAGGAGGTGTTTCCCGACAGGCTGGGGCTGAAGGAGCACTTCTGGTCGCACGCACGTAGGTTAACTCTCCCACACGAATCAATCGCTAACAAGTCAGACGCCTCGCACCATTACCGCTGTATCTCGTGCAAAGAACAGTTCAGGTCCCTTGGCAACGCCATCAAGCATCTCGAGATCGAGAGCAAGCTCTGCCTGAAGAAAAGAAAGACCACCAGCTCCCTGTAACTCACCAATGCGTCCGACACAGCAAGGAAGCCCCAATTGTATCATACATCAGTAATACGCCCCATTGTATCTCACACTATCATACATATCGTCTACACCTTGCGTTTCATCGCAAGCTTATGAATCGTCGCCATGGCCGCGTCCTCATCCTCTTCCCCGTTCATACCCTTTTCGTACGCCTCCTCGATCTCGGCGCAGAGGCCGCGGTCGTCGATCTTCCGGTGCTTGTCACGGAGGTACTGATACCTGATTCGAAGCAGCGCCTTGATGACCTCGAACGAGATCGGGCGGTACCACCCGGTGACGGGGTTGCAGTCGTCCGCGAGGGAGGTCGGGTCGTAGATGAAGCGCTTGATGAAGGGATCGTGAATATCGCACATGAGGTAATCCGGTTTGTTTTGGTGCAGGATCTGACCGTCGAAGATGTAGCTCCTGGTGATATCCAGCGGCTCACGGAGGCCCTGCTGGACGCGCTTCTCAGCCTCGCGCTCCCACCAGAACTGGCCGCCTGTGCGGCGCTCGTCGTCGTCGTCGTCCAGGTCGTTCAGCACCGAGTTCTTTCCCCTCTTCACGTCCAGATACACGAACACGCGCTGGTACTGATGCGCGTCGCGCTCCCGGCAGGGGTCGTAGCCGTACCGCACCATCGTCTTCCAGAACGGGCCGGCGCCGTACGTGAACGCGACAGAGGGGATGTACGCCTTGTTCGACTCGATCTCGTACCGGTCCGAATCGTTGAATTGGGCCAGCAACGCATAACGCAGCCACACCGGCCGCTCGTCCATCAGCTGCTGCAGCCGTTTCAGGATGCGTTGGTTGATGTGCGGGTGGCGCGCCTTCACTGCCTCCTCTGGCTCGGTCGGAACAGGGTGCGCATGTCCGATGACAGGGACCGAGAAACCACTCGCGCGCGTCTTGTTCACGAAGCGCACCTTGTAGTCGCCCAGGTCATCATCCCACACCTTCTCCTCCACCGTCGCTGTCGGCATCTTGTAGCTGCGTGTTAGTTAGGCACCTGATGAAAGAAACTCACTTGAAGACATGTGGCAGCTGGCGCATGCTAGACACCGGTGTCGGCTGCAGCTCTGTCTTCGAGACAAACGGAACGTCCCCTCCTTCTGATGGAACAAAGTACTCCTCGTCGATGTCGGGGAACTGATAGTCGAGGATCGCGTCGTAGTCTAAGTCGAGCAGCGACTGGGTGAGCTGCTGGATGTGGCCCGAGTCTGGCGGCGTGTACTGGTAATCGGCCATTGCTGCCGTCAGCTATGCAAGCACACAAGGCAGCTGCTCACATCTGAACCTCACAGTCTGAGGCACGCTCCCTATGATCTCGCTCGTGAACACGCCCTTGTCCTGGCCCTTCCTCCGCCGCTTCGTGACCTTGACGAGCACCTTCTGGCTCTGCACACGGGTACCGCGGACAGGAACGGAGGAGCGTTCTTCCGGCCTGTACTTCATCTCGAGCTGCTGGGATTGGTGGATTGGCGCGTTGAAGCACTCGTCGACGTCCTCTTGCTTGATAACCTTGAGGATCGCCTGCGGATTCGACACTGGTCCCGGGCACTCGATGGATCGGTACGTTGCGCGGGGCAGCGGACGCCATCGAGCGACATCCGAGGGTCCAGCTTCCGGCTCCTCGGGATCGGGACGGTACGAGCCGTCTGAGGCTGGTGACGACATGGCGGATGGCGTTGTTGACGAGTTGGGACCGAGAATTGACCTCAAGGTGAGTGTGGAGGTTGGAAGCTCCAGAGGCAGGCACGATAACCCACGTGTGGCTAGGGGCCTTGGCGTTCTTCCGCCTTACCTACGTCGACCTCAGTCTTTCCTTCCCTCGAAATAACAACCGTCAATGTATGCATGCGGTATTGCAGTAGATGGTCGAGTGGCGCCGCTAGCCGTGCTTGTGGCCCTCTCGTGAACGAGGGGAGACAGGTCGCATGAGGGCAGAGGAGGCTGACTCCTTCCCTTCATCCTCCGGATCGGCCTCCACCTACCCGTTTTTGGCGACGGCTACCTAGCCCGAGTCATCTTGATCAGTGGGAGCCCTTCACGTGGTCTCTCTTGCGCACTGAACGGCGGGCAGATGCACGATAATGATCACGACACCTTCAGTAAATGGGTGTCCAGGCTTACGAGTTGAGAGCCTTTTCTTCCACGCATGAGAGACGCTATTCAGGAGCTGAAGTCTTGCGACCACTTTTGTTGTTGTTTCGCAAGGAAATGTGAATCAAGGGTGCGGAGTTGTTAACCGGGATTACAAAAGCGGGTTAATCTCCGGCGATGGGGTTAATTGGGGATTGTAATCGTCGATATGGACCGCGTCAGGACGACAATCACGGGAACTGCTTGCGCAACCAACTTGGTACACCCCTCTTTTTCGTTCGCGACCCACAACCTTTATCTACCTCGTACTCGCCGGCATCCATCCATCCACCCGCGGGGCCAGCGCCATCCTATCTGCGCAATCGTCAGCTACCGGCGCACACTACTTGCAACTCGCTACGACCTCTGTGAGCCGCAAACTGCCCCGCCCAGCGGCGGCCATCGCCTGCCATGAAGGTACGTTGATCTACACACCCAGCCCCCGCCTCGGCTTGGCTCGAGGTCCCACCCAGGTTGTGACATCTTTGAGCTGCGCGAATGCCGTGCTGATGCATCCACTCCTGCAGTACCTTCTGGGGTACCTCGAAGGCATATCAGATGCTCCGCGCATCTCTGATCCCGACTTCCAGCAGCTCCTCGTCGACGTTCAGGCTTCCAAGGTAAGTGATTTCACGCGGTGGATTTATTCTACGGTCGCCCGACATGTCCAAGACACACGATCACTGACGCGCGCCTCCTACTCCATTGCCAAACTCAATCCGGAATCCTCTGCTTGCATCGACACTTCCTCTTGCGTTTACGTCTGCAGCCTCAAACAAAATCATCCGATGCATTCTACGACAGCTTGGAGAAGATCGTGAACGAGCTCCGGAGCTCGGTGGGTCCCACCTCCACACTTCTTTGTTCTGACCATTAGCCTGAAGCTGGACCTTTCCTGAAGCCGGTATCAAAGCGAGATGCCCCGGACTACTTCCAATGTAAGCTTGAGTCCAGTGGAGGAGAAGCTGATGCGCAGATATCACGCGGCCGATGGACTTGTCAACAGTGCTCCGAAATGTGAAGAGCCACAAGTACAAAGACAAGGCTGAGTTCGCCAACGATCTGGATCAGATCTGGAAGAACTGTCTGACGTACAACACCACGGCTGTATGTCACCCGCCCGCTGCATCCAGCTGACCCCAGAACCACCCTCTGCGCGGTGTCGCCAAGTACCTGCAGCAGAAGACGAACCACCTGCTCGACTTTCTGCAGGACCGAGACGAGGCCGCCAACAACCCGCTCGCGGCTATCCTCGGTGCGGCCGGTGCATCCCTCGCCGTGCAGCGAGCAGCGTCCCAGCAGCCGAGCGCCAGTCAAGCCGCCGGAGAGGACGAGGACGCCGCCGGCGAGAGCGACGATGCGGTCGGCGAGGATGACGACATGGGTGCGCGGGGAGAGAAAACATTGCCAGGCGGTCACCCAAATGGGCTTACCCCTGATGTCGGTGCTAGCGGACGGGCAACTAGCGTCGGATCGGCATCGGGGGACCGTCGCGTGAATGGGAACGGCAAGGCCATCGGAGAAGTGGCTGTAAGTTGTAGACGCTGGTGCAGTAGCTGACCTCAGCCGCCTCCTTTTCGTCCCAATCTCCAGGTGAACCTGGAGCTCACGCCTGCCCTGGTGAGGTCGCCGTACACGATGACCCACTTTCAGCCCGTTTCCTTGAGCCAGCCGGGGCCTTCCTTTTCCGACAAGGGTAAGGCCCGCGACATTCTTTACGGCAACGCGCCTCCGCCATGGTACCCCACCCCAGCAGGGGAGGACGAGGACGCCAAGCTGGAGGGGTACTGGTGGGGTGCGACGAGCAAGGACGAAGCGTACGTCGCCGGTCTCCCCGCTGTGCCGGAGATGGTCGATGGCCCGTCGCAGAAGCGGCGGCGTATTTCGCGGCGGCGGGCGAGTGCGTCGCCGCAACCGAATGGGGACGCCGACGCGGTGCCACCACTGGAGCCGTCGAAACCAGTATCGCTAGAACGGGTAGTGCATCGTGCGATCGACAAGCTGGGCGATGCACGCAAGACGGTCAACACGATACAGGAGCTGCAGCGGTACTACGAGGGCGACGGCATGGGCCTCCCTCCGCCGCCCATAGAGCCGCTAGAGACGCTGCGGGCGCGAGAAGCCGAGGAGCGCATCGAGGGCAAACGGAAGCGGCGCGAGGCGCGGACAGGCGCGCACGAGCGCTTCCGGCACGGCGGCGAGGTGGGCGAGGCTGAGGCCGCGTTCGTCCTCAAGCGCTCGGTCGCGAGCATGCTGGCGCACGCGGGATTCGAGGGTAAGTCGCATGTTGATCACACAGATCACGATCACCGCATTGCTGACATGCAGGCGCGAACGACATTCCGCTCGATCTGCTCACAAGAGTGGCGGGCGACTTCGTCCGGAACTTGGGCCGGACGTTCCGCCTTCTAGTCGATGGGTTCGGGCACCGGCTCCCGCCGGACGAGATTGTGCTGCACGCACTGCACGAGAACGGCCAGGTCGAGCTGCAGGACCTCGAGGCGCACATCAAGGACGACATTGAGCGCGACAGCGCCAAGGTCGCCGAGATGGCACGCAAGGTCCGGCAGTCGTACAAGGAGCTCACGACGGGTCCGGTCATCGAGGACGACATGCTCTTCGCGCAAGACGGCCAGATGCTGCAGCAGTGGGTATCCGCTTTCTTTTCTGCCCCCTTCTTAGCTGACATTCAGTGGCGACTTTGCAGAAGACCTGGGCGAGGACTTCCTCGGACTTCGCGAACTCGGCATCGACAAGGAGTACGGCCTCGCGTCACTATCGGTGCCGAAGGCGCTCTTCTTCGGCCGACACGGACGGAACCGGGACGCTGCGAACGGGAAGAAAGAGGACGCGCCCGACTACGCCCCGCCGCCGCCATTCATCCCTCTTACTGCGGCCAGCTACAAGAGCGCCGCGCCCGGATTCATGCACGCGTTCTACGCCGAGCGGCTCGAGAAGGGCGGCAGTCTGGAGGCGGACGACGCGTTCGATGCTGCCCAAGCTACGATCGGCCCCTTGGGCCAGATCGTGCAGAAGGCGGCCGCCAATGCGCCAGCAGGCAAGAAGAAGGACGGCGAGAAGAAGAAGCCGGCCAAGAAGATCGCGCAGCCGGGTGTCGGGAAAGGCAACTGGATCCGACCTAGCAAGGAGGAGCGGGAACGCCGCGCGGCAGAGAAGAAGGCTCTCCTTGAGAAACAACGACTCGAGGAGGAGGCAAAGCGGAAAGAGGAGGCGGGAGAGGAGGACGCGGAAGGAGAAGAGGAGTAAGGGAACACACGTTGTCCAGGTTGTTACACTATGGCATGCATATTGCTCTATTTATCCCAAGACGGCGGACTAGAGAAACGGTGCTGAAGTGTTTACTGGTTTTCAGTTCTATCAGATGCTTGCGTGTGAGTTGTACATTGAACATATTAGGTGGGTCGTAGGTGGGTATCTGGATTATACGGTTGTACAGGCGTACAGGCGGCGCTGGCCATGGCCCAAGGCCGGCATGTTCGCCGCCGGAGGCTCGCTATCGCTCGCTTTCTACAGGTCCTTCTTCGACTCTCCGTTAACGCCCGTGGCGACCTTTGTGCTCGGCGCGCCATTGGCGATGGTGCCCTTGGGCGTAGCGTGGCGCTTCTCGGCCTGGGCGCGCGTCATCTGCGTGCCGAGGAAGTAGTCCCAGTTGGTGAAGAAGGGCTGGGCAAAGTTAGCCTTGATGCCGTACGTCTGGTGATGGATGTCGTGGTAGTCTGCGTTGTTCGCGAAGAACATCTGGCACGGGTCCCACCACAGCCGGTACCCGCAGTGGTCGTCTACGGTCTTCCAGCTGCTGACCGTGAACAGGAGCGTCGCCTGGCGGACCGTCATGAACGTCGCGAACTGCGCGATACCGGCTCCGAGCGTGTCGAGGAGGAGACCCTCGACGGGATGGTTGTACAGCGCACCGAACGCGAAGGGGACGTACAGCCTGTGGTGGTGGCTGTGGAAGTTGCGGTAGAGGACTGGGTACGTGTGCATGATCCGGTGCAGCCAGTACTGCCAGGTGTCGATCACGCAGCAGCCGAGGAAGAGCTGGAGAGCAGGGATGCCCCACCAGTAGACCCATTCCGTGACCCTCGGCCCGGCGGCTTCGAGCACGCGTCGTCCCGTCGACTGTCCGAGAAGCGCAAACGTCACATCAGCGACGCGAGGCGCGAGCCAGCGCAGGCTCGCCATATGGTCCTTGTAGTACTCGGTCCTGAGCACGTCCGTCTCGCTCTCGAGCACGATGAAGCCCGTGATGGTCTGCACGACCTGCTGGAAGATGACGGCCCAGACGACCTGGGAGAGAGATGCGCGGTTGCGCGCCTTGGTCTCGGCACTCTCGTGGATACGCCGCTTCTCAAAGTACTGGAACTCCATGACGTCAAGGAAGTGGAACACGCTCGACACGATCCAGTACACGATGATCGGGGCCGCGAGCGAGAGCGCCGTGTCGCTGACGGCGGGGTGGATGCGCTCTCGCGCAATGTAGTACCATGGCGGGTTGAAGGTCTGAGGCGTTATCCGGTGGAGGAGGGTTGCGTTGTGCGACGCCGCGAACGACGGCAGGCGGTCGATCCACCCCGTCGGGAAGTCGAACATGGTCATGGCGCCAAAGTTGTTACTGAGGAGCTAAGTGAGGTGTGGTGTGGTAACAGGAAGTGGTCAAGTGGCCGAATCGCGAATCGCTCTGCCGCGTTGTTATAAGACGATGAACGGGTACGCGTGGGCGTGCACAGACCTGCGTTCCTTCGAGCGGTCGAGCGTGTCGGCGTGGTTGCTCGGAGCGGGGCGGCGCGAGCAGATGTCTTGCTGAAAAGTTAGGGCGCGACAATCCCCTGCGGTGGCGTTTTCACGTTCCTCGCGATCCGTGCTGGGTCTGAGCGCACCGTCGAGTCTGCTGGGCGTCTGGGCGCAGCGGCAGGTGGGATGCGGCTTGGGTCGGGTCCCGGGAGGCCGGGAGAGCGCGATGGGGGCCGGAAGAGGGTGAAGAAAAGGAGAGATCGACCGGAGGCGTGTGCGCGTGCGTTGCGTTGCGATGCGCGGCGTGTGCGTGTGGTGATCACTCGGGGTCGGAGTCGGAAGGGGAAGGAGCGGAGGTGGGTCAAGAAGTTTGAGGGTCTCGAGAGAAGTTGCCGAAAAAGTGGAACGAGTGTACGAGTGGGAGCAGTGGCGATGGAGAAGAAGGGTTGATCAAACAACAACAAGAAGTGATGGTGTGTATATCTTGGCGGCGGACGCTTGCCAGGTCGTTAAGGTTTGCTACTGTCGTCGTCTCGCCCGATGGCCATCCATCATGCCGCCGCAGTGGTCTGTAAGTGGGGGGGCGTGATATCGGACCCTGGTTGATCCCTGGTCCCGGCTGTGGTACGCCCCATACGGCCCCCGGACTCTCAACCGTCCGCGCCGGACCCCCCTCTACGTGCACTCTCCGCGGTAACCTCCATTGGTCGCCGCTACTCGGCCGCACGGAGGCAAATTAGTCATCAGAATTGACCGACCAGCGTCGCATGGTATTGTCATGCTTTCCACGTGTGTTTCACGTGCCATGACACACGACCCGGGGCACCTTCCCACGAAGGATTTCGATGAGCTGCAATCCTGCAAGTTTCTGGGTTCCCGCCGGGTCCACCCTGCGCACGGTCTTGAGCTTGCCACCGTCCTCGACCACCTACCTTCCTTCCATAACATACACCACAGACGACAACACCAATATGGGACGTTTGCGCCGATCAAGAACTCACCACGCCCGCCGCGACGTCCAGCGCGGCGCTCGTACCCGCGCCCGCACGAAGGACCTCGACCAGATCGAGCGCGACCTCGAGCACAACCTGAAGAAGCTCAAGCACCAGCCCATCGATGAGGACAAGCCGGGACTGGGTCAGCACGTAAGTATCCTTGGCTGCTGCCAAAACCTTCACTGCGGTTGTTTGGGCGGGGCGCCTGCAGGCTTGTGCCCAGGACGGTTTGCAGCCCGCCTCGCTGGTGTCATCTGAAGCAGACTTCCAGCAGCTGGCTCAACTGAGACGCCCGCACGACGATCTCCCGCAGCCGCCTTTGCACGATGACTTGCAGAACGATTGCAGAACCTCGCAGCTACAAAACGGGCATAGGAAGCTGACAGACAGTACTGCGTCGAGTGCGCCAAGTACTACGAGTCGGACGCCGCTCTGAACACGCACACGAAGAGCAAGGTGCACAAGCGCCGGCTGAAGGAGCTGCGCGAGGGCGCGTACACGGTCGAGGAGAGCGAGCGCGCGGCCGGCCTCGGAGTGGACAACACGCAGCGCGGCTTTGAGGACGTCATTCGACGCTTCGGGGACGCCTCTGTCGCCCAGCCTCAGCAGGCGCAGCAGGCCGAGCCGGGAAAGATGCCCCAGAACAACGTCGTGCACCATGCGCCTGCTTAGACAATCCGATTCAACTTTGACTTCGACGCGATTCCACACTGTAATACCCTTAGACCGCGGAGACCGACCGACGAACGATTATCAGCCTGAGATCAGGAGGTTCGGACGCTTGTACGATAGCTTGGCGATGTGACTTGCTTTGGACTTGCTTTTCCTTGGACCGAGGTGCTGATCGGCGGGAGACGGTGCTGTCGCGGTTTGAACGCTGCAACTGCCCCATTCACTAACGCAGGCCCTAATCACTGATATACATAGCATGCACAACTACTGCCTCATCGCGGCCTCTGTGAGCTCGATGACCTGCTTGTCAGCTCGACCAACCCTGACATGAGCCCTCAACAACGTACCTTCTGGATATCCGGCCGCTTGCTCGGCTCAGGCACGAGCATCGCGTCGATGAGTTTTGTGAGGCGCTCCGAGTATCCGCCCGGGTGCTTGTACCGCCCGCTGAGGACGGCCATGGCGATGGACGCGCCATCAGTCTCGAACGGCGAGTAACCATACGCGACGGCGAAGAGGGTGCAGCCGAGGGACCAAATGTCGACCTTCTCGTCCAGCGTCGTGCCCGTCTTGACGTCAAAGAGCTCGGGCGCGCGGTACGGCATCGTGCTGTGCTCGGCGGCGATGTCTTGTTCCAGGAGCGCTTGCTGGCGCGTCGCGATCTCGATGCGCGCCCTGATCGTTAGCCAAACCATCCCCCGTAGGTAGCTGAAACGTGAAGATACCCACTTGATGCACGAGCCAAAGTCCATCAGAATCGGAACATCGTCGTCGGTCAGCATGATGTTGCCAGGCTTGATGTCGCGGTGCGCGTACGGGACCAGCTCGCCCTCTTCTCCCGAGACAGGTTCCGGGTTCGAGTGCAGAAGCGCCGCCTCCTCGTCACCCGCGTTCGGGGGGTAGGACGCATTCACAGCCGGAAGGCGGTACTGGTGCATGGCGCGGAGGCTGCTATTAGCTACACGGCAACTGGGCAGCTGCGCCGAGCCTCGCCAAGCCAACTCACCCAAGACACGTTCCATGGAAGAGGCGGAGGAGTCGATCCTCCTCGATGCGGTTACCGGTCACAGACGTCTGCGTCATGAGGTCCTGCAGATTCCCGTTCGTATAGAAGGGAAGGAACCTGATGTCAGCTTAGCCACGGGTTGCACAGCTCACAGGTAGATGATCTTGCCGTCTGCAGAGGGGTCCTGAACGACAGCCGAGTCGATCAGCTTGATCAGGTTCGGGTGCCGGAAGCGGCGGTACGCCTCGACCTCGCGCATGGCGGCCGCGATGCCATCCTGGCCCGTCGTGACCAGGATCTTCTTCAGCGCGAAGAGCCGCCCGCTGCTCGTGTCCCGGATCAGGTAGACGAAGGAGAAACCGCCCTCGCCAAGAAGCTTCTCGACCTTGTAGCTCCGCCCGTTAATTTTGAGCGTCGCATCTCTGTGTGTTAGCTAGGATCGAGAAGGAAAGAGCTCATGCGGGAGCTGCGCAGGCAAGCGCAGTTGCAGTCGACGAAAACACTCACGGCTTGCAGATACACTACCGTCAGCTCCTCAAACAGCAAAAGAGCTCACCTGCGTCACGGTCACGAGGGCATCCTGCGCGTAGAACTTAATCCGGTCGAGCGCAATGAGAAGGTTGTCGTTCATGGTGTGCGCATGCGAGGACGATGGACGATGGGGCAACAACTAGCCAAGATGCAGCGCAAAGGAGGCGTCGGTACCGGCCACATAGGCTGTGTGCGTGTTGTGCGGGGTCTCCGCATGCAGCCAGCCAGGTTTCGAGCACGAAGGCGTCCCAGGCAGACAACACCCTGTGCCTTCCTCCAACTTCGCAACTCCCTCTCTGCATGCAGCGGGTCCTGCTCAGATCCACCCAACGAGCAGCGCGCACCTTCCAGCATATCCGCACCATGGCATCGGTACCCATCACGGCCCCCAAGGGCACGATCGCGCTCAGCGACACGGAGGAAAAATTCGTCTCCCTCCTCGACGAGTTCGCGACCGGCTACAACCCCCCGATCGAGTGCCGCATTGCTGGCGGATGGGTGCGGGATAAGGTGAGCTTCCTCGCACATACGGCGTAGCTGACAACCAGCTGCTGTCCCTTCCCAGCCACGACCTGGACGTTGCGCTTTCGACAGCGTCGGGGTATGCGTTCGCGGAAGCGTTCCACAACTTCCTGAAGGAGCGCGGGGTCGACATCGGGTCGCTGGGCCGCATCGAGGCAAATCCGGAACAGTCCAAGCATCTTGAGACGGGCACAACGCGGATCATGGGGCTCGAGTGCGACTTTGTCGGCCTGCGCAGCGAGACCTACACGGACACGCGGATTCCGCAGATCAAGCTCGGAACGCCGCTCGAGGACGCGCTTCGCCGAGACCTGACGTGCAACTCGCTCTTCTTCAATGTCCACTCGCGCGAGATTGAGGATTGGACGCGGCATGGGCTTGCGGATCTTGAGGCACGCATTGCGCGCACGCCCCTCCCGCCCCGTCAGACGTTCCTTGACGACCCGTTACGTGTTCTCCGCTGCGTTCGCTTCGCGGGCCGCTTCGACCTCAAGATCGAGCCCGACGTCTCGGCGGCCATGAAGGAGACGGACATCCAGGATGCGCTCCGCACGAAGGTTTCGAAGGAGCGTGTCGGCGAGGAGACGCACAAGATGATGCAGAAGACGCCGCTGAGGGCTTTCGAGCTCATCTACGAACTCGGCCTCCACAGGGCCATCTTCACTGGTCCCGTCGAGCCGGAGAACCCTCGGGAACAGGCTCTTGCCGCCGCCCAGGTGCTCAAGGAAGTACTGCAGAGAACAGGCAAGCAGGGATCAGACGCCCTCTGGTTCGCCGCTGGATGCAGTCCGTTCCGTGGCATGGCGCGGGAAGAGAAGGGAAAGACTGTCTCCTGCGTTGCAACTGTTATGCTTGAGAGCGTTAAGGTGAGTTAGCTCGAGATGTCCGATAGCTGACAACAGCGCTCCGCCGATCTCTCCAAGCACGTTGCTCACCTCTTCGAGGGAGCTGCCCTCCTTGACCCGGCAGCGACGGGACGCTCGCAGATCGGACTCGTCCTCCAGAACCCTTCTGTTCGTCCGTGGAATCAAACCTGGGTCTGGGCCATTGTTCTGGAGGTCCTCCCCACCTGGAATGGACAGTGGGAGCACGATGCTGTCCTCGAAAAGTGGACCAAGTTCCGCTCTCACCTCGAATCTCTCGACCTGCCGAAGGCGATCGAGGAGCCGCCACTCATCAACGGCAAGGAGATCCAGGCGCTTCTCCAGATTCGGCCGGGCCAGATCGTGGGCGTCCTCTCGAAGGCGGTCATGGAGTGGCAGCTCGACCACCCGGGCTCGACGCAGGACGAGGTCAGCGCGTGGCTGAAGCAGGAGTGGGAAAGCGAGCAGCGGCAGAAATGGGAGGCCATGGTGCCCCCGCCAGTCAACAAGACGGGCAAAAAGCGCAAGACGTAGGATCAGGGGCTCACCGTGCACAAGCGGCGGGCAGGAGAGGCGTAGACACATTCGGCATGCACATCATTTCATCGGTACGCGTCCCGCGCTACAACAACAACAACAGGGACTACAACGAATAGAAACAATACAAGGAGGGTAAGCTTTAATGACTGACAGGAAGGTAGTCTACGACTTCTCGAGCGAGTTCGGCTGCCACCCCTCAATCCACTCCGTGACGCAGGTGGGACCCCAGACCTCGAGCTCTTCAAGCGACGCGCACGAGAACCACACCCCATCCTGGTCCCACATGTAGTGGTGGATCCACTGAAGGGTCTCGCGGCCATGGCGCGAAGCGCGAGACAGGTTCTTCTGGGTAAGGTCTTGGATGCCGCCCAGGTCTGGCGCGGAGGCAGAAGCATCGCTTTGCACGCTAAGGTTCTGGCGCACTTCGTGGCCGTCGGAGACTCCCTCGATCTCCTCGGGCTCCTCCGTGAGCACATCAGAGATCTCGGCTTCCGTCTCAGGACGCCGCAGCTGCACGCAGTGGTGCACGGGCACGTTGTGGGGCGGCTTCAGGGGTCCTTCCTGCCACACGCTTCGGTACTGGAAGCTGAGGCTAGCAGGTCCCCCCGAGAAGTATCCACGCCTCTGTTAAGTTAGCGCTCTGACTCTTACTGTTCGGCAAACTTAAGCTTCACAGCAGCTCAGTGCTGTGCACAGTTGGACACCTGTCCGGACCGACACCGCAACTCAGCGCAGGAAGACTCTTCCCAGCTACTCTTCCCAGCTTTAGACTCACATATCGGAACCACTCGCCCTTCTCCTTCACGAGCTGCTCGCGCATCTGAAGGATGTGATACCACAACATCATGCGCTGCTGCGCGCCCCAGGGTGAGTACTGCAGCGCCATCTCGGAGTTGGCGACGCCCACGAACGAGCCGAGCGGCAGCCCCTGCGTCTTCCAGGTGACGCAGCCTCCGATCCTGAGGAAGGGCTCGCGGCGCATGACGGGCCACTGGGTTGGATTCGTGCCGAGGACGACGGGCGGGTTGGACGACCCGTTCGATCCGTTGGAACGATTAGACATGCTGGAGTCGGTGGTTGAGTTCGAGCCTATGTGTTAGTGCGGAGAGTGGACGCTGACTCACCCAGGCGGCGGCGCTGCGGACGCGGCGAGAACTGGTGCTTCAGAACCCGGAAGGAGTTGGCGGCAGGATAGCGATCGGAGTACGGCCCAGGGGCGGACTGTGTGCGCCGGACAAGTGGGTATCTCTCCCGGATGACGACTTGATCTGCACTCGACGATGCCGCCAAGGGGCGGACGTGGTCGTGGTCATCGGCCGGCTCGCTGGGCTGATGTCTCTCCTCCTCTTCCCATTCCGACCCGTACGACGTTATCGAGACGCCGAGCGAGTGCAGGACATTCAGGATCCAGTTGCTCCACCCCGGCAGGGACTCGGGGGGGAGGATGAGGGCGCGCCCAGCGCTGTGGCGCAGGAGGATGCCGACCAGGTGGTCGCGGGCTCTCACACCCATCGGAGCGGCTTTGTGTCTCACACTCTCGGAGTGCGCGATGCGCTCGTCGATCTGCGGCGCGGGGCTGCGCTGCGGCGGGCGGCCGCCCGATGATGAGTCCCGACGCTGGCCGAGCGGCACCATGTTCGCAGGGAGCATGTGCCGCGCACGTTGGTGGGAGTGCTGACCGGAGTCGCCACTGGTCTGTGTCACTGCCGGTCTGATGTCGGGCGTCGGGGGCCTAGGCGGGGACGGGACAACAGCGCACGGAGACACGGGGAACTCCCCGAGGCTGATGGCGGAGTGGCCGGCCGACGAGGCCGAGTATATCGAGAGCGCCGACATTGATGGTGGATGGTGAGAAGGGCAAGTCGGTGTGAACGTGTCGAGTGTGTACATTGCGGCATGATCGGTTTGGCGACGCGAGCGCGGACAATCACGCGGTGTGTCGAGCGGCATGGGCGGGGTGTGGGCGGGTGCAGTGATGGATAACGACGACGGACAACATCAACACCGGACGCGTCTCATGCATCCCAGTCGCACGGCCATGCATGAATGGCAGTCTGGAGCCCACCGGGGTACGGCTACAATTGCACGCAACCGGAGTGGTGAGCAGTGATGCACTTGGCGCCGTAGTGACTGACTACCGTCTGGGGACGGGAGGAGGGGTAAACTAGGGTCACAGGTTAAGTCGAACGAGTGGTGCCACAAACGAGGCCGTGAACTGTCGACCTCGCTGCAACCACGAATAACTCATGCATATGCATGTTTCTTGCTCTATAAACAGTTGTTCCACGTGCATGGGAGTCTTGGTAACCTATATACGAAGCATGGTGCACCTGGGATCAATACTTAATGTGTCCTCCATTAGCAGAGATGGTGTCCTTGATCCTGTTAGGCATGGACATGATAAGTCGGTCGATCTCATTCTGATCATAGGTGTTCCAGAGCTCCGTAGCGGCAGCGAATAGCCCCTCCTGGGTGGTGGGACGAGGGTTGAGACGGGCCAGGCGGCGCTTGAGGTTGCTCCAAAGGTTCTCAATGGGGTTGAGGCAAGGAGAGCAGGGAGGGTGAGGCAGGAAGCGCATGCCAAGTTGCTCTGCCTTGCCACGGGTGGCCTTGGCTGTGTGGACGACAGCGTTGTCCTCTACAACCCAGGGCAAGCCATAACCACGCCACTGAGTCTTGACACGCTTCCAGCAATCAAACAACTCCTTCTCAGTCACCTGGGTGCGATAGATGGCCGCATTGACTCCCTTGCGCTTGGAGGTCGACTGGGAGGTGTCAAACCACACCAGCTTCGACTTGCCGCCATACCAGATAGCCCCCCAGCACATAATCGACCCACAGCTCGATCTGAAGGTGTACTGGATGTACCTGAGTGTCAGCACTCTTCCACAGCATGTAGAACGTCAGGAAAGACACTCACCGCTCATTGGCACGGTCAGAACCGATGGGGCGCGTCACATATGCTCTGTGGAGCTGGTCAATGTAGAGAGGGACCTCGTCACAGAAGATCACCTTCCTCCACTCTTGGAAGAGTCGCTGCTGCTCAAGAGCATAAGCGAGACGCTTCTCCTTGTGAAGGGGGCTTAGATACGGCCGCACAAGAGCCACAAAGCGGCCATAACCAAGCTGGCGACGTGCACGGCGCAGAGTCATGAGAGAGAGGACAATGTCTCTGTCTGCAAGAGTGTCCAACACCTCACGATTGCTGGCGAAGGGCTGAGCCTCAAAGACCTCGTAGATCGCTCTGAGGTTGTCGGGAGTGAGCTTGGTGTGGCTGCGGGGGATGCGGATCCCCTGGACAGGGTTCAGAACAGCCAGAGCAGGTGGAATGAGAGCCTGGAGGCGAGCTAACATCACACAGTAACCCACAGTGCTCTTGGCGATGTTGTACTCCCAGGCGACAGAGGAATAGCTGCGGTAGCGAGCCAAGGACGCAATCTTGGCGCGGCGGCGAGGTGTGAGGCAAGGGCGAGGCATAGCTGCAAGTTCTGATGAGGTAGAGCTGTTGTGGAAGAGAAGTGGCACTCAAGGAGGCTTATATGCCACAAAGATGGACAGTCGGACGGACTCCGCTGCCGATATGCATGGTTTCGACTCAATTCTTGGATTTTCCAAAAGCCCAGCTTCGGAGCTTGATACATGAAAGATTTGGGGCAAGCACAGGCCTCGGTGGCTGAGATCTAGGGCGATAAGGAGGGTGGTGACATGCAGCTTTATTGTGGTGGTGTGGTGGCCAGTATGCACGGTGCGCTCTGCAGCTCCATTTGTCCGAGCTGCCAAGCATTCCTTTCGGCTCTACGCGGAGTTTCTAGGCATAAAGAGTACCGTTGCATGAGTTATGGATCAGAACATGAGCCACGGCGAGGTTGACGATGACGGGACCGTGCGCATCCGTTCGACTTAACCTGTGACCCTAGTTTACGTTTGTGGGGTGCGTCAGCGGCGTGTCTGGCGCCGGACGGCCCACAAACAGTCGTCAGCCGACGAAACGGCACTGCCAATCTGCCTACCAGAGTCGCGGTCTCACATTGAGCCGCAATGGCCACCCAAGACTCTGAGCGTTCGTATGTCCGTGCGTCGTGCCCGTGTAGCGCGAGTGTCGTGCCAGGGTCGTATCTGAGACATCGTCATGAGCTCACCTCACACCACCACGGCCTCCGCCCTGCAGCCCCGCAACTCACAATAGACTGTTGTGGGAACATGCACCAGCCCGCGTTCCAGTGACAACTACGCTCCATTGTCGTCGAGAACATGTGGTCCGCCCCGCGATCTCGACCTTGGCGCCGCCAGGACGGATCTCAGTCTCATTCCAGCACGGGCATGCTTGGGTCCAGAATAAGCATGAATTTCGATCAATTTCGCCCCTTTTCGGTCGCCTCGGCCGCCTCGGCCAGAGCGTCTCCGATTGACTTGCATGACTGATACTGCTACGGCAGATGAACTTAAGATTGTTCGCTACGGATTAATGCGGAATATACACAGTGGTAAGTAGATGCGGTATGGATACAGTGCGGTGGTAGGGATGGTGGGGTATGTGAATGATGCGGTGTAGCGACATTATGTTGTGTGAGCGGACATGCGGCTGACTGGCGGGGACCCGCTCTGTACTTGACGAGGAGTGGGTTCTGGCTAATGGTCGACCGACTCGTTGATCTCAGAGAAGGAGTCGGTTTTGTCCTCCTTCTCGACGGCGTCATCGTCGTCCTGGTCCTCAAGGCCGTTGATGAAGTTATCGAAATCGAGGGCCCAGCGGGGCAGAGTCTCGCGGGACTCGTCGACCTCGAGAACGGGGTCAATCTGGGGGCTACGGCGAAGGCGGTTGCGGCGGCGGGGAGTGATCATGACCGCGTCCTGCGTGTCGTCGTGCGCGGGCTGGCTGGTGGTGCTGTTGTGCATGGCGACCTGGACCTCAGTGTTCTCGGTGCGGTCGACGTCGGTCGGGCTGGAAGTATCCTCAATGGACGACGGAAAGAGGCGGCGCAGCATAATCTCGCGCAGGGCGGGGAGGCCGGGGTCAGACGCATGGCGGTTAGACCTCAGCTCGTCGCGACCGGGGCAGTGCAAGCCGTTGGGCTCCTGGAACGAGGGGAGCGAGAGACGGCGAAGGCGAGAGGGCTTGGGAGGCGACAGAGGCGAGTCGTCAGGCGAAGCGCGGAAGCTGACGATGATGCTGCGAGCGGTTTCATCATCGAAACACACGGAGCGAGCGCGCGCGCGAGTGGTGGTCGAAGCCCCGTTGGTCAGGGTGGCATCATTAGACGCGGTGGCGGCAGTGGCGGCAGCGTTGGCGGCGGCTTCCGCGCTGATCGCGTCGATCTCCTCCAGAGTCTGCGGACCAGCAGTCGAGATGCTCGCGAGGGCGAGGATGTTGTTGGCGAGCACCTCAGGAGCGGGGTAGCCGTTAAGACCCCCGGGCTTGTACCTGGCACGAATGCCAACGAGAGGGCGGCCGTTGCGGGGCAACAGACCTGCCGACGCGAGGTTTGCGCCACTGGTTCCGGACGAAGTTTGGCCCGCAGAATCTGCGGAACCAGCCGAGCCGGGCGAGGGACTGGTCGAGGCAGACGAAGGGGCGGTGCCAGTCGAAGGGGTGCTGGCGGAGGTGGGAATCTGAGGAATCGGTCCGGGTCCCACGATGGTGTTGGACCTGGCGCGCCTGCGGGGGCGAAGACGTAGAGTGGAGTTGGAGGGCAGGAGGACTGAAACCTCGTTTACACCGCCAGGACCCATGTTCATCGTTGCGGTGGCATCTTCGCCATTCGAAGTGATCGAAGTCGAGACAGGCATGCTGATTTCGTTCTTGTTGGTGGGGAGCGCGCTCTGGGCACCGTCGGGGCTGGATGAACCCTTTGAGTCGGACTGGGCATGTTCTGCAGTGTCAGCCGATATCGAGACGATCGAGACATCCATGTCATTCCTCACCTTCAGAGCTGCTCGAACCTGATTCAGCGCGATTGCTGGCGCCCTGCGTGTCGTGGTGACGTTGATGATCGCCCTGGATCTTGATGTGAACCTGCGCCATGGTCGAGGTAGTTGTCGTTTGGCGTCAGTGGCGGGAGAAGCAACGCCAAGATAGATGCAGCTGTATGTAGCATGGCACAGTTTGCATGGGAGGGGGTACATTCATCTATGGAGATACACACATCGCATAGAGGTGCGCGTACTACGACTGATACAGCTGGCAGCTACGGCCACGTCACGGGGGCGAGGAGTCAGATGTCGCTCTCCCAGCGAGTGTAATGCCGGAACTTTCCTTCTCCGCGAGCCCCTCCTGCAGGGAGGAGATCGAGTACGAGGACGAGAGGAACTTCTTCCCGTTTGGGATGCTACGCGCGAGCTGTGTTGAGGTCGTCCGTCCAGTCGGACCAGGCGTCCAGGCTGGGTCGGGAGAAGTTGAGGACTTGCCGTTTGCGCCCGTCAGGTCCATAATGTGGATGACCGTGTAGTCGTCACCGCGGAGGAGACCTTGGCCCAGTCCGGGTTTGATCGAAACGGAAAGAGAGAGACCGACGCTGCTGGACCCGGGGGCCGTCGAGGAGGGGAGCTTGAAGCCGCCGTTGGTGGCGGCAGCCTTCCACTTGGTGTAGCCGAAGGGGTCGGTCCAGGGGTCCGGCTTGCTCTCAACGCGGGAGCTCGCGAGCTGCTCAGAGCTCCTCATCACCGCCTTCTCCTTACCAGCCTGCAACTTGACGCTCTTCTTCTCGGACTTCTTGGGCTCCCCGTCCTCGCCATCGGAGAGAGGGTGGTCGGCGTACTTGTCGCTGGCGGCATCCTCAATTTTAGAGGTTTTACCAGAATTCTCGCACTCACGGTGACCGACGCGGGAGGTTGCGCCCTCGCAGCTGACGGGTTCGGGAGTCTCGCCGCTGGCGTCCGTGGTGTCTGAAGAGCTGGGAGAAGTGTAGAAGATCTCGGCTTCGCCCCAGCCTTCGTCCGAGTCGGAATCGGAGTCCGACCCTGAGCTTGGGATCGAATCGACCAGCGTGGCGTGCCTAGCGAGGGCGTCGTACGCCGCCTCGAGGTCCTTGTTCTCGCGCTCGCGGGTAGCGCTCTTGCGCTCGCGAGCCTCACGAGCAGGAAACGTTGGGACACACAGGAATGACGTGCAGGTCACGGGCAGGGGCTCGAAGCCGGGCGGAGGAGGCAAGTGCGACGGGCGAGGAGTGGGAGGCATCTCCATGTCCTCTAGCGGGTGAGAGTTCGAAGCGCCACCGCCGTGGAACGCGAAAGGGTCCTCGTCGATGTCGATCTGAGTCAGGTTTCCGGCCGTGTCAACAGGAGCGCCATACCCAATTGAGGTGGGACGCTTGTAAGTGTCCGAGATATTGCCGATCGCGAGCGCCTCGTACTCCTCCTCGGAGAGGATGGTGACGACCTCGTCGTACTGAACGAAGTCGTCGGGCTTGGCGTTGTCGGTCGAGAGGGCCTCTGTCTCAGACTCAGTGTCAACCGTGTTCCCGATGGTGATTACCGCGTCGTCATCGCCGTCGCCCTTCTTAGGCTGGCCCGCAGCTGTCGGAGCAGCCACAGTTTTGTTCTGGTGGGCGAAGATCGCATTAATCTCGTAGGCGCGCCTGAGTTGGCCAACAAGCTCCTCGGCGTTCTTGCGCACGACGTCGTCCTTGATCATCTTGTATGCGGCGGCCGGGATGCGAGGAACAGTGTGCTCGTATCCGTGCTCGGCACGCCAGACGGCGACCTGCTTCTCGACCGCAGGCTGCCAGGTGCGCGAGACGTCGACGGCTCTCGCGAGAACATTGCTGAGACGCACCGAGACTTTGCCGACCTCGTGAAGGGGATCTCGATCCCCTCCGGCGAGGCGGGGCTGGGGGTCTCGGGCTCAGTGGCCGTCATCTTGCCCTTCTTCTTCTCGGCGCAGTACGCCTTCTCGTTGTTCAGCGCGAGAATGAGCACCTCGTCGGGCGACATGCGGCGCGAGTCGAGGTCGAACTCCTGACCCTTGGGAAAGGGCTCTCCCTCAGTGGCAGCGAGGTGAGGCGTCGCGTGCGGCGTAACATCCGGCGTAGCGTCAGGAGTAGCGAGAGGAGTCTTGCCCTTGCCGCCGGTGCCGACAGAGTAGCTCGCCATTGCCGCCTCAGTTTCGGCGCGGATAACGCGGCGGTCGCGCAGGAAGCGTGGGCGAGGCGGAAACTCGGGGGTGCTACAGGCATACGCCTTGTTCGCCTCGCCGAGGTACTCCTGCCACAAAGTCGCGAGATCGTCAGCACCCCACTCCTGAAACGCCTCGCCAGCCTTGAGCCTCTGGCAAACACGTTCATACCAAGCGGCGAAGGCGCGCGAGAGGTCCTCGCCCTCGTACCACGGCAGCTTGAAGCCCTTCTTCGGCTCGCGGCCGATGACGGCGCACGCCTCCTCATAGTCGGGTCCCCAGGGGATCTGATGGGCGAGACTCCTGCTGATGGCGACCATCTGGGCGCTGAGGCTCAGGAACTTATCGTCAGTATTGAGGTCGGTGGCCACCTCGAGCTCCTGAATCGCCGCGTCCCTCGTGTCGTCGTCGGCGCACACCTGGGATCAGTTCTCTGGGACCGCAAGGGAACTGGGGGCGACTCACGGCCTCGAGGAACTTGACGGTGAAGAAGAGCCACGCGCGGCGCTCGCCGCTACGGAATGCGGCGCCCATCTCGTGCGCGGTGAGGATGTCGAGGAGGCGGCACCACTGCCGGTGGCCCCAGAGGGGATCGTTCGAGCACAGGCACAGCTGCCCCAGCGCCTCGATGTACTTGTTGCTCACGTTGTAGGCGCCCTGGATGCTGTCCGCGAGCTCGTCCTCGCAGCGCGTGCGCCAGTACTGCAGCAGCAGGGTGCGCGAAGCCCACAGGAAGTGAGCGAGGATGAGGAGGCGCGGCCCAAGCCGCAGCTTGGGGAGCGGCGTGCAGTGGAAGATGAAGGCATGGATGCACGACCACAGGTCAACCGCAGCCTCGCTGTAGAACACGACCGGACAGCGCTTGAACTCGAGCATGACCAGGTCGGTCAGCGTCCCGTGTGCGCCGAGATACCACAGGCGGCGCTGGTTATCGTATTCCTCGCGCAGGGGAGTCAGGAGCACCTCGCGGGCACCTGAGCGTTAGCAGGGGCGAGTGGCAGTGGGGCGGGGAGGAGGGGGGCAGATGACGACGACTGAGGCTGTGACACCGTGTAGTGTCGGGCACTGGACACCAGGTCTCCAGGTGGAAGGGTACATGGCCATACCACGCTGGACCGCGAAACATCCGAACGACACCCGCGCGATGCATGGCGGGGTGCACATCGTAGAGAGCACTGCTGGACCTGTTACTCACGGCAACGCATGTACCAGAAAGCGCGCTCGGCATGGCGCCTGGGGACCAGCTCGCCGTACGCCTGGTCAAACGCGTCGATGTGCTTCTCGACTGGCGGTCAGCATGGGACGGTCTAAGGGTGTGCGATCAATGGAGGTGCCCCCGGGACTCACTGTTGGTGTTACTCCAGCGCGCGCCGACGCCGAGGATCAGGTAGTAGTTGACCGCAATGTCTGCCTGGGTCAACTTGTACATCGGGCCCATAACCGTGCCCATGGTGCCGAGATTCTCCTTGTCGAAGACTCCAAGGTCGAAGGGGGTGATGGCGAGAAGCCAGGTGACGAGAAGGTGAAGGGGGGATATGATGCGGTGGACGATGACGGAGGGAGGGCGAGAGCTCTTATCCTAGCTGCCTGCTCGTCTCTGTCCGGATTGAAGGTAGACGGGGACACATCGCCGGGCACAGCGGCGTCGTGGGAGCCAGAGGACAGCAAAGCACACCCAGATGCCAGCCAGATGACCTCAGCTGTCCGGGTAAGTTGCCAGCGCAGCACGCGAGCGCTCGCACGGCGTGCACCTCGATCCCATTGCCCCTCAGTGCGACGTGGTGTGTGGCCGTTGTGTATGTGACCTTTCTCAGTCACGTTCCGCATACACTTGTGACGTCGAGCCGAAGCTCCAGCGCCAGCTGGCCACCTCGGAGCTGCAGGCGCTCTGGAGGGTCGGGACCAGCCGCTCGAGGGCTCCGGGGGCTTCACATGCCAGATCGCGTACGAGGGGGCCTGAGGCGCTGTAGGTATGTCATGTCAGCGTCTTGGCCAATGTTGCTTGGGAAGAAGTGTCTTGAGGTCGTGTGTGAGTTGTCAGGAGAGAAAATGGAGTTCTGTCAGTGGCGGCGGCTTTATGCACGCATTAACAGAAGCGAAAGTGAGGAGCGAGCAATTGTTCCCTCCAGTGCAGAAAAAGAATGACGCCAGGAGCCATTGTTCCAACTGGTGCAACGTTATCTGATCATCATTATTCCGAGACGAGACGGTTCAAGGGACGGCGAGGAACGGCTCGAGGGCGTAGTCACGACGGCGAGCATGTGGTCGCTGGTGACTCAAGACCATGCGGTGATCTCCAGCGTATGTCGTGAACTCCCCTGTCTTGTCATGAGCTCCAGTCCAGATCGATATTGCGGCAGTGCAGTGCGGTGTCCGATGATATCCCAATATGCATACGATACAGCGAGTGAGTCTTTAACTGAGTCCGGGCATCGGCGCCGGCTCGTCTGCCGTTTCGCCCGTCGCTCCCGTTGCGGCGCGCGCAGCGTCCCAGGCGGCCTTCTCCTCAGCGTCGCGCTCGGCCCTCGTCCTCCTTCCCTTGGTAGGCACACCGGCATACTTGTCCCGCATGCGCTCGTACTTGTGCCTCTGCTCGCGGCTGACAGACGGCTGCGTCTTCTGCGCCGCCTTGGTAAAGTGCTCAGCAGAGACATTGACCTGCGGCGCCATCGTGACCTCTCCACCGCGGGACCCGCGGTCCGCGTCGTTCTCGAACGCGCCGATCGCCTCGAGCGCAGACCGGAGGGCGAGGGACGCGGCTTCGCGGACGAGCGCCGCGATGTCGGCGCCAGAGAAGCCGTCGCACGCGTCCGAGTTGACCAGCGCCGCGATAGCGGCCCAGTCTGCCTCGGCGATCGGGGTGCGTTTCGTGTGGGTCTTGAGCACCTCGAGACGTTCGGCGGGCGAGGGCAGGTCGACGTACAGCAGCTTGTCGAGGCGGCCGGGACGCACCATGGCGGGATCGATCATGTCGGGTCTGTTCGTTGCGCCGATGACGTACACGGCCTTGCGCGCGTCGAGGCCGTCGAGCTCCGTCAGCAGCGTGTTCACGACACGCGCCGAGGACTCGCTCATACTGTCGTCTCGGCGGGGGACGAGGGCGTCGAGCTCGTCGAAGAAGATGACACAAGGGGCAGACGCGCGCGCACGCGCAAACACCTGGCGGACCGCACGCTCGCTCTCGCCGACGTACTTGTTCAGCAGCTCTGGGCCCTTGACACTGATGAAGTTGGCGCGGGACTCGTTCGCGACCGCCTTGGCAAGCAGCGTCTTGCCGCATCCCGGCGGGCCCCAGAGGAGCACGCCAGACGGCGCATCAATGCCCACGACCGAAAAGAGCTCCGGATGCCGGATCGGCTGCACGACGGCCATGTGCAGCTCGTCGCGCACATTGCCCAGCGCGCCGATGTCGGCCCACGTCACGTCCGGGACCGTCGCGAAGCCCTCGCGCTTTGCTGAGGGCTGCACGACCTTGAGCGCGGCGGCAAAGTCGGAAGGCAGGAGCACAAGCTGGCCCAGCTGCTCAGCACCCAAAGGTCCAGGGTGGTTCGCGAGGAACTGCGCGATAGGGGTCTGGAGCACGCCGGCGGGAAGCTGGGACATGGGCCCATCGTCCAGCGCCATGTTCTCCATCGCGACCTCCTGGGACACGGGGCCGGCCATCGTCTCGAAGATGCGCTTCACGGCAACAACGCCAGCCTCGGTCGTCAGAGACGTCAGATCCGCTCCCACGTATCCCGGCGTGCTCTTCGCCAGCCAGCGGATATCCACCTCCGGTGCCAGCTGCAGATTCTGCAGGAGCACGCGCAGGATCTGCTCTCGTCCTTCGACGGTGGGCACGCCCATCTCGATTTCGTGGTCGAAGCGTCCGGCGCGGCGGAGGGCGGGGTCGATCGAGTCGGGCCGATTCGTGGCCCCGAGCATGATGACGGGCTTGTCGCTCCCGGCCAGGTCGTCCATGCACGTAAGGAGCTGGGCGACGATGCGCCGCTCCATCTCGCGCTGTGCCGTCTCGCGCTTGGGCGTGATGGCGTCGACCTCGTCGAGGAACAGGATGCACGGCGCGTTTCGCTTTGCCTCGTCGAAGTGCTCGCGGAGCGCGCGCTCGCTCTCGCCACTCATTCCGGACACAATTGATGGGGCCGAGATCGTGATGAAGGGCAACTGCAGCTGCCCCGCGAGGCAGTGCACGAGCTGCGTCTTGCCGCCTCCGGGAACGCCGTGGAGGAGCACGCCGTGCGGGCGTGTGATCCCCGTGAAAGAGTAGATCTCGGGATGCAGCAAAGGAAGCGCGACGATCTCAAGCAGCTGCTTGATCTGCTTGTCGAGTCCGCCGAGCTGCGAGAGTCTCGCCTCGGGCGGAGCGTACTTGTTCTCATTCGTCGGGTCGCGCTTTATCCGCTTCTTGCGCTCGGAACGCTCGCGCTCAACGGGTGTTCGGTCACCCGGGGTTCGCTCGCCGTCCATCTCCGGAGGCGTCGAGGTGTCGTTCAGCCCGACTGTCTTGCGCACGCGCTTCTTCACGGCGGCGGAGGCGGAGGGCTGCGCCTGGTTGCCCCATGCAGCCGTAATTGACTGGTTCAGGCTAAGGCCACTCGGGCCGGCGGAGCTCATGGTGTGAGGGGGAGTGGGGTGGGAGGCAGGGAGAGGGGTGATGGAGGGTGAGACGGAGGGTGAGATGGGAGAGGTGAAAGTCGAAGGGATGACGCTCAGCAACGAGGGCCAGCTGAGGTTGATCGTGGCGATGAGTCGTCAATAGGTCCTGGAATCTGTCGCCAGGATATCGGGCACAGGTCGAGGTGCTCTCGAAGAGATGCAATGAGCAATCAACGGAGTCGCCGCGAAGATCCTCGGACGTCAAGCAGCTGGAAACTTGGCAGACCTCCACCGAGAAATATTTGTGAGGGCTCAACTCACCACGTGGGTTCAGGCACCATACCTCAGTCAGCCGGCGGACTGCTCGGACCAGAGTTTCAACGATGTGCATGGTGCAGCGATGCTTTGACATGTTCTAGAAAGTGGGAAGCAAGGTAATATGCAACAAATTGCGAATGAGGATTAGCATGCGAGCCTATGGAACACATGATGCGGTCTAGGTTTTCTGATGATACACGAGTCTGAGTCCGGAAGCATTAAATGAGGTGAGAGGGAAAGAGAACCTTGAGAAGAAGAAGAACGTCGCGGTTACTTCTCCTGAATGTTGTTGTTAGAGGAGCCGTCCTGAGCATCGACGAATGGCTCCGTGCCGGCCTCCATGCTGGGCCGCTGGATGCGGAACTCGGGGATATCAGGCCGGTGCCTGGTCTCGGCGTCGAGACGCTCGCCTCCGTCATGGCTTTGGCGCACGCCCTGTGCCCATGCCTGGTGGCTCGCGCCGCCTGCGACGTCCGAGAGCGTCCGCTCGCGCCCGCTGATACGAGGCGGGGGAACGAGCTCGAGGTTGTCCGTTGCCCGTCCCGCCCCCGGCGTCGGAGAGGGCGCCTGCTTGCGGGGCGTGATGAGGGCAATCTCGGCGACGGTCGTTGTCGTGTTCGAGCGTCCGCGACGGGCACGGCCTCCGACGCCGCCGAGGGCGTAGTTGAACGGACCGGGGGGACCGGGCGCCGCGGACGTGGACATGCCTCGCGGGCGTGTCGGCCGCTGAGGAGTCGAGTTGAGGCGCTGCGGCGACGGCACGGCGGGGGTGATGGGCGAGGGCGGGCCGAGCTGGGCCGCATTCGCCGTGAACGGCGTGTGGCCACCGAAGGAACTGGAGCGCGTGCGCGTGCCGCTGATGGGACGGGTGAGGGAGGAAGCACGCGGACGGCCGGGCGAGGCGCCAGGACTGCTCTCGGGCACGCTGAGGCCGGACGACGTCGCGGGGCGGAACGGACGGAGGAACGGCGACGGCGGGTTCAAGCTCTCGACAGGCGTACCGTCCACGACGTCCTCCTCCACAATCGTGTCGATGGCGGGCGATGCGTCCGCCACCTCGCGACCCTCGGCAACCTGCGCCTCCTCGTCCTCCGGAACGACGAGGAGGTGGTGCTCCGACTGTCCGCCGAGGGCGAGCGAGGCAATGATCGGATTCGTGATCCAGCCCACGATACAGCCGTACACGCCCTTGATCGCCTGGGGAGCCCAGACGTTGCCCATGTTGCCTCCGCGGTAGATCGGGCCGAGGATAATGATGGCGAGGATCCAGCACGGCAGGCCGAAGATGATACCGAGGAGTGCGCCCTGCGCCGCGGTCCAGAGCAGGCGGAGCCACCACTCGCCGAACCCGCACCGCTCGAACAGCATGTTCATCTCCGTTCCCTCGAACGCGAAGCGCACGAGCATCCAGAAGTAGAACTTGAAGCCGTGCGGCTGGTTCTCCCAGTAGTCGCACTGCTCGCCGCCGCCTGGCAGACCCGCCTCGACCGCCTTCCGCTCCGCCTCGGCTGCTCTACGCTTGGCGCGGCCACGGAACATCCTGTCGAAGATGTAATGCGGGTCGGGAAGGTGCTGGACATGCGGCCACACGAAGGGCAGTGGTCGGATCGCCTTGTGGTGGAGGTCGGTGTGGACGAGGGAGGACGAAATGACCATCGAGGCGGCACATTGGATGATAGGGGTGACTCCGAGATCACCGGCTCTGGACTGTCAGCTGTGTCTCATACACTCAGATTGTGAGACCGTCCACTTATCGTAGAAGCATCTCTGTGAGGCTGGGGCGAAGGAATGGGGCGAAAGGTGCGACAATGCCATTTTGAGACCATTTTGTGGCAACACCTCCTATACCTCCCAAGCTTCTCCTCACGAGATTTCCACTCAAAATCGACGCTCTCCGCGTGCTTTCCACGCGATTTGGATACTTACATCGTATTCTTCGAAAAGACCCACATCTAAATGCGTTAGAACGAACGTTTAGAAGGTGGTTGAAGACTTACGCGGACATCGGACTGGCCGTGGTACACTTTGGGGGGTCAGTGGTGGTGGTGCCACACTCAACTCACTAGCGTAGGCGATACCAAAGTTGGCGCCAAAGTCGATGAAGCCCGCTCCGAGGCCTGTCCGTTAGCTACCTTCTCTGAGCGTGTAGAGGGGAGCTCACCTTGGAGGAAGAAAATGTAGAACTTCTGGTGGAATGTGAGGCCGGTCGGGTATGGGCGGAAGATGGATTGGTCTGCGTGGTGCGCAGGCCCCAGGGTGGGGGACGACGCGATGGAGGACATGCTTGGGTGTCGTGAGAGTCGTCTAGAGAGGTGGTCTGAGCATGAACGGTCTTGTGGTTGAAGATGTGTAGAAGTGCGAGCAAGAGTGTTGTTGACGTGAAACGGTGAGTGAGGTGTGATTGGTTACGTCGCCGTAGGATTTGATCATCGATCGACGGGGCGGGCGAGGCTGAAAAAGCGGCGAAGGATTGGCCGAGACGGGGGGTCAGGGACGCCACCTGGGTCCCGAGGCTGAAAACGGAATCTGCTGATAGTCACGGGGCCGCACCAATTTCATTCCGCGTACTCCGCCGACAAGTCCACGCCCGTAATCAGCCCATCGTATTCACCGCGTTCTCCCGCCGGCACCGCACGGATACTCATCTCCGTCCGAGCCTTTCCCTGCCCACGTGCACCACCTCTCCCTGTGCTCGCATCCACAGACATCGACGCCCATGCGTCTTCAACCTTTGCCACTGCGTCTTCCTCATCCACCACCGCATCTTCCTCATCCACCACCGCATCTGCAGCATCTGTCGACGTCACCTTTCCTTCTAACCGTTTTCTGACCCTTCCGCTAGCCGATCTCAGCTATCACTCAGGAGCCTCACGTCACTAATCAATAATCACATCGGCCAACTACTTCCGTGCCTTTAGCCCGAGGTATACCTTTGGTGCGGATTTGTCATTGCTCCGTAAGCATTCTCTGTCAACCGTCCATGATCAGTCTTCCTTCGAGGCACTTGTTAGATCCCCTGGATCAGACGGTTTAGGGAGCCTCCTTCATGCTTGCACATCCGAGTCACTCCATTCCTTACGACTTACTACGTTGCCAGCTATTTCCGGCACTCACGGAGGCTGGAGCTCAGATCGCAGGACGGCCGCCGGTCGACACCTAAGCATTGCAACTTTCCGTTCATAACCTGCAGTGCATGTACGAACTTGCCGTCGGGGCCTGGCCGTCTCGCAAGTCATCGTCTCTGCATGATGCTTCTCGGAGCTCTCCATGGCCGCCTACGGCAAGGGCGCAAGTGGGACAGATCAGCGCGAGTTTCGTGGCCCTCAAGACGTTGTGACATTGTGACCTTCACGGAAGAGACATCGCACATCACTCTGACGATAACTTCTGATGTTGTCCTGATACTACCGTCGAACCACTCGTAGTCAAGGCATCCTGCAATCTGTCATCTACACGCTTCCTACATGTCCATTGACTACATCTCTACTCATGAACCTCCCTCTTCCCGTCCTCGGTCAGGATATGGTTCAGCCTGTCCCTCTTCTGGCAGTTGCTCAGCGCAAAGCTCTTCGCGAGCTCATCGAGCTCCTCGGTCGTCTTGTCGCGGAAGTATTCGGCGTACTCGTCACACATGATTTCTCCCAGGAGGCAGTTCCTTACTCGGCGGAACAGGTGCTTGTGTGCGCGCCACATGGGCGGGTAGAGTTTCTCGATCCTCGGCGCCGACTCGGTCAGCCATCGTTCCATCGGCACGAAGACGTCGCGGACTGGCGTGTCGTCGCAGCCCCAGGCGTCGACGGCCGTCCGCTTCTTCTTCTCGAGGAACGGCTTCAGGAGCTTCATGTACGCCGTCTCGGGGTCGACGAACACCATGCCCTGGAACCCGATGTCCTTGTACAGCCAAATGGACCAGCTGGCGTTGACGCGCGCATAGATCTTGAGCTGCTCCTCGAGCACGGCGTAGCGCTCGTCGTTCGTGGCTTCCCAGTCGGCCCCATCAGACGCATCGGCGTACACAGGCCCAAACTCGCCGTTCCACACCGGGCCCCCAATCTCACGCATGTACTTGATCTTGCGCTCAAACTGGCGCTCGAGCGTCGCGATCTGTTTCTCGCTCCGCGTAAAGGGTTCCGGCGGGTTGGGAAAGCCGTAGTTGCTGTAGTCGTGGCACGCATACACCGAGTTGGGGAGCGGCTTGCCGAACCGGCTGAAGTCGGCGCCGAACGTGTTCCCGTCCAGGAAGAGGATGTGCTCCGAGTCGATGGCGCGGATGGCTTTCTCCACGCGCTCGTAGAAGGCGAGCAGGCGCGTGTGCTCCACGTCCGTGGGCTCGTTCAGGGGGTTGTAACCCGCAACCCACTTGTTGTCTTTATAGTGCTCGGCGAGCTTCTCCCAGATCAGCACCGTGCGGTCCTGGAAGTCCTTGTGGTCCCAGAACAGGGCCTTTGCGATCCCGCTGTCAGAGTGCCAGTCCACATTCTGGCCCCCGGGGGCGGCATGCAGATCGATGATCGTATAAATGCCATACTTGGCGCACAAGTCGACCACTCTGTCGAGATGGCGCAACCCCTCAGATTTGAAGACACGCGGGTTCATGTCGTCCTCAAAGTGGCGGTAGTTGACGGGGAGGCGGAGACAGTTGAGACCCAACGAGGCGAAGAAGGCGGCGTCGTCCTCGTCGAAAAAGTGCGTCAGGAAGCGCTCGAAGAAGTAGTCGTACTTCTCCTGTCCGAGCACGTTGAGCAGGGCACGGCGCATCTCGTGCTCGTGCCCTGGGTAGCCCGTGATGAAGTTCTCCATGTTCACTGGGGTCAGCGGTGAGGCCGAGGCGGAGGCGTAGCCGAGATCGAGCAACATTCAGTCAGCCCAGAGGCCGATCGGACAACAGGTTACTGGCCGAGAGCCTCGTCAGAACTGTGTACTGGCTGCGAAGAGCGGTTTACTCACTCCATCCACCCAACCCCGCGCCCTTGAGAATGATCGGCTCTCCATTGCGCGTGATATGTCCCCCCTCGACCTTGAGGTACGGCGTTGTCGGCTTCTCGTTGCTTCCCATTCTCTCTGTTCGCTGATGTTGCTGTGGTGAGTGTGTGGCCGCGGTGAGCACCCTGTATCGCACTATATACGTCGTGGGACGTCATGAAGCATGCCTTGGCTGCGCCGTAACTGACTCGGACATGCCCGGTGGAGGGCCATTCTCGGTGTGTATCGGTGTGATTTCGGGCTGTTGTAAGTTGGTGTCAGTGCGAGAATACAGAGAGAAGACCGCACAGCAGCAGCCAGCTGACAAGGTATGCTCCGAGGTGGGCACGAAAGTTATGGAACATGTGGTGTGTACGAGCATGGCCAAGAAGAAGGAGCGGCAACAGACAACTAGGTGTCCCTCCTAGTGATTGCACAGAGAGCGCTGACGCTGAATCAGATGAGCGGGCCTATCTGTTTTGTTGTTCTGTTTCAGGCGCAAATGGTTCCTTCCAGGCCTGCTCGGCAAGCCTTTCCAACATGAGGGAGGGTCGACTTGAGACTGAGCCTCAGAAGCACGCCGAAACCCGTCCCCGTCACTGAACGCAGCACAAGTCATGCAGATCTCGCGATCTGTCCAGACCGCAGACCGCGTAGACCAGCTGGCGGGGTATGTCCCGCTCGTCCCAATCTGCTGCGTTCTATTTCGACTCCAGGCACTTCCACTCTGTGTATTCATATACCCATCCATATCTCCACTCATCTCCGCGATCACCGTTGTCGGCCTCCGTTGACAGCTTTCGGAGGCACAGCATATGTAAGAATAGCAACGCCAGGATTAGAACATGGAACGCGACTTCATGGCCTGGGCAACTGGGCATTAGAGCCACAAGCTCACGCCGAGATCGGAGATGTTGATGAGCAAGGGATGGAACAAGACCGAAACACCAACAGGCATGTCAGGAGGCGAGCGGTCGCCATAAGGCTGCACGGGCTGCACGCGCTGCATGAGGGCAGTGGTGAAGATCTGGCAGAACCTTCTTCTATTCCTGGCACCATTCGTCGGTCAGTGTAACGAAGTGCTTTGGCGAGGATACCGACACCCCCCCCCCCTCTGGTCTCTATATACAGCACCTCTGACGGCGGAGAACGGACCGACAGCCCGTACAGTGCGGCCGGCTCCATATGCTCCATATGCTCCAAATGCTCCAAATGCTCCAAATGCTCCAAATGCTCCAAATGCTCCACTTGATTAGCGCCTGAGATTGCACTAAGCAACGCTAGCGCGCTAGTACTCGCTAGTCCCTATAGCCCCCCTTGATGAGCTAATGGTTCGTTTCTAATGAGAGAAATGGCGTGCAATGATTAGAACAGTGTGGCGAGTATTTTGGGACAAAGGGCGGCTTGGCATTCTCCCGCAGTCACGGGTTTCCACTGGTGCGCATGGCACTAGAGGCGGGAGGCACAGAGCGAATCGAAAGCGAATCGAAAACTATCCAGTCTAGTCTCTCGGCTCCTGCGCTCCACACCCCGCTACCCACCTTCAGTCTCCAGAACGTGCATCGGGGCTGGGGCGTCGGGAAAGAGGCTGAGGGGAGGGAGGTGGCAAGGCGTATGGGGGGACGGGATAGGTTTGGAAGGGGGGCAGGAGGCGGTGGAGAGTACAGCGCGGCGGACCCGATGCCCGGAGCCAAGCTTGGAACGCCTCTGCCAAGAATGGCCAAGCTGCCAAGTGCCAAGACTTCGTCTGACCGGCCCTTGCGCCTTCGCTTGTGGACCCGCCCCACTTCCCAGGTCTAACCCTCTGGGCTTTGGCTTCCCGTGCCGGATTGAAGTCCTCCGTGTGGGCATGCATGGTAGATCCCCCACATCTCTCCCCTCCCTCCTCCCGTCAGTGGCTCACTACTGCACTGATGAACGTGGGGTTGTTTTGCGACTCGGACCGCGACTCGTAGTGATGGTGCTGTTTCGCGCTTCTTCGGCGCACTATGCATACAAGATTACAACAGATGGTGTACAGTGTCGATTCGGCAGATGAACAACTATGCTACTCGTTTCTCTTTGTGGCTCCGACTGAGGGACTGAATGCTAAGGACTAGCGTCGACTCGGCTCAGCCTTCGGCTTCGCCGTCTCGCCATCCTAAAGCGAGTCCTTGCGCTCCGCCTCGCGCACGCCCTCGAGCAGCATCTCCAGCCCCTGCTGCGGGCGGCTGGAGCTGTCCGAACGCGCACGCATCATCTTGTCCGGGAACTGCTGGAGCTCGCGCTCGCGCGCCTCACGCATCTCGCGGATCTCGCGCAGCTCACGCTCCTTGGCGTACTCCATCATGTCGCGCTCGTCCATTGGCGGCAGGCGCTCGTCACGCTCGCGACCGTAGCCCATGGGGCGGGGAAGGTGGACGTGGTCGTAGTACGCCGGGCTGGACTCGTGCGAGGAGACAGAGTGAGTCAGAGACGGTGTACGCTCAGCACGCAAGCTGTCGACGGGAGGCATCGCCTGCATCTGCGCCTGGATAGTGGCCAGGTTCAGACGAGCTTGCAGGATCGTGAGCCGTGTCTGGATGATCGCAGTCATGCGCTCCTCCTCGGCCTTCTTGGCTCCAAGGATGGACATGAGAAGGTCACGGTCGCCCTCGCCGGAGCGGCGGAACGAGTCGAGAATGCTCTTGAGAGAGGCGGGGGGAGGCGGCTGGCCGTCAGCGGCGTTCGAGTGCCACACTGCAGTCAACTTACGAGGTTCTCAAAGCCATCGTCCTGAGGCTTCATGGCCGTCGGGGACTGGGACTGGTCGTGGCGCGAGCGCGGCGGCGAAGGGGGGAACTCCTCGGTGAGGATCGAGGGGGGCGGGGAGCGGCGGCGGTGGTGGTGGTGGTGTTGACCGCCGTGGCCGGCGTAGGGGTGGGTACGGGCCGAGGACGACGAGTACGTCGGGGCGGGATGCGGGCGGTGGCGGGGTTCGGTGGCAGACATTGTTGTTGCAGTCGCGGAGAAGTGAAGATGCAGAAAGTGCAGAAGTGAGGGTGGGATGCATAGGGAGTGGAGATCAGGTGGTCTTATAAGCTAACTGCGTGTGCGCGGTGCCAAGCCTCAAGCTAATCTTGGCCACGGCCAAGGATTGATTCTCGGCGTCGCAGGTCAGGCTCGTCAGGTTGGCGGGCTCAGGTCCCAAGCCTTTTGAGTCTCTTGGGATTGCCCGGCAGGCAGGCCATTCATTTCCGGAATGCTGTTCCCTCTATAGAAGCTCCGGCAGAGTGACCGGCGCCTGGGGGCTGTGAGTTGTGGAGCTGGGACCGATGCATGCATAGCAGCCTAGAGAGGCCGCAGAACGTGAAAGACGCCAGGTGGGATATTGGTGGACACTGTGGACCGACAAAAGAATGCCAAGACTCGGCCTCGATCCCTGGCCAATCCGTCACCGGTTCCTGATTCCTGATTTGGATACGCTTGCATCTTCGCGAGCTGTGTTCTAGATTTAGCCCACACACTCACTCCTCCCCCTTACGTCCGGGACTGCGTGCGCTGCATGCTCTGCCTTGCTTGCACTTGCTGCGTGCCATGTATGTATCACCATGGCATGCCGCCTGTCAGCCCGCCTATGAGGGCAATACATAGGACATGAAGGACATGAGGTGAGGCTCACTCGCCGCACACACATTTGCCGAGGCTCCATGGATCTTGGTGAGATCACGCCACGCATCATGCATGAACTGAGGGATTATTCGGGCAACAAAGTGTCAATGGTCAATCATATCGCGCAACAGTGGTGCACAGACGCAGTCCATTCACTCAGTCCCCGCTGTGCGTATCATACACTGTGCTTGGGTAGGCTTGGCTCGCAGTGCTGCAGTTCTACCCCTGCCGCCAGTGGCCAGCCAAGGCCATCGAGTCCAGCCATGCAAGCTCCGCGGGCGAGGCTTGCCAGGCTTGCCCAGTGGCTTGATAGGCCCAGAGGGAGGCCAGAGGGAGGTAAGAGGGGCCTGGGGCATGCGGGGGCTCGATGTACCCTGACAAGGTCTTGGCAGTTGCAGAACAGATCCGGTTCATGATTATTTTTATCATGCCCCCCTGACTTGTTCGTTCTGTGGCCCGATAGCCTGCGAGGTGAGGTAAAACGCTTGCTGCGCTCTCGCGCCGCACCCGCGCACTCGCCGAGGGCTTGGCAGCATCTGTGCGGGCTTGGGCCCTTGCGTCGCCCGCTTGGCCAGCGACGCCAGCCTGGGCTGCGAGCCTGGCCAAGACCGTCCACGTTCGCGGGATTCGGCCACAATCCCGGCTCTCCCGGCTCGTGACGTACGGCCGGTGAGCTGCGGCCTTTCTCAGCTCCTCAGCCTCAGCGCGGGACCTAGGCCGGTGGCCAGGCTCCATCCACGGAGCATGATCGCTGGCACACCAGTGCGTTCTTCCTTCCTTGAGTGGCCCCCGCCACGCCCGCCAGGCGCACTATTGGCCCTCGCCGACATGTCACGCCCCGCCCCGCATGGCCCGCAACCAGCCTGCCCGCTCGCACCACTACTGCGGCCAACACACTAATCACTCGCCGCTTCTAAAACGAGCACCTCACCGGCCACCCAGAATAGCCACCTGACTGCGTCAGCGCACCTGCTCGCCCTGCATGCATACCGTGTATACCGGAGGCGGGCCGGTGCATACTATCTCATCCTACGTCCTGCTAGCACCGCGGATGCACAGTCACGTGTAAGCATAGGCTGCGACTGAGACGCTGGTGCGCCGGTTGGCGTGTTGGCGTGTTGGCGGTGCTTGGCGGGCGTGTTTGGTGTCGCTGGGCAGCATCCAGCCTGCATGGCCAGCGGCCAGCGGGTCCGAGTCGTAACACAAACGTTGCTGAGCAGCGTAACGAGCAAGGCGCAGCGCGCGTGCATAGAGCACAATGCGGTGCCCACTTTATGCCAAGCCTGGCCAAATCGCCATCCAACGGTCCAGTGCGCTCCTTGATTGTGCCAAACCGTGCATGGGGGATCCGGGCGAGGTGCTTTCTTGGATGTCTTGGCAGGAGATCAGGAGACGTGCGTGTCGCAGTGGGCGACGTGGTGCCGCGCACGCACTGCATGCAGCATGCAGCGCACGTAGCCTGCCGCCTCCAGGCTGGCTGGGCTGTAGGATGAGCTCTGTCACAGTCAGGCTTGGCAGGGGGGCACGGTAGTATTCCAGACTTGTGCGACACGCTGACTCGCTCATGCTGACCGCAGGCAAACGCAGGTACCGGGCTCCGAGTTCCCCGTCCCAGCCTCCCTCTTTGTCCTCTATTCCCTCTTTCCGGTGGGCGAATCAACCAATCCGCACACGCCACACTCTGCGATCAGATAAGATACCGAGCGACCATGAGCAGACGCCTGCTGTCGACATGCAGACTTGGCATGCACTGACCCCCGTCTTGCAACGTGCAACTGATACGCTGGGATCTGAGGCATTTTTGGGATCTCGCCAAGCACTCTGCGTGCGCTGATCAGGCGCCGATACGAAGGTCACGATGGGATGCTGGGCCAAGCTGACAACAAGAGACCGCTTGGCCGCCTGTTCCCGCCATGCCCGCGAGCCGCCTGCGCGCTTACGCCTGCGGCCGATGGGGTGGTCAGGGGCTCTGTCGAGTGACTGACGATTGACGGCAGTAGCGGTCAGGCGCTGACCCCGGCAGACGACCAAGCCCAACGGTCCGAAGCCCGCACGAATGACGATACATTCCGGTAGAACGGCAGTCGCTCAAGCGCCAAGACGCAAGACGCAAGTCTCGGTCGAGGTTGCGGGGTAGCCTGCGGGTACTGCCATGCCTGCCAGGCTGCGGGCAGCGGAGTCAGCAGGCTAGCCAGCCGGGCGAGATTGACATGCACAAGACCTGCGGCCGGCCACTCGTTGCCACTCCCACTCCCGCCGACATGGCTCGGTGGCGACACAGTCGGACTTGGCAGACCAGGCCAAGCCCGCCCAAGTCAGGACTGGGCCGATATTCGCGTCCGTGGCTTGCGGCCCTGGCACGGGTTTGCATTGGATGGGTAGGATTGGATTGTGTCTTGGGATGGGCGCACATGACGTGGGATCGCACGAGAGGTGCTTGGCGGCTGGCATGCCAGGCATGCCAGGCGTGAGAGTGCACACAGTATGGAGATGTAGGCGCGATGTCTCGCTTGACACCATTTGGGTGAGCAGTGGCTCATGATCAGACTATGACTGGGAGCCAGTGAGTATTCCTCGCACGCACAGTACGAGCCATCTATGAAGCGGCGGTGAGACGAAAGACACGACGCTGACAGCTAGCACTAGGGCATTGACCGGCTCGGGGGCTGTGAAATGTGTTGCCACACTTCCAACCGAGCCAGGATCGAGCCATAGTGCAGTGCCGCTCGGAGGGACTGTGGAGCCTCGACCTGTGAGAGCAACTGCCGTCAGAGACTTACACCAGTGTCAGCTACCACGCGGAGAGGCGAAGAGTTTCTGGCTGGGTCATTGTGAGCCAGAAAAGCAATCCCCTCCCCCCCCCTTTCTCTTCTGCACCGTTGGCAGACGCGGGTGTGATGGTTATCAACACACTCTGCCTTCACAACATCCGGCCAGTGAACTTGAACTTGTACCCAGCTTGGCTCGTTTGCAAGTTGCAGACGGTACCATGGCTCAGCATCAGAAGCCGACCATGTTCTAGGCTGGTTTCCCATGTAAGTCGCTCTCCGTCGTCTCCCGACCATACAGGCTGCTGATGCAGAAGCAAGCGAGTTGCGGGTCATGCAGGGGGGGAGGCGAGGTGTGATGCGGAATCGCCGCCGTCTGCGGGACGACTTGCAAGCAGACCGCACACCGCACTTGCGGAGATGTCAAGCTCTGCATGCTGATCGTCGTGCAGCCGTCCAGGTCTTCATCAGATTGCCGAGTCCCAGCGGACAAAGTTGGACCGCTGAGGTATGCAGTTGTCTTGCCTGATGGCGTCGACCCGTGAACCCTGCGGAAGCGATCGTGACATGTGATCACTCAGTAGCGCCTTCAGTCATCACCATCACACGAGCCTCACAACAAAAACACAACAACTACCATGTCGGCCGTGACATCAGCACCGAAGCTCCGCGTCGCCCGTCCTGTGACCGACATTTCCCGTGCTGAGGCGCAATACTCAGCCCTCGGCCTGTCCACGCTGTACAAGTTCGAGGACCACTCGGGCTTCGACGGTGTCATGCTAGGAGTGCCCAAAGCCGCTTGGCACCTGGAACTCGTCATGTGCGAAGTGAAGCCGACACCGACAGAAGAGGACCTGCTCGTGTTCTACTTCCCGGACGCAACCGAGTGGAAGGAGCGCTGTGAGGCGCTGGAGAAGAGCGGATGGAACAGAGTCAAGAGCGCCAACCCGTACTGGGAGGACAAGGGAAAGACGTACGCTGATGCGGACGGGTATCGTGTCGTCATTCAGCAGTACGACTGGACTCTTTGAGTGGAAGGGGAGGGGTGAAGGAGCTCGACGTCGGATGGCTCGGCGACTATGCTCGTGTTTACGGCAAGCATGCAGCTTGAGGATGGTCGGCACGCCCGGATGACTGGCGGTCATGACCGCCCATCTGGCGGCGGCAGATCCCGAAGCCCACGGCGGGGCAACGGCTTCCAACGGTCCGTGCCTTGTCGTATAGCGGCTGCGTCCGCTGCTTTATCTGATATCGGTACTCGCAAGCTCGGTGCAGACGGCCGTACGAGCCAATCCCTCATCACATATACATCAGCAAGCAGATGCAGATCACTCTACAGGAGTAATGGAGGCGCGCTGCTCAGACAAACAGAACGTGATCACATGAATCCTGTGCAGGCACAGGAAAATGTGGGGGAACGTTGGGGTATGGCCAGACTTTCTTCTGGGCTTCTTCTATCCCGGCTGCTGACGGCTTAGTGCGCTGTCTGGAGCTGCTCCTCTCGGCCGGCATTAGTTCCAGCAGTAGTGCAAGCGATTCGGCAATTGCTCGCTAAGATCAGCCAGCATTGGTGCGTTGAGGGGACGGGGACCTCCACTCTGCTTGCCCACTTATCGACCCGTCCCCGCACACATGTCTCTCCAAGCTGGCGGCAGACTCTCCATACTGGGAGATCAGCGCCTCCACTTTGCGTATAGCGGCATGTCCCGGCGCGACAGTGGGGGATGGCTAGGGGGCCGAGGGGTTCGGCGTCCACAGGAAGGCATTTGCGTCGCTGGAATAACTGTTTCCCTCTGGGGCACCGACTCAGCAGCCAATCGAGACGAAAGGAACGGCGCCCAGACGGGGCCGCCGACGATGCATGCCTGACGAGGCGTTCTCCGCGCTTGCGGCCGAGAGTGTGCGAGCGCACTCGCACCTGAGCACGCGAACGCATGCGCAGGAGCGGACTGAAGGGCCATCACAACTGGCTGGGGTGGAAAAAAGGCCGGCTAAGCGCATCCCCGGACTCCGGCCGGGAGAGGTGTGCGGCCTTCGCCGACTGGGCACTCGTGACATAGCCGGGATGCCGCAACATTTCCTTGGGACTCGGTGATCCTGCGACTTTCGACGGTGGTGGTGCTGCAGCGGTGCCTATTTGCCCCAACTATATATGCCTGCGGAGATCTGTCTTCTCCACCCCGTACATCTTCCTCGCTTACACCACCATGCCCCGCCAGCCGCCTCCCCCCGAGTGGGTCCAGAAGCTCCAGCCCTCGTCGCCGCAGGGCGCCGACCTGCTCGCTGCCGAGCGCGCGGGCTCGGGTGTCAACGTCGACCGCCTCGCTGAGCTCCTCCACACGCGCGAGGTGCTCGACAAGCGCGCCGCGATCGAGAAGATTGTCGCCGCCGAGCCCGTCTTCGACAAGACCGAGCTGCTCTCCATGGGCCGTGTCGAGCGCATGCAGCGCTCGCTCGCCCGCGGCAAGAAGCTCAAGCAGCTCCAGAAGCAGCACAACTGGTCCCAGGAGGACTACAAGGTTGCGAACACCATTGCCGGCGAGCCGACGACGTACGGCCTGCACGACTCGATGTGGCTCGTCACCCTCCGCGAGCAGGGCACGCCCGAGCAGCACAAGCTCTTCCTCGAGCCCGCCCTCGCCAACAAGTACATCGGCTGTTACGCGCAGACCGAGCTCGGCCACGGCTCCAACGTCCGCGGCCTCGAGACCACGGCAACCTGGGACCCCACTGACAAGACCTTCGTCCTCAACTCGCCCTACCTGACCGCGTCCAAATGGTGGATCGGATCCCTCGGCAAGGTCGCGAACCACGCCGTCGTCATGGCCCAGCTCTTCGTCAACGGCAAGAACCACGGCCCCCACCCCTTCGTCCTCCAGATCCGCGACCTCAAGACCCACGAGCCGCTGCCCAACATCTACGTCGGCGACCAGGGACCCAAGTTTGGTTACAAGTGAGTGTCCGAGCGCTCGCTTGCAGTGTCGGCGAGGCGGAGCCAGCGACTAGGGTTGTCACTGGTGACTCCAAGGCACCGGTCGTCGCCGAAACAATCGTTATCAGTGGAACAGCGCTAACGACCAGCTCGATGGACAACGGTTTCATGCTCCTGAACAAGGTCAAGATCCCGCACGTCAACATGCTGGCGCGCTTCAACGTCGTCGACCCCGAGACGTCCGAGTACCGCCGAGTCGGCTCCCCCTCCCTCATCTACGGTACTCTTACGTGGGTCCGTTCCACCATCGTTCTCGAGGCTGGTGCCGCGCTCGCTCGCGGTGTCACCGTCGCGACGCGCTACTGCGCCGTCCGTCGCCAGTTCCAGGACCGCGACGCCGAGGAGGCCGGTCTCAAGACTGGCGAGACCGCCGTGCTCAACTACAAGATGGTGCAGCAGCGTCTCCTCCCCCTCCTCGCCGCCACCTATGCTCTCCACTTCACCGGCCGCGGCATGATGGCCATGTACAACGCGAACCAGGAGGCGATGAACAAGAACCTCGCCGGAGGCGCTAAGGACGCCCGCGGCGCTGGGCCCGAGGAGCTGAACCCGGGTGCCGAGCTTCTCGCCGATCTGCACGCGACCTCGTGTGGCCTGAAGGCGCTCGGCTCCACGATCGCCGTCGAGGGTCTCGAAGCCACGCGCCGTGCTTGCGGTGGCCACGGCTTCTCGTCCTACTCCGGCATCGGCCCGTGGTACGCGGACTATCTCCCCACGGCTACCTGGGAGGGCGACAACTACATGCTCACGCAGCAGGTCGCGCGGTACCTGCTCAAGACCGCGCGCCAGGTCATTGACGGCGTCGCGCCTAAGAACGAGACCGCCGAGATCCTCCAGTTCTACATCTCGCGCAAGGACACGGGTGTCGCGAACGACGTGCTCAACAACGACGCCGACATTGTCCGCGCGTTCGCGTGGCGCACCGCCTTCCTCACCCTCGAGGCGCTCAAGCTCCGCGACAAGGAGAAGAAGTCGTGGAACTCGCTCCTCGTCGCCTTCTGGCGCCTCTCGACCGCGCACTCGCAGTACCTCGTCGTGCGCAACTTCTACGACGCCGTGTTCAAGGACCCCGCCCGCCTCGCCGGCAACGTCGGCGACGTGACCGCCGACGTCCTCAAGGACTTGTTCCGCCTGTTCGCGCTGAACACGATCGAGAACCACGCCGCCGAGTTCGTCACTTCGGGCGCGATCACGAACAACCAGCTCACCCTCGCGCGCGTCAAGGGCGTTAGCAACCTCCTCGACCGCATCCGCCCCCACGCCGTCAAGCTCGTCGACGCCTGGAGCTTCTCCGACTTCCTCCTCGCCTCGTCCCTCGGACGGTACGACGGCAAGGTCTACCAGGACCTCTTCGAGCGCGCCCGCAACAACCCCGTCAACGATCTCATCTTCGACCCCTACCCCGACTCGGACGTCCTCATCAAGCGCACCGGAGCCAAGCTCTAGGCGTATGGAAAGTAGCAGTGTAACAGTTAAACCACCCAACAGTAGAAAATCGGCATGTTTTGGTCGTTGTAGAACAAACCCATGGATAGATTTGGTCTCTCAGAGGAGTGTGCATTGGTTACTGACGGCTTCCGGCTGAGGTCACACGAGCAGTGTGCCATCGGCGGATCGGTGTGATCGGCGCGACCCTCACGAAAGATCGGAGGATCGTCGCTGCGTGTATCTCGCGGCACGCCACAGTCGTGCATGCGAGGTGAGAGCTAGTTCTAGACGCGTTCCACAAGCACCAGCCTTGGCTCTCCATCAGCCAGGAAGCGTGGCGGCGTGAAGCTCTGTGTCACCACCGTAGCCGCCGTCTGTGCGCTGTCTCGGATCAACTGACCAGGGCCACGGCTTTCAAGCTCAGGCAGCGGAGCACCCGGAGCGGATCAAGCAGATCATGAAGTGGCAACTCCTGTATCCAGATAGCAACGATTTCTTCTGGAGACCCTCGCTGCTCTTCGGCTTTGTGCTGCCGGTGGCTACGCAGCGCCGGCCATGGAGCGGCGTTCTGGCTGCGGCTAAAGCCATTATGCAATGCAGCGTTGGCCGCTCCGCTCAACGCTTGGTATGCCATGGTCACCTACATGTTGCAATCCCACATCCCCACCCCACCTCACCCCATTCGGAGTGGCAGGTAATAAATACCACTCCAGCAGCGATAGAGGGGTCCGTGTCCATGTCGTGCCACCCTGCGACCCCGCAACGTTGCTTGCCTTTTGCCGCGTCCCCAGACCCGCCACAGCGCAGCGCAATCGAAAGGACCCCCTGGAACGTCTTGCATTCCGTCGGCCAGCGGCCATGCCTTGCGGCACAGAGTTGCGGCTCTGGGCAGCCGAGTGGGCAAGTGGTGGGCGCTTTGCCACCCGAAACGTGCAGGAGCAGATACTAGCAGGCAGCCCTTGCGGCCCCGAGAATTCCGGAATCCCGAGCTAAATTACCTGCCCTGGCCTCATATTTGGAATTGCCGAGCGACTCACCACATGCACTGATATGAGCGGCCACGATGATCCGCTTGTGCATGGGGCGTCTGGGTGAGTCACGGACGAATACGTGCATGTGGTCGTTTGCATCTGCATATCGTGCCAGAGTGTGATGAACTGGATGAGAACACGATAGGAGTCAGCGAGGAGGATGGTCAGGAGACCTCGGTCAGCAGAGGTGGACGAATGAAGCAAAGGCAGACGCAGGCTTGCCACTGGCAAGGCACACGAGAAGCATCCCGCGAGCCAACAACGTCTCGTCAGAGAGGTCGGGCTCCACCAGAGTCTGAAGTGAATGCAGGCAGCAGCGGCAGCGAGGCGATCGAATCGTGAACCTTTAATACTCTGCATAATACAACCGGAGGCGGAAAGGGGCGTCATTAACGTGCGTATGGATACGGATGGGAGATCGGGACGGAGGGTCGAACTTGGTCGGCGACATTTGTCGACAGTCGTCGAGGTCGCTGAGTCGCGATGCAGACGGGTGCTCTGCGCCGTCTGCCAGTTGCGCTCGCTACGCTCGCGCTTAGGTCCTCCGGGACTGGATGTTCTTGAGCTTTCCAGAGTCCTCGCACGGGACGGCGTCGACGAGGATGCTCTCGCCCATGCCGCCGGCGACGACGGTGGACATGGTGCGCGTCGGCTCGTATCCGACAACGCTGCTTTCGGTGGAGCGGATACGCGTGGGGGGCTTGCCGCCGACGAAGCCCGACTCGGGGACCTTGTTGGTCGCCTGCTTCTTGCTCTTGCGGCTGAACAGCTTGCGCCACCAGGGCTCGTGCTCGGAGGCGACAGGGGTCGTGGTCGTGGCGGCGGTGGAGGCTGCTGTCAGCTGGCTGCGGTTGTGGATGTGGTGCTCCACGGCTACTGGTGGCAAAGAGAAACGTACCCATGATGATTGGTTCGGTAGTTGTGTGCGGTGCGGGGTAGACAAGTGTCGGACTGGTGAAGCGTACCGGGACGCGGGCGACTGGGGCCTTTATACTTTTTCAGAGATCACATGCACGTCAACGTTGATCCGCCAAAGGCAGAGCCTGGCCGCGACTCAGCGACTCAGCCGACTCAGCTCGGAGCTGAGTACAGCAACTTGGGGCTTGGGCATCAGGCCCGGACCACTCGGCTACGGACGGCTTCGCTTGAACTATGCGTGATAGAGTTGCACCTGCTTGCAGGCTGCATGCAGGCGCTCCGCCGATATGGACCACCAACCAGGCCGCGGGGTTGACGTCACCCCCGCGTGCTACCCTCCTGTAGCCCCTGCTGCCCTCGCCGCCTTCTTGTCTCACTGGCCGAGTCCCCCCGCTCTGTCTTCGATACCCCGCCCCTCTCTGGCCCCTCTGCCTTTGTTGCCGTTACAACGCGAATGTGGTCGCTTGGGCGATATTGCTATTTTCGCCGGTTCTGCGAATGGGAGGCGCCGTGATCGACCTCCATCCTTTCCAAACCAGGGGTCGGACGGCACGGCGCCGTCCCGTAGCCAACCACACTGCAACAACACGTGGGGCCCAGCTCAGCGCGCTCAGTCGCGCAGCATGCCGGACAGCGAAACGCGCCATGGACGCTGTTTGGACATGTGAGGGGGTGGGAAACCACAGGGTTCGAGTGGGGGCAACCCCCCGTGTCCAGACGATTGTCAGTGGCGTCGCGAATCAGCTCAGCCGGCTCAGCCTCGCTCGACCCAAGTGCTCACGAGCGACAGGTTGCCCCGCCTCCACGCCGGGATCGTCGGGACCGTCGGACCCCGAGCTCCGACACGGTGGGGGCTGGCTGCTGGCTCCGTGCAGTCTGATCTGACTGGCAGGACCGCAAGGATGTGTCCCACTCGACTTCTCTGACGATGGCTTACGCTGTGACCGCCACTCGAAGGGAAACGGCGCCATGGCTGCCTGACATCGACATGGGGAGCGCAGAGGAGGCGCAGAACACGCGGCTTATCGAGATCGTCGAGGACGTCCGACCTAATCATTGGTGCAGCGACGGCGCGAACATCCAACATCGTCGGTGTCTCCCTGCCTGCTTGCCGTCACGCAGCTCTGACCTCCTCTGACATCACGCACGCGTGCAGCTAATACGACCGCACACGAGTTGCAGGCATCCAATTAAAAAGAGATAGCATTACAACAGTTCACGGTCGTTGGATTAGATTGACTGTCACGTGATCTCATCGTACCTCGCGCTGCCCTACTCCTCCCGACTCCCCGTTCTTCGACTATCGACAGCGACGCAGACCGCGGAGGTCGGAGGTCGTTGACGCCAAGGGAACGAGCTCGGCGAGGCGCGGAGATTCCAGTGTAATGTATCGGGGCGAGAGGGCGAGTGGGTAACGCTGGGCGAGCGGACGATGAGGCGATCGAGAGACTAGGCGACAAGGCAACGGGCTGACGAGGTCACTCAAAAGCGAAGCAGCTCAGATAGCCCCATGATACCGCCTCGTATGGTCGATAGTGACAGGCGGGCTCGTCGCGCTAGGAGCGCTCAGAACGCCAACAGACCCACTCCCATTGAGCCGGCGGAGGGCGTCTGCGTCCCCATCAGGTTTCCAGTCGCGGGGCGGGGCGTCGCGGAGTTCCCTCAGGTCGCGGGCTCCGCTGGAACCGGAGCCGCGCAATTTCTCGTCCTCGCCTGTACGGCGGATGATCTCCATCTCTTGAGCGTGGGCCTTCTGCGCCGCATGGTGGTCGGAGAGCGCTTGCCAGGCCGTGTGGATGCAGAGGCCGAGGGCTATGGCCATGAGGATCGCTGCGACCTGGTAATGTCAGCTTGGATACTCCTGCGCTTCTCTACTCTCCGCCCATAGAGGCTAATCTGGAGACTAATAGCCCATGATGCACAGGCGATGAGAGAGAAACAGGTCGGAGAGGGAATAGAGAGAAATACTCACCAGACCCGGCCACACGCCCTGCCCGGGGCTCGAGAACTGCTTCCCGCTCTCGGCACTCGTGCGGCCAGTCTGCATGGGACCCTTGCCTTTGCCGAGTCCGAGCGTGAAAGACGGGTCAGCCTCGAGCATGCTCACGAGCTCCTCGCTATTCATCGATTTTGATGGGGCTGGCGACATCTTGCTGGTCGCTGGTGCCGAGTCCGTGAGCAGCGAGTAGTTAAGGAGAGATGCAGTTGCAGGAGGCACTGGGGTTATAAACTCTGTGTACTCAATGCGAGTGCTTCTGAGAGGAGGCGAGGAACGCAAGCTCGAGTTTGCACCATGTTGCACCAGGGGAGCACCCAGCTGCACAGAGAAACCAAAGGGGGGACCACCTGAAGGCGGCATGTGAGATCAGAGTTTCGGAGCTCGTCTCGGCGTGGGTGTGCCATGACTATGTTGGGTACGTGGGACCTGTCCCGTGGGCTCATCACTGCTGTGCCCAAGCAGCAGCATCGGGTGTCGGCCCAAGAAGCCCAAGACGTACGGGCCACAGAGAGGAGAGGGGATCCAGTGATCGCGACGTGCCTGGAACTCTAACCCGAAAGGTTTGTTGGACCTCACGTCGTCTGTTGGCTGACGAGGGGCTGGGATGGCGCGATCGGTGTGCGTAGAACCCTGTATTGGGCTTTACGTACTCCCCCCTCTTCGGTGTGGCCCTGCCTTGTAGACCCCTCTACCTCCTTCGCTGCGGTTCTCGTCTGAGCAGGTGGCAGATGAGCGAGCGGCTACGGAGCTACGGGTGCCTAGGTCCGTGACGTTGGCAGTGTGACAGCACCAGAGCGAGCGGAGCGGAGCAAACAAGAAGTGATCTGCATGCTTTGAGGAGTGTCCGTGATCCTGTCCATAGTACAAGTGTCTGTCTGTAGTCGATGGTGTGGTGTAAAGTGTTCGTGGGAGGCCGAGGATAGTGGAGGCGGACCATTGCCAAGACCGCCGAGCTCATGTCTCGGCACGATTGAGTGTTCCCTGTTCCCTTCCCATGATTGTGCTGTTGATGTCGGCGAGACAGATCGTCCTCGTTGCGCTTGCCAGTCCAGTGCTTAGTCAAGCTTGCGATCTCGATACTCGGAGCGTGGTGACCGCAAGTGAGCTAGTCACGCAACGCCCCCGTCCCTCCTTCCGCTTCCGCTCTCCCCGCTCGTGAGCTCCGGCACACTGCTCAGTGGCGTCTTCTCCTCGGCTATCAGCCCCGCCATACCGTACCCGCCCTGAGTGTACGGCGGCACCTGTCCATTCTCAGGCTCGTCTGCGTTGTACGGCCTGTACGTGTGTTTGGGAACGTGTGGCTCGCTATATGGAGCATAGGTATGCGTAGGCTGCGCGGCGGGCACGACGTGCGCGACTGAAGAGGGAAGAGGGGCACGACGGCGCTTCATGCGCACCACAACCGCGCCGATCACGACGGCTAGGATCGCGACAGCAGTAACGGCGACGATCTGATGTCAGCGACCGGAGGCTGGGAGAGCCGAGAAGGCAGAAACCACTCACGATCCAAACGTAGACTGGCGCGGGAGAGCTCCTCTTCTCGATCTGGATCGTGCTCCGTTTCGTGCGCCAGACTGCGCGAGCTGAGCTGTCCTGCGCGAGCAGCACCGATGCAGCAAGTGTTCCGATCATGATGCTGATCTTGCTTCTGTTCTCCTTCCTTCGTTCCCCTGTCTCGAGGTCTTGGAAGCGCTGTCGCCGTAGAGTCGGACAAGTCGGAGTCTTGGATGTGCTGTCGCGAGAGAGTGGTATCGCGGCGCCGGAGTCAATGGACGGTGTCGCTGTGGGCCGCAATGGCGCTATGGCGCTTGATATCGGCGTCGGCGGGTCTGTCTGTGACTTTTGGTCCGGTGTAACGAGTGATCGGTCTAGGCTAGCGTTCTGATGGTTGGGAAGAGACCTCACAACGTGCCAAGCTCATTTTATTGTAGCACTGGCAGTCCTGCTCCCTGATAGACCAATGCGGTCATGCTCACTCGGCGAGGCATGGCGCAGGCGACATGGGAACTGCAGGAACGTTGCCAAGAACTGGAAGCCGCTCCGTGCGTCTGGACTACGGCTCGGTGTCGTGTTGCCTTGGCCGACCTGGCTGGTGAGATCGGAGGGACGGTGCCCTGGCATCTGGCCCATATGTCAATGACTGGGGTGGCTGCGGATGGCTGTGTCGCTGCGTCGCTGCGTAAAGTTTCCCAGAGCTCACAGTTCCCAGACACTGCGGGGATGTTGCGACGCAGGCGACGTAGGCTCCACTTTGCTGCACTGGCTGTGCTGGCCCTCAATTGCAACACGAGATACAGTACTAGATGAGAGCGTCCACCTCTCCTGCAGATCGACGCCAGATCGACGATCGAGCACGACTCTCGATGAGCCTGACGACGCCAACATAAGTGACACACGTTTCGACGCACGAAAACATGAAAGAAGTGCAGACAACAGCTATCCTAGTCGCTATAGAAATGCGTGATGCAAAGGAAAAAGTTCAAAAGAAGTGGTATTAATGCTAATAGTAACAAAGGCGAATGGACTAATTGTAAATGAGAAGGGGGAGGATGCGCTCCTGGTTGAAGAGGAAGTTGTTGGCCATGTCTTCCCCCTCGAGGAAGCGCGTGGGATAGATGACGAGATGGCCCTTGACCTTCTCAAGCAAACGCTCCATCTCATCAAGCTCCCACTGGAACCAGGGCTCATCCTCGCCGCTGGGCTTGTGCGGCTCCTCCTCGCCAATGAGCGTCTCGACCGCATTCGGTCCGGCGCGCTCGTCAGGCTTGCCGCTGCCTCCGGCCCCTTGGACGGCAGACTTGCCCGTACGCTCCTGCTCGGCCGTGTCGCCCGTGACGGGCTTGCTCGAGTCATGGCCGGCGGGACCAACGACGCCGCCGCCGGATCCGTCCGCGTCGTGCGTCTGCTTCACGTCGCCCTTGTCCCCACCGCTGCGCTTTCTCAGGAACTTGCCCGCGTGGTTCGCAAAGCTCTTGTACTGGTCCCACGTCGTCACCATGTCGTCGGGAATGCAGCGGAAGACCTTGCGGAAGATTTCCGTGTTCGACACGGCTGTTGCCAGCCACATGTCGTCCCAGAACTTGGGGTCGAGCGGGTCGTGGAACCGGTTCGGGTCGATCATCGGCGTCTCGACGGGTAACGTCTCGGGCTGAGCGGGCGTCTTGGTGTGCAAGTGTTGGCGAAGCACGTTGCGCGCCATGGACGGGTCGACGGCAGTCGTGTCGTCGCCGGCCTGACTGATCGAGCCGCCAGCGGGACGCCCGTAGCTGTCCGCGTGCGACGTCATCGACACGTTCGACGTCGTCGGCTGCAGCTCCTTCGTCGACTCCTTCTGGCCCATACCCGCGGGATCCTGGCGAATCGGGTGGCGATGGGGGTGGTGAGGGTGGAAGTGCTGGTTCTGGTGCTTCAGCTGCGCCTCCTGCGCCTCCTGTGCGGCAGGACCGCCACTGCCAGCAACGGCACTGGGACCAGCACCGGGGCCGTAGCCGTCAGCCCAGGCGCTACCGGACTGACCCTGAGGCTCCGGGTTCGGGTTGCCGTTGGCGTCGACGGTGACGTTGAGGTGCCGGCCAGTGCCGTTCGGGCCGTTGTCGCCGCCGTCGCCGTGCATCTCGTTGTTGACCTTGTTCGCCTCCTGGCGCATGATCGTGACCTCTTCCAGCGTCGGGACGACACTGGAGGCAAAGCCCTCGACTGGCTGGCCGTCCTTGCCGACGTCGGTGCGGTCCGCCGGGTCCTCGTCCCACGGCAGAACCTGCGGCGCCTCGCCGTCGAGCGCCATGATCGGGTGCATAACCTTGAGCGCAGTGCGCTCGGCGTCAAGCTTGAGGTTGGTTCCGACACCCGCAGCAATGTCCTTGACAGCGGTGCTGACCGTCAGGTTGAGACGCTGGAGCGCGTTGCTCTTGGCGTGCAGGCGCGAGACGCCCGACTCGCCGCCGTGGTTCTCCTGCTCATTGTCGGGGTCCCAGAGCGCAACGTCCTCCGGCTCGGCGAGCGGCTTGCGCAGCATGAGCTCGTCCTCCTCGATCGCGTCGACATCGACACCGACGTGCTCTCGCATGAGGCGCATGCGCAGCGTGTGCGCGTACCGGCCGACTTTGAAGGGCTTGCCGGCCATCGTGCCGTCAATCATGTCCGTGTCACGGACAACGGCGAGCAGCTCCGAGTCACGGTCACCAAGCTGACTGCGCTCGTTAATGTTGGCACTGCCGCAAAGCACGATGCGGTCGTCGACAATCATCGTCTTGCCGTGGATGTAGACCATCTCGGACGTGAGCGCACCAGACTTGAACTTGGCCCAGGTACGCAGTGAAAAGAACTGGATGTAGTCGTCCGGGTTGATGCCCTCCTTCCTGAGGCGGGTGAAGATCGAGTTGGCGCCACGGCAAATGGTACGGTTCTGGCACTCGAGAATGAGACGAACAGAAGACGCCTCCGGCTTGTCGACGGGGTACGAGTATCCGGGCAGCAGAGGAATGACGATGCACGCCCTCCAATCCTCGCCGTTCTTGTGCGCCTTGATGATACGCTCGACAAGGGCGTCACCGATGTGGTTCTTGACGACCGTGTTGTCGACGACAGTCGACGTGATGAAGAACTGGTTCTCAATGTACACAAAATGCTCACTGAGCTGGATGCTCTTGACGTAGGCGTTCGTGATCGAGTGCTCGATCTTAGAGTTTGTGCCCATGCTCCAGGGACCACAGCTTCGGCAGATCTGCACCTCGCAGGTACCGTTCAGGTGCAGGTCCACAAGCTCGCGCTCGGTGAAGTCGGGAGGAGGAAGCAGGAACGGCATCTTGCGCGTGTGGTTCTTCGTGCGCAGGAGGTAGTTCCAGCGTTGGCAGAAGTGACGGCACAGGTCTCTGGCCGGCTGACCGAGGATCTGCAGAGCAGTGTCGTGCCAAGGCATACGGGGCTGGCGGGAGCGGTCGAAACGGTCCTCGAACGGCTTGTCCAGGTCAGAGTACTCGTCGATACGCTCATTGAAGTAGTCCTTGCCGCGCCAGATGGGACCGTTGGGGCCGCTTGGCTCGGTAAAGTCTTCGTCGGTAAGACAGTGCTGGGGCGTGTCCCAGCGTCCGAAACACAGGTCGAGGCCACCCATGAACGCGATCGTCTCGTCGATGACACAGAGCTTCTCGTGGTGCGACCAGTAGAAGGTGCCGTTGGGCAGGTGCGAAGGGCTGCGCTGGACCATGACGTTGGGGTGCAGGCCCTGCAGCGTCTTCTTCGTGTACGGCGAGTTGACGGGCGTCGCCGCGTCCATGACCTCGTTGTAGATGATGACGAAGATGCGAACACCCTCCTCGGCCTTGCGTTTGAGCAGGTTGTCGAGGCGGTACCGCTCGTCACCCGGCCGACGCAGGTAGATCTCGGGACTGATCCACCAGTCGTGGATGTAGATGCGGTTCTTCGCCATGTTGATGGCGCGGCTGAGGTTCCAGAAGTAGTCGCGGCCATCGACGAGCCACTGGGCGGCGACGTTGACACGGATCGGGGCGAACGAGTCGAAACGGTTGCGACCGGCCCAGAGGGTCTGCATGGCAACACGCTCCATGGACACGATGAACTGGTGCATTTGGCGCTGGTGTTAGTTAGGTGTCCCGAATGGCAAACTTACAGCATTCTTCGCGACCAGCTTGAGACGCCTCTGGGCGTTGGAAATGTAGAAAGTGTGCTGCGAAGCGTCCTTCTCATCGTCCTCACGCATCTCAGTAGGGATATCGTCCGCGGAGCTGTTCTTATGGCGCCGAAGTGCTTTCAATCCCTTACGGTATGCTCGCTTCGGGCGTTCGATGGCAAAGTCGTTGTCGATGATGAAGACATCGTACACGTCCGTCTCGGACGGGCCGTCCGTCGCCACAAAGTACGACTCGCGAACGATGAACCACTTGGGCTTCCTGTGGTTCTTCCACTTTGACGGCACGAGGCCAGGCTGGTTGTTCTTGCGCGAGACGTGGATCGTGGGGATCTTGATGAAACCGGCCTTACCCTGGAACCCTCCTCGAGGAGCGAGAGCAACGGTGAGGGCAGACAGCTCGAAGAAGACACAGAGCCTGTTAGATTCCGGACGGAACATGACCGCGCGGATGAGGTCCACGAGGTACTGCTGCAACAGCTCACGAGGGCTCGCGTGGGGGTTAGGGTCGCGAGCCGGGCCCTTGCCCTTGCCAGACCGGTCGACCTTGGCCTCAGCCTTGTCGTACAGGTGCGCCGAGTCGCGAGCCCAGTAGGGGAGCACCTGCTTGGGGAATTCGGGCATCTCGACGCGGCGAGACGAGCGCAGGCCGCTGATGCCGGTTCCAATGTTGGCGGCCTTGTAGTGGGTGTGCAGCGAGACGAAGTCACGCAGCTCGCGGTAGATGACCCACTTGATGACGCCCTCGCCGTACTCGCACTCGATCTTGAACCATTCGCGGCCACCCCGCTCCTTTTCCCGATCGGTCAGCGGGCGGTCGGCGCTGGCGATCTGGAGCTGCTTGTTCTGCCTCTTGTTGCCGACGCGCACGCTGTCGCCGATACGGAAGCGGAGGTTGCCCAGGAGGACAGGAACCGCACGGTGTCCGTCCTCGTCGCGGTCGATCCAGGTCTTCATGATCATGACGGGAAGCGTGTTCGTGAGAAGCTCGTTGGTGACGTTCGGATGGCGCAGTTGAGTCTGCTCCGTAGTCTGCTGTCGCTTCTTCCTGCCAAACCGCAGTGCGTTACGCATCTGACCTCCACGCGAGCCAGCGGCCGAAGCACCGAGCTCGTCGCCGCTCGAGTTTTGCATCCGGGCACGGGCTGCGTTCGACATGGAACCTCGGCGAGGGGTCAGCGGCGAGATCGGAGACGTGTACGCGCTGGCCCACTGCTGGTCAGGCGCATCCTCCCACTGGTCCTCGGGAGGCGGCACACGACCGAGACCGTGGTCAAGAAGCTCGTCCTCGTACGGCTCGTGCTTATGGTGAGCATCGTGTTGCTTGCCGCCGGAGTGGTGAGGGTCTCCGGCTGCGGCTGCGCCGCGCTGCTGCTGCTGGGGCTCGAGAACCTCGGTCTTCTCGTAGTCGTGGTGGATCATTTGGCCATTGGGCTGCTCAATGTTGGCGTGAATGGTAGTCGTCTGGATCTCCCTCAGACCACCAGTTCCGCTGGGGCCGGCGGCAGCATCTCCACTTGCGCCTCCACCCGCCTGCATGTTTTCGGGGCTTTCCTGAAGCTTGCGGTGGCTGGACTTGATGTACTTTCCGCCCTGCATGATGGCACCGTCCTTGTACGCGGGCTCCTCGTCCTCGCCGCTGCGAGTGACTTGGAGGGGCGCGCCGTAAGCGGTCGCGGTCGGGGCGGGTACGTCCGGGTTTTCCTCGCGATGGAACTGGACGTGTCAGCGCGTCTGTCTCGAAAAAAACCACGGGCGGCGCTATCGCTACGTCATTGACATACCTGAAGATGCACGATTCTAGGGGCTAAGGAAATGTCGGTTCGAGGGCCGGGGGGCTCCTCCTCCTTGACACCCGGCATCTTTTTTGTCGTCCTCCCGAGCTCATCTTTCTGGTATGGCTGGTTGGAAGCGACGGGCCGTGGTGTACCGTCGGGATTCAGTCGAGGCGTTCCGTCCGCCATGTAGCGATGGTCGTTGGGCCCTTGACCCTCGACGGGAACCTCGGACACGTCTTGCTCATGCATGCCCGGTCCGCGACCTGAAGCGCCTTCCTGGTACATCGGAGCCTCCTGCGTGTCACCGCCCCGAACGCCAGAAGGCATAGCAGACTGATGAGGACCAGCGATCTGAGGGAGGTCCTTGCTTGGTTGGGCCTCGTCGGCGATCTCGCAGTTGTCGTCGGTGTGGCCGAGGTGGTCCTTGAGGCCGGTGCCCGGGATGGCGGAGCTGACCTGGCTCGGGTCTAATGTCGGCTCGTGGTCAATGGTGCGGGCGTTAAAGACCTCACCGTCCTCGGGGTTGAGGTTGTAGTGGTCACTCAACTTCTTGACGTCGTTCATGAACTCCCTGTCGCCAACGACGTGAGCTTTGGGCATAGCCGCCGGCGGGTTGCCGTTCTGGCCAGAGACACCCAGCGGAGCCTTGGTATCAGCAGATGGCATGCTGAGGGCGTGCTATCGCGGTCTGGCGGACAGCACAATGGGGCGTAGTGTAGGTGTGGAGGGAATAGTCGAAATGGATGTGGGATGGAGTGGAGTGAAAGAGGAAAGAGTTAGTCGTTGTCGCTGTGGTGTGTGCCAGAATGTGCACGGGCAAAGGGCGTGCGTGCGTGCGGAGTCGGTTTGAAGCGTGTTCAGTTCGAGGCTCGCCCAGGCAGCCAGCCAGGCAGGCAGGCAGGCAGGCAGGCAGGCAGGCAAGCAGGCAGCAGTCGCCGAAGTGTGCGTTTGATTTCTCGTAAGGAGGTGTGTGTTGAATGGGTAGGTCACGGGCCTCACTGGCCCTGACGGGGCTTGCATGCTTGCACCTGGAACACCGGGCCTGGGAGGGCTCGTCGGTCTGGAGTGCCCGGCCCGTACCTGTGACGTCAGGTCTCCGAGCGCAGCGTATGGTACGCGTCTTGGGAGGCTGAAGGTGTTCCTCGAGTGGAGTTTAACTGCTAAACGCTCGGCTGTCAGCGAAACATGGTCGGTCCTGCGTTCCTGCGAGTCCTGCGAGGGGTCCGAGGCGACACGGATGAATGTTCTCGATCTTGTGACTGACATCGTCCTCCCTCCGAGGCCTCCGAGCCGACACTTGCCTTTCCCTTGCTCCCTTGCCTCTTTCGATACGACGCGGGTCACGCGCAAATCCCAGACCGAGCCCACCACCGACCCTCTCACCGATCATGACCAAGTCAGCAAGTGAGACAGCGGTCGCGCCCAGTTCGACGCTCCCCTTCCGACCCCGGATGATGTGCGACACCTGACAAAATCGCATATAGCTAATATGAGCAGACGCGTGACCCGTGATCCGACACGCGAAGACCTTGCCTGGGCCTTGAAAGTCGACAACACAACACTTTCCCTCCACTCTGTTCATGAACCGCTAGTGACTTCAAAACAACCACCGTGCAAACGACATTTCCAAGCTTGTTATCTTCCTCAAGCCTTCAGCCACACATCCTGCAGTGTGCACATCCCTTCATCCATCGATGGCCACGATCCTCGATCGAAGAATATGGTGATCACAGGCTGGAGCCCAGACCAGATCCTTCTGCGCCCCCGCACCGACCGCACCATACTTGTGTGCATCTTTTGTGTGTCCCACTCATGGCCAGCCTGGCGTGCACCATGGTCTCTCTCGCCTCCGTGTCGCCCCGGTCGCCCCGGTGACATACACAGCAGGGCTGCACTCCAGCACGACATCAAGAAACTAGAATGCTAACGGATTCCCCACTGATAGTTCTTCACTCATTCACCGTCACGACCACACTCACCCCGCAGCAGCAGTCATGGTCCGCAAGGCCGCCCGCAACGTCGTCGTCCTCGCGATCGTCCTGGCTCTGACGTCGCTGTACCTCCTCATCGTCCTCGTGGACGGCTACGCCCAACCGCTCCCCATCAAAGTGGTCGCGCGGACGCCCGCGCGACTCCCTATCGCCGAGGACTACCAGCGCGCAAAGGAGGCTGTCCGGGAGCAGGTTCTCTACAAGGCTAACCTCGCCATCAGCAAGGGCCTCACGTACGGGTCCGACGGCATAGTTCGCGGCTGGGAGCGTCTGCACAAGCAGTTCGGCAAGGCAGGCCGGGAGCGCGACGAGCAGCACCCGATCGAGCAGCTCATCTACCGCGGGAAGCGGCGCTGGGAGGCGCTCCTGAAACGGTGAGGACAGGCTTCCTACTGTGCACTAATGCGCAGACAGTCAAGAGACCTCGCGGCCGCGGTCAGAGCATACGAGAAGCGATACTTTCGCAAGCCGCCTCGTGGCTTCGACGCCTGGTTCCAGTTCTGCACCGACAACAATGTCAGGATCATCGACGACTACGACCAGATCGAGAAGGACATTGGGCCCTGGTTCGGTATCGCGTCCGATCAGTTCCGCCAGCGCGTCAAGGACCTCGAGGCAGTCAAGCATTCCTAGTAAGCTGCCCAACTGCCTGCGGATAGCTAACACGATCAGCAAAATTACGCTCCATGCGAACGGCTCCTCGACGCTCAGCGGCGACCGCGCCTCCTCCCCCCGCACCCAGATGCAATACGACCTGATCGCGCCCCTTGCGTCGATCATCGGTTCCAAGCTCTCGCTCCAGGTCTCGGACCACGACAGGGGCAACGCGATCATCAGCGAGGAGCTGCGGGAGCTTCTCCTTTCCGCCGCAGGTCGAGGCTCTTTCGTGACCGAAGCCGAGCTGCAGAAGCACGAGGACGACACGCAAGCCACCTTGGGGATCCAGTTCGCGTGCAGTCCTAGCAGTCTCGCAAGGCGGATCAGTATCTGGCGCCCGCAGCCTGCGCTGAATAACGAGCCGATGAGCTTCATCTACGACCTTCGCGAGGACGCGCAGATGAACTTCTGCAACAACCCAAAGCTGATGCGATACCATGGCGCGTTCTCGTTCCCCTTCGCCCGGCGCGCGGGCATGCGCCCCATGTTCCAGCTCTCGAAGACGGCACACAACCACGAGTTCAAGATGCCACCCTTGGAGGGGTTCGAGGCGTACGAAACTAGGCGGTATGAGGCAGTGCCATGGGAGAGCAAGAACGACAGTCGCTTGTTCTGGCGCGGAACCATGACGGGGGACGAGTACACCCAGCCGCAGAAGGGTTACCGCCCGCACTACAACTGGCGCGAGAGTCACCGCATCCGTCTCTCGTTCCTTGTCGCGCCAACGGCGCAGGACGGAAGGGAGGACGAAGACCGCCGTTGGATCTGGATCCGCCGCAACGACGGGTGGGAGAAAGCCTCCTTTCCACGCTCGCTCCTGCGCAGCACGTATTTTGACATCGGCCTGATTGACAAGCTGCACCAGTGCGACGAGGCGGACGGCACATGCGCCCAGATGCGCAAGGAGCTGCTATTCAAGCCGAAGACGCTCCGCGGCTCCGAGGGCGCGTACAAGTTCCTGCTGGACGTGGACGGGAACGGGTGGAGTAGTCGCTTCCGGCGCCTCCTCTCCAGCGGCAGCGTCGTGCTCAAGTCAGCAGTGTACCCCGAGTGGAACACGGACTGGCTCGTCCCTTTCCACCATTACGTGCCAGTGCGCAACGACTACAGCGACTTGACCGAGATCATGGCCTTCTTCACTGGCACGCCTGGGACGAGCGAAGAGGCAAAGACGGAGGGGAGAGATGATCTGGCCAAGGGGATTGGAGAGAATGCCAGGAGGTTTGTGCAGGACCATTGGAGGTGGCAGGACATGCAGGCGTACATGCTCCGTCTGTTACTGGAGTACAGGCGCCTCATGGCGGAGGAAAGGGAGGCGTACACGTACGAGTGAAGACGGACTCCGCTAGGCATGCCAGGACAATGCATCTGATACTCTGTTCCGACCTAGCTCGATGCCGGCGGCAGCGACGGCGAGCCAACGACCACGCCATGGGGGTCACGTGAGCGCCATGAGACGGGCCAGGGTCGTTCCAGCGCCCGGCCGAAGCGACGTCGATGTCCGGGCGCCGCCGAAGCCGGCCGGGCTTGTCCAGGGACTCGAAAATGGGATCGTTCGATAATTTTGCCTCCGCTAATTGACCGCATGACCCTCGACGGATCCGCCAGCTGACAAACGTTAATCTGATTAAGGCCAGCCATAAGGTCTGGGCAGGGTTTGGGTCTTGATGCGATTAGAATTTTCGAGTGTGGCACGATCCCTAGCCCAAGGTTCGTCCAGGCTTCGCGCTCTCCGTGCTGCCCGCTGGCCGCTGGACAAGAAGGTACCAAAGATACAGGTCACAACAGCTGCTCTCGACTTTTGTGCTTACTTGCTCACACTTCTCCACCTGATCTCGCGGCCAGAGGTTGCAAGGACCGACCTACCACTCCACACACTCCGCACAGGGCGAACTTACCAACACTACGGCAACAACCGACAGCACCAGGTAGTCACCATCGTGCGACCGCATCGTCCGATCCAACACTCAACGCCGCTTCGTCCCGAGACACGGACACGCGCGTGTTTATAAGTCTCTTTCGTCGACTATACACCACCCTCCACCCTCTCTCCGCCTCCCCTAGCCCCCTTCCACTCCGACGACACCGACGGCGCCATGGATCTCGTCCTGCACTACTGCGACGAGTACGCCTTCGACTCTGTGTACGCGTACCTGTTCCCAGCCCCGGGATCGACGTATGCCGCCGGCTCGAAGCTCGCCTCGAATGCAACTCTCGCTGCGGCCGCCGAGGCGGTCAAGCCCGTCTCGCGGCTAGCGCGCGACAGCATCGCGCGGCAGTGCATGTCGTTGCTGTTCGTGGCCTGGGCAGCCGCGACGGTCATGTACTTCCTCTTCTGCTCGATCAGCTACTACTTCTTCTACGACCGGCGGCTGGAGCACCACCCGCGATTCCTGAAGAACCAGATCCGGCAGGAGATCATCTCCTCGCTCGTTGCGGCGCCGACGATCGACGTGCTGACCCTGCCCTGGTTCTTGGGAGAGGTCCGCGGATACTCCAAGCTGTACGACCACGTCAGTGACCGCGGGTGGCTCTATTTCGTGTTCTCGGCCGTGTGGTTCCTCGTCTTCACCGACTTCTGCATCTACTGGATCCACCGGATCGAGCACCACCGCCTGATCTACAAGTACGTGCACAAGCCGCACCACAAGTGGATCGTCCCTACGCCATTTGCGGCATTGGCCTTCCACCCCGTCGACGGATACGCGCAGTCGCTGCCGTACCACATCTTCGTGTACCTGTTCCCGATGCACCGGCTGCTCTACCTGGGCATGTTCGGGTTCGTGCAGCTTTGGACGATCCTGATCCACGACGGGGACATGATCCACGACCACTTCCTCGAGAAGTTCATCAACTCGCCCGCCCACCACACGCTCCACCACATCTACTTCACGTGCAACTACGGGCAATACTTTACCTGGGCCGACAAGACCTTCGACAGCCACCGCGACCCCGTTGCGGAGCTCGACCCGCTCATCGACTCGATCAAGGAGATGCACCGCAAGGGACTCTGCGACAAGGACGGAAACCCGATCAAGAAGGAGTCGAAGAAGAACCAGTAGACGCGTACACGAGCGCGCAGCGCGCAGCCCGCAGCGCGAGTGTAGCCGGAAGCGTGGTGCGCAGAGGCGTGAGCGCGACCGAATGTAGGATGGCCACTGCCATGCGGCCGATAGATCTCTCCTAGAGCATATGCATATACCCCCTAATGACTTGATAGTTTGCCTGCAGAACGAGCGGTCTAGAGTGCCAACGCCTATCTGTGCCACACAACGCTACGCAGCCTGCTTCGTATCCTCTCGGAGCCGTGTCGGTGCCAAGAGAAAGCCTACCTAGGTGACGCAGTAGCTGATATCTACGAAGCACGTCGATCCCAAGCGTTCGTCTCCGCTACATGCAAAGAGCCTTGGTCAGGACCCCGATGTGTCCGTCTGTCACCGCCTCATCCGTGAAAGTTGCCATACCTGCCACCGAAGGTGTGGAATGATCGTCGCCTGCCCTTGTGTGTGAGAGCTGCCCAGATCTGGCGTACCTGGCGTGGAGGTGGAGGTCCTCCACAATCCAGATTGTTGAATTGTCAAAACAAAATTCTTCCCAGTCTAGCCGCTGAAATAGCGCTGAAGCTAAGGCAGCATGGGGTCAGTGGGCAAAAAGCAAAAATGAAGCCTCGTATGGGGCTCGAACCCATGACTGTGTGATCAATCGGCCTTTTGCGTAAGAGTCACACTATCTACCGACTGATATAACGAGGCGTTGTTGTCTGCTGGCGCCTGAGAATACTACATCGGGCTAGCCCAAAATTCCGAGAATCGACCGAAGACGCCTTTCCCTGCTCTTGTGGGCCGCTATCAGGCACTCCACTGCTTCAATGCATTGGTTCCATAACGCTGAAGATGTCAAGTCAGCGTAAGCGTCAACCCAGTGGCTGCCCTGCAATGACGCCGGCTATAGAGCACTGCTTTGCCTGAAGTTCCGATCCGTTAGAGGCTGCTTGACGACGTTACGATTATGGTAACTCCCAGGCACAACTTAAAAACGGACAAATGGTGGAGTCTGGAATGTGTTCCGGATGTAAGCGGTTCTGGGCAGCGCGTGGATGTGGTTCTGTTCACTGTCCCATTGTGTAATTCCTTGTGCATCGCCCTGTATTCTTCTGTTGCCCTAGTGTGCGCATGAGTGTTCTTGTTGTTCGTGAGCCACCACACCGCGAGCCACCGCACCGCGCACCACTCAGCGATGCGATGCGCCGTTGAACGCCGGTACTTGGCGAAATTGAACCCGATAATACCCAAGTCGGGTTCATTAGGAGACCGGGTGCCCAGTTGAAATGTAGAGATTACGCGCCCACTACGTCATGAACCGGGGCACATGACCTTTGTTCTGACCCCGCCGCTCTAGACTCGGTCTCCTTCTCGCTCGAGTCGTTCACATCGCATCGCATCGCATCCATTCTAGGCCATCACTCAGCATCACGCATCGTACGCTTACTCTATCGCGGCACTAGTACTGGTTTCCGACTCGAAACTTTCCACAACACTACAAATACCCAGCCTCTTTGCTCATCAGGCTCCCAACCACCCCCACATCACTTCACTTTATCCCCCACCTCAAGTGACGACGACACAATGGCGACGACGACCAGCCTCCTGCACACAGCGCTCCAGAACCTTCACGTCGCGCAGCAAGTCGCCCTCCCCTCGCACACGCCCCGGCCGCCCAGCAGCGTCGGCTCTGGGCGCAGCTCGCGCGCCGGATCCCGCATGGCGAGCGACGACGAGGACGACGAGCTCGTCACCGTCGGCAAGGGCACCGCGCCCGGTACACCCATCCCCGGAAAGGGGCAGGTGCTGGGGCAGCGCATCAAGAATGCGTCGAATGACCCAGTGAGTAAGCCTTCAGCTTCTGCAGACACATCGAGTGATGTGAGAAAATGGGTGGCGAGGCGCCTTCCTAACGCCTTAAAGCCTTACGCCACCCCACGGGTCCCGCCCTGAACTTAGTAGAGAACTAAAGCTGACCTCGACTGCAGCTTCGCATCCTCCCGACGCACCTGGCAGTGCGTGTCTTCCTGCAGCTCGATATCCGGTCGCTGGCACGCTGCGACCGCGTCTGCAAGCGGTGGCACAAGAGCAGCACGCTCAACTACGTGTGGTTCCTGCAGAACCGGGCTCTGCACCTGCCTAAGCTAAAGGCTCCAGAGGGCAAGATGCGCACTCTGGACGACGGGATAGAGTTTTTCGACCCGTACGACAAGGGCCCGAAGCTCTCGACTTTGGCCCCAGTGCCGCTGCCCAAGACCGCCGCGCCACAGTGGTCCAAGGCCGAGAGCAAGAAGGCGTGGAAGGCGCAGTTCAAGCACACGCTGTACAAGGGGGACGACGACGATGACCATCCGAACCGTGTCGACGTCAGTGGTCTTTCCTCAGGCTATTCCACCCCAGGTGGCGGACGACACGCGTATTCCGGCCTCGGTAGCGGGAACGCGAGCCGCTGGGGACCCGACGAGAGCGGGACTATGACTCCGAGTGAGAGGAAACTGGCCGCTAGGGAGGAATACAAGGCCCTCGGCGGACGGAAGAGCAGGAGGAAGAGAAAGATGGCCGGAGAGCTTGGAGCCCGGGATAAGGGCGGCGCGGCGGCTATTGTGGATGACGGGCGGTTCGATTGTCCATGGTAGCCCGCGGAAGTAGCCCGCGGAGCGAATGCAGTGAGCGCAGCGGGGCGCGAGCAAGCGAGCGCACCGAACGGCGAACAATGCCGACCCAATAAGCCCGATGTGCAACAAGCACCGACCTAAAAAAGTCCCGACGTCCCCGGCGTCCCAAACCAAGCCAAAGAGTGCCGCCCTACCAAGGGCCGGCCTCTGCAGTCGACTGACGAGTGCCCATTGTGGTCCTCCGTCAGTCGATCACGACGAACCGCAGCCCAGCGGCGTCTCTGTCAACAAGTAAAAGCTAGTCAGGAGTTTCCTCAGAATGTAGTGCGAATATGAATGCAGATCTTGATACAACATTTGCCCCTCTTCTATGATCTCGGGGTAGGAGCTCGTCTTCGCCCCGGGGCAGCTTTACCACGGGCGCACCTTGTGGCACTGGTACAAGGGGTGTGTTACCAGGGGAGGATACCCTCTGGACCAAGAGCTCTCGCTCTAGCCCTAGCAAGCATGCCCTCCCTCGCCGCCTCACGGGGCGGGGGGCTCATCTGGCTCATCTCTCTCTCCCTAGTCTCCCGATCCCTTCCCTCGCGTTCCCTCTCGGCGTCTCGTTGCTCGACGCTCTGGAGCGCCGCAATGCTTTGCGAATGATAGTCGTCGTCATCGGTGTGGCTCGGCGTGAGCTTCAACCCGAGTTCTCCTGCGAAGGAACTGAACTCCTGCGCATACCCCCCGGCGGCCGAATAGCCACTGCCGACACTGCCGAAAGACCCGGCGTCGCGCTTGCGCTCCCGCGAGCGTGAGGCCGAACGCGAGTTGCCGCCCGTCAGGTCCACGAACCGGGATGAGCGCTCGAAGCGTTTGGAAGCCTCCGTGCGCGGGTCCTCGACGAGGACTTGGCGTGTCGGGCCCTCTGGGCGGGCCTGGGAAAAGCTGGCACTGAGCCCACCGTCACTGGAGCAGTTGCACGAGCACGCGGGACAGTGTTTCAGCAACTCGAGCGCGGCGCGGAGGCACCGCCAGTGGCTCGTGTGCTCGCACAGCGTGCAGGATGCACTGAGGCCGCGGACGGGTGTGTTGCACACACTGCACAGGGGTGCTTGCCTCGGTACACTGCACGAGGTACACTTGTCCTCGCCCTGTGGAACGAAAGCAGAGTCGCAGGCGCGACACCGCGTCGCATAAACGAGGCCCTCCCTGTATACCTTTGGAGGTGGGCTCGAGGCAAACTCGTACTGCAGCAGAGCGGCGCGTTTCCCCACAAGCCCTGCGCGGAGGAGCCAGTCGGCGTACGCCAGTTTCCAGAGTTCGGCGAGGGGGAGGAGTTCACTGCGCAAGAGGGAGGGCGGGGGAGCATCAGAGCTGAACTCGAGGTGCACGCCGCATGTCATTCGGCGGCGTTCCAGTTTGCCTGGGGTTGGGGCCAGGTTCGGCTTGGAGAAGACGCGCCGCAGCGGAGTCGCACTCCCGAAGGACACCTTGGTTCCTGTGCGCGGCGCGCTGGTTGCTAAGTTGCTCGATTCGGGCACAGAGGATGCGGAGGCGCTCGCGGCGCGCTCGTCTGCACTCCGGCCGGTCGGCGTCGGTGGGACGGGAGGCAAAGGAGGAGAGGCGAGCGCCATGCTCCCCGAACGACCGAAGGGACGTGTCGTCCTGCGCCTCGGCGACGGCAGACCGGGCAGCCCCGTGATCGACGAGTGGCTCTCGTGCCGCGTGAAGGGGTGATCGGCTCGCGAAGGCATGCCGGGGATCGCGAGCGGCGAGCGCTCCTCGTACGACCCCGGCGTGCGCTCCTGGTCGAAGGATGTGCGGTCGCGCGGCGTCAGCGCCATGCCCCTTAAGCTAATCGAGGAGGGGTTCATGAGGATCTGGCTCCACCCGCTGGTCCTCAGGCTTCCTGGTCCTGTAGCCGACACGGGCGTGGACGGCGTGAGGCTGCTGCTCCTTCTGCCAGGGCCGAAGGGCGTGGCCGCCGTACCGGACGTGCCCCCGCTGCCGGCCGAGACGCGGCTCACCTTCCGCATGCCAAAGTAGCTCGGCTCGGGCTGCGCGATCTCCTCGATTGCCGGCGGGGGCGGCGCGTTCTGCTCGTACTCCAGCAAACAGCACGAGACCAGCGCAAGCATCTGCACATCCATGCGCTCCATGAGGCGGCCAAAGATACCGTCCACGACGCAGCGCTTGCGCTCCATCTCGCGTTCCCAGCGGAAGCGCTCGGCATGGGCTGCTGCTGAGCGAGACAGGGGCGCGTGGTCCGAGTATGGCGGTGGCGGGTCGGTCAGCAGCGCCCGCAGGGCCGCCCAGATCTCAGCGTGCTCTAGCTTCTTGACTTCAAGCGCATGCACGAGGTTCCCGTCGATGCTTGTCGCGTACAGTCGCGCGAGCTCGGCATCTGGCTCCGGCACGAGGTGCGAGACGTTGTACAGACTCAGCGTGGAGCGGGACTGCATCGGCTGCAGCTGGGCCTGCATCGTACGCACGTGGCGCTTGTAGCGCACCATCGTCGGCTTGTTGTGCGGGTTCTCCAGCCGGCTGAGTGCGCTGAGCGCCCTGGCGAGCGGCGTGCTGAGCGGGTCCTCGCGGGAGGGAGAGCGAGAATGGCCTGACCTAGCACGCGGGAGCACAGTCTGCTTCGGGAAGAAGCACACGAGCTGCCCGTTCGGGCCGAAAGACGCCCCCGTCGTGCGGATCAGCATCGGCACGTTGGCCGCCTCGTCGACGCCCGTGTCGCTGTCCGAGTCCTCGTCAACGACACGGCGCGACGTGCGCTCATGGTATCCGAGCAGGAACTCAGTGGCGCTGATCAGACACTGCCGGTTCGCCGCGCGCATCTCTTTGATCGTCGAGATCATGCGGTGCCGCGTGATCGGGGACACGGTCGCGTTGCGCTCGAGCTCGAACGTCGGTATCTCCGGCCCGTACGGGTAGTTCGGGGGGAAGCTCCAGTGCACACGGATGAAAGCGTACCTGTCTCCGTTGGCCCAGGGGCCGTTCAGAGACATGGTCAGCTTGCGCTGAGATAAATCAAACTTCTCAAAGTTCACCTTGGACTTGGGGAACATCTTGTGCACCGACAGCACCTCGTCCTTGAGAGGGATGAGGTCGGAGACGCTCTCCGTCCCGACAGCCGTGTTAACCGACGACGCGCGCGTTAAGCTAAGCCCGCGCGTCTGGTTCAAGAGCCGCAGCGACTCGGTGCGTCCGCTGTGCGGGCCCTTGGAGCGTGATCGCGAACTGCTGCCGTTCGTCGAATCGCGGCCAGCAACAGACGGGGCTCGGGATGGCTCTGCACTAGAGTCGGACGCAACGGCCGCCGCACCTGGCCCCGTCTTGACGATACGCGAGAGCCACTCGATCTGGCCAATCTTGCGGGTCGACTTGCCACCGCGGGTCATGCTCGTGAGCGCGGGACGCTGGAGCATGCGCTGTCTCGCGATACCGCTGGGGATTGTCGGCTTCTCGGGCCCGAGGGGCTTCAGCGCCTGTCCAAGGGGGTCGAGGGGAACGGAGAACGTGCGGTCGACGGCGCCGCGGCGCGTCACGTCAACGTCAATAGGTGCGCCAGGCTTGTACCCCGCGCGCTCGAGGAGATCCTTGGGCATTGGCCAGATACGGAGCTTGCGGTCGAGACTCCACGTAATGAGCTGGAAGTTGCGGTCCTCGAAGTCGGGGTCGGCACCGCCGCGCCGCCGCCACACGAACTCCTTGACCACGCCCGAGGAGCCCTCCCACCGCTCGATCGGGACGTTGCTCCCGTCCGTGCCGAACATTTCGAGCGCCGTCTCCCCCCGCTGCGGTAACGCGAGGACGCCGTGCCCCCACGGCAAATTCCGCGCCCGCCAGACGGGATATCCCGTCTGGATGGTCGCATTCGTGAACGGCTCGCCAGCGCTGAAGTCCTCGTTGGCGAGGGTACTGCGGTCATCCTCGGCCACGACAGAGGGAATGTCCCAGAACTTGATCGTCTTGTCCAGAGAGCAGGTGACGAGCCGGTGCCGCAGCCTCCGGTCCCAGTCGATGCCATAGATCTTCGAGTCGTGCGCCTGGATCGTCGCGACGGGGACGGAGCCGTACCGGTCGTCCCAGACGAGGACGCGGGTCCCGTGCGCTGTGGCGAGGATGTGCTCCGCCTTCCTGTTCCACTTGACCTGCGTGCCCGCCGCGCCCCAAGCTGAAAGCCGGATAATCGGCGTCGAGCCCTGCACACGCAGGTCCCAGCCGCGGATGCCTGCGTCCATGCTGACAGTCGCCATCAGGTTGTGATTCCGGGGATGCCAATTGATATCAGTGATAGCGCGGTGGTGCGCGTCGATCGAGCGCGAGAGCGTCTTCTGCGCGTGCAAGTCCCAGATCAGCAGTTTCTGGCTCGAAGTAGACAGGATCAGGTTGTCCGTGATCGCGTGCGGGGACCATTGGCAACTGTTGTCAGCTCAAAGCTCTGGTGCTAGAAGCTTACTCGGCGATTTGCCATGTCCCGCCTTGGGGGATGAAGCGGGGTGCCTTCTCGAGATTCGACAGGTCGAGGACGTACAGTCCCTTCCTGCTCGCGAGGCACACGTCGCGCGAGCTCGGCGAGATGGACAGGCTGCCGACGGGCTGGTTGATGGAGACTGTCGCTCCCTCGCTAAACTCATCGTCAGGGAGCACGGTACTACCCATGAGGGAGATTTGGCTGGCGACGCTCGCGTCCACAGGCAGCGGGGCTTGGTACGAGCTGCCGAGCGCGTTGCCGGCGACAGAGAGGGTCATGCCTACTGAGCGACTGAACCTTCTTCCCAGAGTTGGTCGGGGTGAGACGCCGGGACTCGATCCGCCGGGTGATAACGCCTGTGGTGGTGGTTGTGGTGAAGTGAGTGTTGCTGTTGACGAGGGGGACGCCTGGGAAAGGCTCCGCGTCGGCCCAGTACTGGGCGACAGCGTCAGCGTGGGCGACAGCGGGCCCAGCCCCCTCACGCTCGCGGCCGAGGAGCGCCGCGACGCAAGACCAGCGAGGGGCTGCAGGGGCTGCAGGGGCGTCGTGGGGCTCGCGGACGGCGATGCGACGCCCGAGGGCGAGGGCGAGCTCATCGTGTGCGTCTGCCGCGTTGCCTGTTGTCGCTTGTCGTCGCGAAGGCGAGTTGGATCGATGGATCGGTGGATTGCAAGTAATGCAAGTGACAGTTGACGAGGGAACGGCGGTATGAGGTCAGAGCCTTGCCCGGTTCATCTGGCTGATAGCGATCGTTCAGGGACGCTTCAGAATTCCATCCACCATCAACGTCCACTTGACCACTTCAGCCAGCCTTTGTTTTCGCTCCATCCATCCCGTCTCGTCTCATCAAACCACCATGTCCGTGGGACTCTGGCAGACCCCGCTGCCGCCCTCGGTCGCCCGCTCCCGTCTCGTCTCCAACATTGCCGCGATCGCACTCTCCATCTTCTGCCGCACCCTCTTCTCGCCGTACCTCGCCCTCCGGTCCGTCGTGGTGTCATTGTTGGACAAGCTCGGCTTGCCTGGCGGCTCCCTCGCTTGGTGGACTGGTAAGCTCGAGGACTGTTACCGAGCTGACGACAGAAACCATCGTGACGGCCACGCTCGTCCTCAACATTGTCGAGGCTGCGTACTGGGTCGCATACCCGCCGCCGCCGCCTAAGCCTGCCGGACCATCTCTGCAGCCGCTGGCCAGGTCTTCTCCTCTCGTACGCTATCTTGCACTCCCTGAGCTGACAGCAGACCCGCTCGTACCCTCCTACTCCCGACTTTAACGAGACCTCGACGATGTCGCTTGCCCAGAGTCCGCTGAGCGCCTCGGTGAGCACGCCGGCCAAGACGCCGTCGACGCCGGTGCGTCTGAACCAGAGCCTGGGCCAGAGCCTCAGCGGACGGACTGGCTCCCCGTCAGCTGGGCTGTTCTACGACCCCGACAGCACCGCGTCCCCGGCCAAAGTGGCTCTAAGCCTCAGCCAGAGGGGCCAGGCGACGCCGACGCAGACACCCGCCCAGCCCCAGCCGACCGAGAAGAAGGACGGGTTCGTCCTCGTCGACCGCGAGGAGAGGGAGTGGGTCGACAATGTCTGGAAGGGCGTCAGGGGCAAAGCCGGAAGGTTGGGCCTGTGAGCTCGCTCTGGGGAGATTATAGAGAGCATGGTAGAAGTCACATATGCATTTACAACTGCCACAACTTGATCGTAGCCTCGGGCTCTATGCTGCCCGTCGCTACCCACTTTCCTGATGGATCAACAGCAACGGCGACCACCGGCGTGTTGTGCCCCTTCAGCGTCTGCAGCACCCGTCTGTCCTGCAAATCCCAAATGACAGCGCAGCCCTTCTCGCTGCCAGCAATCACGCACGCCGCCCGCTCCTCCTCGCTCACTTCCGTGGCTCCCGTGATCTCCAAACCGTCAGCGTGCGCGGCGAAAACGAGCGCCGGCGAAGGATACCGCTCGCTGACGTAGTCGGCGTCGCGGAACGTCTTGAGCACTTTGGAGTTATACAGCGAGTATATCCTTATTGTCGACGACAGAGTCGCACTCAGAATGAAGAACGAACTCGGCGTGAAGCGTGCGCTGCCCACTGGGCTATTAGTCTCGTTGTCTAGTGTCCGAAGACATTGCGCCGTCGTGATGTCCCAGAGCCGGCTGACGTTAGCTAAGCGCAACTCCTCCCAGCTATTCCCGTCGTCACCCACATCAAGCCGTCCGCACTCCCCGTCAGAACTAGGCTTCCCTCCGAATCCCATCCGATCGTCCAGATCGCCTCGGCGTGGGCGGGGAAGCTCCGCAGCGCCGTGCCCCGGCGCACGTCCCAGACGATGGCGCTCTCATCAAAGCTTCCCGTCGCGATCAGGTTGCCGCGCGGCCCCCACGCACAGCATAACACTGGCGCTGTATGTCCCGTCAATGTTCGGAGGGGCTCAGAACGGTCGGACACAACAGGGTCGCAGCTGAACACGCGCACCGATGTGTCGTCGCTTGCTGTCGCGAGATAGAGACCGTCAGGAGACAGGTCGAGCTCGTTTATCCCCGTGCGGTGGGCTCGGAGACTCCGCTGGTGCGCGCCTGTCGCTGCGTCCCAGATGTGCACGAAGCCGTCGGCACCTGCGGTTAGCTAACGTTTCCAAGCAAGCCAGCTGAGGGTAGGTGATGGAGGACGGGGGCGGCCCGGAGTTTGGGGGAGTTAAACGTGGGGGTGAGTAGGGAGTAGGAAGGATAGAGTAGTTGAAGCGGGACGAAACTTCGGTGTTGGAGAAGAACAGGGACCGAGGGCATGAGGGGGTCGGAGAGGGGTCAGAGTCGTGGAGCAGTCGAGACTCTCGGAGTTCGGACTCACCAGCTGAGACGAGCGTCTTCCCATCTGGAGAGAAGCGGAGGGAAGTGACACTCCTCGAGTGTCCGTTCAGCGTCGCGTACTCCTTGAAGCTGGGCTCGACGTTCATGTGTGCGATGCTGCCTGCCTCTACCCAACTTGATCACCTTTGCTCTCCGTGTCAACAATCTCGGCGACAAGCGACGCGCTGGTTCATGTCGGGTCACGTGCCTTTCCACGTGGCCTGACGTAATCGCGTTCGGCCGTGGCGATGCGACGGCGATGCACTCGACGCCGCGATTCAAGATTGCCCTGTTCTTGTGCAGCTACGCAGTCTGCATCCTGCTTCCTGTCTCGACGATGCGTTTAATCGCGCTCAAGGCAGTGTAAACAATGGCCCATGACTAGCCTCACCAGGCCCGACGCGCATGGCCGCTCCCCTCCCCTCCCCTCCTCTTTCCTTGTCCCCTGACCCCTGCTCCATTCTCCTAGCCCCTCGCCGTGTCGGACCATGGTCCTGCAAGTTCCATATATGCCATTGTCTTGCCACTCGCGTTTGAGGTTTGTCTGATCGTGGCTGCCACTTACTGTTCGTTCAACGCCCGAGCACATCGCAGCGACCAGCGCACGAACGCACGCACCATCAACTCCGAGCGCGCCCCGGACTAAGCCTGGAACGCCAGTCTGTCACTGTGACCCCGACTGCGATCACCCGGTCTCGATCGCGGGTCCTTGCGCGCAAGGCCGTCGCCATCACCACTCCAGTAACCCTAGCAACCCCCAGCAACTCCCAGCCTTCACTTCTCCCTAGACGACTAGACTTCTCCCTAGACGACTAGACTTCTCCCTAGAGTACTCCCCACCTCGTTCAGCCCTCACGGCCTCACCCCAGGTCCTAGACACACCCCAGACGACAACCCACTGCCCCAGCGCACGACGCACTCACCTGTCAACGACATATAAACCATAGACTAAGCCCGTTGTCCCCCCTCACCTGTGCATCTGACAATCAGCATGTTCCTCCTGAAGAGACGGAGCAGCTCAAAGCACAACCGCGCCTCGTCATGGGGCAGCTTCCTCGACCGACCCAAGATACCCCCGGCACCAGTGCCCGAGATCTCGCTGCTGGACAGGGAGCCGCCGTGCATCCCCGAGCTGGGGCTGCTGGCGCGGCGCAACTCGACCTCCGGGGGAGCGCAGGAGACACTCTCCGACGAGTCCGCCGAGTCCGCGTCCGCTTCGCCATCGCGGCCCTCGACGCCAGCTCAGAGACCAGAGACCCCCATGAGGTCCTCGTCCCCACGACCCTCAACCCCAATCGCGACCCCAAAGTCCACGCGGCCGTGCACCCCTGCGCGCACCCCCAGCGGCGAGAAGCCTTCAACACCTCATTACCAGAAGGCCCGCCCGCCGACGGCAGACGACTCGCCGCCGCCCAGTCGGCGCATGTCGAGCCCGCCGCCGCGCAATTCATCCCCGCCCTCGCGCGCGACAGCGCTTAGGAAGTCGCTCCTCCCCGCGCGCAAGGCGAGCAAGATGGCCACACCGCTACTCGAGACGCCCAAGAGATTCAAGGACAGCATCTCGGCACCGACACTCGTGCCCGGCCGCACGCCCTCGTTGCCCTCCGTGGATGTAGCGTCAGCAGTATCATCGCCACCGAGCCGCCGCCCCTCACTGCCCAAGACCGAGGCGGCCAAGCCGCCTGACCCCACGGAGCGCAGGGGGACGCCGCCGACACAACCAAGTCAGCCTCAGCCGCCCTCCTACGACAGCTCTGAGTCACTCGGCAGCCAAAGCCGACCCCGCGCATCCTGGCAGAGTCAGGAGTACCGCCTCCCCTCACCGTCGCTGAGCGACTTTCAGCGCACGATGGAGCGTCTCTCTCTCTCGGCCGTCGGGTCACGACACTCGGTAGGCTATGGGTTCGTGCCGTACCTGCCTCTGTCCGAGTCGCCGCCGCCGATGACGCCGTCGCGCGTCGCCTCGCCGCCTCGGAACCCCACCCCGCCTTCGCGCGTCACCTCGCCACCAATCCGTGTCCACTCCCCGCCCACAATACGCTCCTACGTCCCGCTCCCGCTCGAGCCGCAGGCGACGGGCGTATCCTACGACGAGCCGATTACGCGGTACGCGACGCCACACTCCGTGCCGGAGCTTCCCCTGCCCCAGACAGCCGAGGTGCTCACGCGCTCCACGTCGACGGGATCCTCCGGCTCGTCTGGGTCCGGCGTGCCCAGTCTCTCCTCATCGCTCACTTCCTGCTCCGAGTCCGACGAGGACCTGCCGTCCCTGCACCAGCCCTCACTCGCCGCTTCAAAACACTCCTCCGATTCTTCCGATACAGACCCCCAACTACCACCCTTCAACGCTCTACTCTTACTACATAGTGACAAGCCGGGGCGCAAACCCGTACCCCCGGAGACGCTCTGGCGCCGCGCCAGTGTGGCGGGTGCGCCGCCTGTCCCGCCGCGCCGTCGCTCAGAAGGATGGCGTCTGGAGCTACTCCGGATAGTGAGGGGGTTCGACGACGTGGCGACCGCCAAGGAGGAAAAGGACGTGGTGCGCAAGGTGGGAGATCCAGGACTCGGAGAGCGCGAGGCACTCAATGTCGTGCGCATGTTTGTGGATGAGATTCACGCGAGGGTGCGCCTGGTAGAGAGAGGTGTCGCGGGCTCGGGCTAGGGCTCTGAACCCGCGTCTCTCGAGAGACAAGCAACAAGTAGTAGGTGCCCGCGGTCGTTGGCAGACTCGCAACGTTGTGACATGTAGGACATTGAGGGGAGAGCAAGAGGAGTGTGGAAAACGGAACAATCATGTAGAATCTCAAAATGCCCCTAGCTGTGGGTGTTTCATCTGTAGCCTCTATCGTACGCTGAAATGAAATGTGTCTTTCTCTGCTTTCTCTGTCTCTCCGGTGCCAATGCGGTCGCATGTGTGCTCTTTGTCCTGAATAGCATAGAGAACGACATGCAGTGTTGTCCTTTGAATGTGTAGAATGCGGGGCCAGGCATCATGCCGAGAGCGTAGGTTTCACAGTGCCTCGCGATGGTGGGAGCGAGCGCGGCCGAGACCATTGCGGTCAGCGGAGAGATCAACGGGCGACGATGCCGTTTGGCTTTGCAGTGAGTGCAGGAGGAATGCAGAACGACCTTTGGAGCTGAGCTCAAGCCACAGAGAAGCGTGAGGACCGAAGTTTGCGGCGATTGTGTCTCGAGCCACTCGCGCCGCTCATAGTCGCGACACGACCGGGCAGAGCACAAGTGCGCACCGCTCCGATCGGCACACCTAGCTTGGACAATGAGCCAAACTTTGGGGTGCACCGTGTGCACCTTGTGCACCTTTGCCCACCGTGCGTGCATTCTGTTCAGCGCGCGGCCACTTTTGTTCACTGTGCGGTCACTCATTGCGAGACACCCGCTGCGGGAATGGCCACTGTGCGCTCTTATGGACCTGGGGTCATCCAGACGAGCCATGCCACTGTGCCCAAAGCTCTGGGAGCACTGTGCGTGCGTGGCCTGTTTCGCACCATTGCTCGTGCACTCGTGAATTCTACAAGTTCACAGGCGATCGCACACTGGCCGCTCCACCTTAACTGTGCTGGCGTCCTCGACAGCGTACGGCCACTGCACCCGGTTCCAGCAAGAGATGAGCCAGACATCCAGACCCAAGGCACTCACGAAAGGCACAAGTGAATCTTCAGGAGGGTGTTTCAAGATATTCCCCTCCATCCGGGGCATCTGTCTCGGGAAATTGGGCTCGAGTTGCCACCCACGCTGCTTCACTTCTCTCCTCCAGTACCTCTCTCCTCCCTCACTCACCTCCCACAAGCACAAGCACAGCACGCCCCACCTGCTTCCACCCGTTGTATGACCCAAGTTCCGATATGTGAAGGAGGGAAGGCGTGATGCGAGTGGAGAGCAAGTGGCAAAGTGAGACACAGACACACCTCGATGCCCGCAACCCGTCATGTCGCCTGCACCGCAATCAGGTTCACCCGGCTCCAACAGCGTGGAGCCTTCGCTGCGGTCCGGCCACACCTTCCAGTCTGCGCAGACCTTGCACCAGACCACAAACACACTGGCTCGGACACATTTCAGAGGTCACCACTCGATCAAGTCTTCGCCGGAACTTCCCCAGAGACCGCCACGCGAGGGCGGGCATTGGGACCCCTCGCCGCGAAAGAGGCTCGACTTGATGCGTCGCAGAGATGGCTCTGATACACGAGAGTGATGATACACCTCTTCCATGAGACCCTGCAAAGTACATCTTGTATCAGGATACACGTCGGCAGCTCTCGGCACCCCCAGGGCTCCGAAGTCCGCGTCCCTCCGTCCATGTTCTCGCCACTCGCTGTCGTGTACTTGAAACGCCAACCATACCTCGGCCTGGCCTTCGATTTCTGACACGCACATGACACGTCGCAGCATCTACTGACAACGCCATACTTGCTGTCACAACTACTGATGAAGGTTCTGATACACCTGATGCTACGTCTCCTGAGTTCGACATTACCTGTTACTCCATAGATGGAACTCCTTCCCTCAAGGGCTACGACCAGAATACGTCGTCTGCGCCGAGCCTGGGCCTCAGTCTGACATCGGGCAGACCTGGCGAGCTCAACCCTGCGACCCTATGCTGCCCCCACGTCTCTCTCCATACGGCCAGTGACGTTTCCGATACTTTGTTTCTCCTACTCACAGCTGGTGTTGCAGTCTCTCAAGTGTCGTTTCACGCCATCTGATGTTTGACATATCACACCTGTCTCAGGTTCTTCATGCTGCCAACCCTTAGCCACGGCCTGCTTCCCCCCATCTCTTTGATCTCGGAACTCCGTCACCCTTCCAACCTCTGACTCCAACTTGCATAAATCCCCAACCCCCAATGTCGGGGTACTTCAACCACACCCCTCAACGGTCTACCACTCCAGCCCCAAGCTCAACGCGGCTCACCCTCCACACAATGAGCATACCAATCTCCCCTCCACCACTCCGCATCCAAATCCCAGCCCCCCCTGCAACCCCCTCCAGCGCCGGCGCAGACTCTCCCTCCCTCCAACGCCTCCGTAACCCCGCTGGAACGGTAAAAGTCCCCCCGCCCACAGATGGGGTGGTATCCGCCCTCTGCGCACTTGAAGCCGGAGCGAGTCGTGACGTTTACGGCGCGGGGGACTTTCACAACCTAACCTCCTCCTTTCCTCCTCACATTTGCCACATGGGGGAGAAGGAGCGACACGACGCGAACGACAGGAATGATAACATCCTATTGACGACACTTTGTGACTAGACCGAGCCCGACTCATGGTTGGTCCGCACGGCTGGACCATCCGGACCATCCTACTCAGCCGGGCTGAGACGTAGCTGGCCTGTGGCCACAGCGATGGAACCCAACGATGACAGCTGGACTGTCAGCAGTTGGCCGGCAAGCACCCTGAAGATGTTACCATGGACTATCGAGAGCAGCAGGACTGCAATCCACAAGATACACAGAGACACAGAGACACAGAGACACACTCACCGGCACTGACGGCTCACACTGACGCCCACACTGACGCTCACACTGGCGGCTCACACCGACGCTCACACTGGTCTTCGCCAGTCTGCCACTCGGCTACATGGTTTACGTAAAAAACGGCCGCTCAGGACAGCAGGGCTATCCACGTGCTGTTTCCCTAGCCTGCCCTGGTGCCTCGACGCGTACAGACCCAAACAGGTAAACACAGGCGCGTCCGAAAGGTCAGTCAGTGCACGCGTCGCTTTCCCAGCCCTCAGCCCTAGCCCTAGACTTTGGCCCATCGTCAGTTTCTGTCCACAGGTTGCAAGGATCGAGTTGGCCACCCATCGAGCCACCGATTGCAGTCACAACCAAGCCTGTACCTCTAGAGTAAGCGCCACCAGCGTCCGTCCTTCGGACGCTGCACGCTGCCGTCGCAGGGAAGATGAAAAGGCGTTCATTAAACTGTGTCTCACATACGGAAAACTATCGCGCCGCTCGCATCAGACGATGATACTCGCGGGCACGCTAAATTCATACCACGCACGACCACGACCAACAAGCAAAGCACACTTAGTACTCCTCGGCGTACTCCTCCTCGTCCTCGGCGCTCTCCTCGCCGACCTCCTGGTAGTCCTTCTCGAGGGCGGCGAGGTCCTCGCGCGCCTCGGAGAACTCGCCCTCCTCCATACCCTCGCCGACGTACCAGTGCACGAACGCGCGCTTCGAGTACAGCAGGTCGAACTTGTTGTCGAGGCGGGCCCAGGCGGTCGCGATCGAGGTCGTGTTGGACAGCATGCAGAGCGAGCGCGAGACCTTGGCGAGGTCGCCGCCGGGGACGAGCGCGGGGGGCTCGTTGCAGATACCGAGCTTGAAACCGGTGGGGCACCAGTCGACGAACTGGATCGTGCGCTTCGTGCGCACATTGGCGACAGCGGCGTTGACGTCCTTGGGGACGACGTCACCACGGTACAGAAGACAACAGGCCATGTACTTGCCCTGGCGGGGGTCGCACTTGACCATCTGGTTGTTAGACTCGAAGCACGAGATGGTCATCTCGGCGACAGAGTTGGACTCGTGGAACGCCTTGTCAGCAGAGATGACGGGGGCGTAMGTGGCGAGAGGGAAGTGGATACGGGGGAAAGGAACAAGGTTGGTCTGGAACTCGTTCAGGTCAACGTTGAGCGAGCCGTCGAARCGGAGCGAGGCAGTGATCGACGAGACGACCTGRGCRATCAGGCGGTTAAGGTTGGTGAAAGAAGGAGAGGCAATGCCGAGGTTGCGGCGACAGATGTCGTAGATGGCCTCGTTGTCGACCATGAACGAACAGTCAGAGTGCTCGAGGGTCGTGTGGGTCGTGAGAACCGAGTTGTACGGCTCAACAACCGAGGTGGACATCTTGGGGGCGGGGTAGACCGAGAACTCGAGCTTCGACTTCTTGCCGTAGTCGGTCGAGAGACGCTCGAGGAGGAGAGCACCGAAACCGGAACCGGTACCACCACCGAACGAGTGGAAGACGAAGAAGCCCTGGAGGCCAGAACAGTTGTCGGCGAGACGACGGACCTGCTCAAGGACAGAGTCGACGAGCTCCTTGCCGATGGTGTAGTGACCACGGGCGTCTAACCTGCGTTAGCTTCATGCATCACAAGCTTCTTCTTTGTGTCACTCACAGTTGTTGGCGGCGTCCTCCTTGCCGGTGATCATGGTCTCCGGGTGGAAGAGCGAGCGGTAGGTGCCGGTGCGGACCTCGTCGATGACATTGGGCTCAAGGTCGACCTGTGGTGTCAGTTGCGATCGGGTTGTTTACTGGGAAGTCAGAGCCAAAACTTACGTAGAGCGAACGGGGAACGTGCTTGCCGGAGCCGGTCTCAGAGAAGAAGGTCGAGAAACCGTCGTCGTTGTGCGAGGGAGAGCCCTCCATGAGGCGGCCATCGGGCTGGAAAGGGAGTCAGCTCAGCACGAGTGCACGGGTGTACGCCACGTCGTTGAAATCGTCGCAGGTTCAGGTCCCTTGCGTTGGTCCCGCAGCTGCGGCCGCTTCTCTGCCGTACTCACGCTGAGGCCGTGCTCAATGGTGTAGAGCTCCCAACAGGCGTTACCGATCTGGACACCTAGAAAAAAGTCAGTGACGCTGCGTTTCTCGTGCTCCGTAATCTGGACGCTTGCAAGCGCCAGCGGAGCGATGTTCTGGGCGACGTACCGGCCTGACCGACGTGAACCTGGAAAGGGTCAGTGCGTGCTCTCTCTCAACTTTGGCTATCGCTGCTGCTGCGCTCGGCCGTTCGGCGATGCAGCAGACTGCGCGGCGGTACTCACGGAGATGACCTCACGCATACTGCTAACTGTTGAAAGGAGTGGTTAGGATTACTGGGACGGTTAACAGGACTGGTCGGTGGGATATTTGGTTGGGTGGAAAGGGGAGCGATGTGGAGAATGATGGATAGGCGAATTGGTGCAGGTAGCGCGTTGGACGTGTCTGAATGGAGGTCCGAGTGGGCGGAAGAGTGCGGGAGCGGGGTGGGGAATGAAATGGATCGAAGGAGGCCGTCCGGCGGATAGGGAGGGTTGGCGAAGGGCGATGGGGGTTGTTGGTAGGTAGGGGCGGTGAGAGGACGCGTGGAAGGGGTTTTCAACGGCGAAGCGGTCGGGTGTCGGCGATGTGCAACTCACGATTAAAGATGATGTGGACGAACCTGGAAAGAGAGATACTTTTGTCCGCTGACAGTCGTACTCTTTTGAGAGAGACGGAGTGATGAGAGAGAACAAAAGTGGATGGGAGTGCAGCAAGAGTCAGAAGACGAAAGCAGAGATGGCCCAGGTGCAGGCGGTAGGATGTTGGGCCAGGAGCCAGGAGACAGGACGCAGCGGTGTGTTGACTGGCCGACTGCCTGAGCCCGAGCCTGAGCCTGAGCCTGGCAGGGCGGGCTGGGTTGGCTGGCCCCCGTCCGCTGCCTGGCTGGGTTGAGTGCTGAGTGTACGCTGGGTGCTGGGCATGGGCGTACGGGCGTACGGTCGTACGGGCGTGTCTGAGTGCTGGAGGACTTGGGCCGCAACGCGCAACCTGACTGGACGCGCCGCCCTGGCTCGCTGGCTGGAGCCTGAGCCTTGGTGAGCCTGAGCGCGTCCGCCCGCTCTAGCTTCGCAACGCGTTTCTCAAAGTCCACCCAGCACTCTGTGGCCTGGGACCTAGCCCCAGGGACCAACCACTCACTCCCTTCCTCCCTTGCATCCTTTGCCTCCTTGGCCATTCGCCTTCCCCACGCTCGCCGCGCTCACAGCACGCTCGATGCATGCCCTCACACGGAACCAAATAAACGCGGCTGTCAACAATCAACAACACTCACAACGCCCACCATACACCATACGCACCCGGCCTTAGCCGTATCCCCGTATGTGGCTGTCCCCTGCGCTGGGACTCTCGTCCTCTCAGGTACAATCAAAACAATCGGGTCAAGCATCCATGTACGCGTCGTCTATCTGCCTCTACGTCTAGACTAGGCACGGCACTGACCACCGGGGTCACCGAGCGCAACGCGCTCAAACAGCCCATCTGGCACGCTGGCACCTCACATGCGTGCCTAAGCCCTGCCATCTCACACTGGCGCACGCAGCCTACTACTCCTGCTTGGTGGTGTCGTCGCCATCGCAGTGAGCAATCAACCAACTGCGCCAGTCCTTCAGCACACGCTGCCGCTTCTCGTCGTCCGCAGCATCAATTCCCACCTTGCACATCACTGGAGCCCCGTCAGCGTCTTCTCTCGCAGTAACCCACGTCCCCCCACTCACCGTGCTCATACCCGTCGTACAGCTTGAACGACTTGTCTGCGTTGGGCAGGCGATGGAACAGGCGTTCCGTGGCGCCGGGCGACGTTGCACGGTCCGCCGAGCCGTGGACAAGCCTGATAGCTGGTGGGTGAGATCAGCATCGAAATCTTCGATTCCACCGTAACGCGTGACGGTTAGACAGCCGCGCTGCCGGGCGGCAGCGGCGGAGGCAGCGCGACGGTGGTCCGCGCGCCGCTTAAACCGCTCGAAAAGCGCTTTCTTGCGCCATGCAACGATAAGCACCAGGTCCGCAGAGATCCACATGGTGAATGGTGCAGGCTGCCCTGCAGCCCGAGTACTGCAGATACGTCACTCGCGCCCGGGGAAGACACTGATCCTGAACTTACGGACATCGATCTTCTCAGCATCCTTGTCCAGCTCCTCCATGCCCTCCAGCAGCGAGAGGCCGGTACCGACACGGAGAAGACCGTGGTAGCAGAGGGCTGTTGTCAGTTGCAGAGCAATTCCTGTTTAACTCACGATCGGAGAAGAAGTCGGCCTCCACTCGCGGGTCGTCGGAAACGTTGCCTCGGACGGCCTTAGCGAGCGGTAGGGAGCCCGCAAAGTATTTGATTCCCTTTGCAATGTACTCAATCAGAGCGCTAGGTCGCGATTCCGGAGACACGTCGACCATGGGGCAGAGCACGAACGCGCCGGCAATGTTAGGACGCGGCGCACCCTCATGGGTATCAGCGATCGCACCCTCTGAAGAGGTCGGCGGGTACTTCAGGACATAATACAGGCTGCTGTTAGCTTGGAAGGTCCGTCCGGATTTGTCACATACACAGTCCAGGCGCCCATGGACCTGCAGAGTCAGCTGTTGTATTTTCAAAGTTGTGGTTGCACTCACGCTCCGCTGAGGAACACTTGGCGCTGGTGGCGGCCACTGGAGATGTCCCAGTGCGCGACGTCGCTGAGCACCGCGTGAACGGCGGCGGGGAGAAGATTGAGAGAGGGAAGGTAAGAGTTGATACCGGTGGAGCGTCCGTACTGCTCGTCAGCCAAGAACCCCTCCAAGAGCGAAGATTGAACTGCTCATGGACCCACCGAGGGAAGATCAGGGATGATGACACGGAAGCCAGCCTTGAGGAAGTGGAGGACATGCGGAGCATACCTCAGTCCGTAGTCACTAAGGCCTGTCGGTCAGTTGCCAGCCGCGTAGCAGAACTCACCATGGACAAGAAGCAAGTCGCGGTTGAGCCCCTTGCCGCCTTCCTCCCAGCCTCCTTGCGGCTCCTTGTCGAGCTTCCAGACAGAGTAGAAGATCCAGCGACCACCGCGCTTGACGCCCGATTCAAGCTCCTCGGGGTTCAGCTGCACCTCCTCGGAGCCGATGATCTCGCACGAGTCGTAGGCTTCCTCCAACGTGTTGAACTGCTTGTAAGGCTTGAGGAAGACTCTGCGCCAAACATGCTTGACATCAGGGTTGTTGATGAGCTCGAGGTGGGGCGGGTGGTGGGGAAGGAGGTAGCGTCCGCAAGCTGCATGCGTCAGCACACTCCGCAACTTCCATGTGTGAGATGTTCGGCATGTGTGGGGTAGCAGAGGGTGATTGGGTGACACGTGTTGGTCCGCTGCATGCGACTGCGACGGAGCGATGGAGCGACGGAGTGACGTCTGCTCGTGCGCTAGCTCCGATGACCTGACGTGAGAGCGGAGCTAGCTCACTTACTCGGGTCGGGGCTGGTATAGAGCCCAGCAGCCACGAGATACGGCTCGACGACCTCCCTGTGTACGATCAGCTATGCTCTTGTTTGGGATGTCGCTGCAGGCAAACGTACCAGAGAGGGTTTCCGAGCGGCATGATAAGAAGATAAGGAGCGTATAAGGTTAGAGGGTCAAAGGTCGGAAGGAAGAGGATGGGAGCAAGAAGGCTAAGGTGAACCGGTACCCGGTCTCGAAAACAAATGTCAGCTGCGGTGGGGCCTGAAACGTGAATAGGAAGGAATAGATTAGTCCGGTGCGCGCGTGTGCCCAGCCAAGCCACGGTTAGCGGCCCGGCGGCGGCCAGCTACGTCACCTTGGCCCACCGTGTCACCGCCAGCCTGGCCTGCTGCCTGCGGCCTGCGGTCTAGGGAGTGCCTGGCTGGCCTGGCTGGCCGGGCTGCATCTGGGTGGCCAAGTCGACGCCGCCACTGACGAGCGGCCCTGATATCGTTGGCAACCTGACCAGACGTGCCAGCGGTGGAAAGGGAAGATACGCAGTGAGAGCCGTGCCGCCAATCGCATTTCGCGCCTGTCGCCGTCCGTCCGAGGTCACGGTCACAATCTGTTGGATGCCGATGTCCTGCCCTCACTATGCGGTCATACTTTCTGTAATCGATCGTCCACATACCATCGCCATCCCTCTGCATCTCCATCTGCGCATTCATTCATTCAGCCCTCAGCACACTCATCTCCACAACGTATTCCGCCTCACTCACACTCGCCTCTCACGCCCCATTGTCTCTCCACATTACCTTTCTCTGCCGTTATCTGCTTCATATTTCACTGCATACTGCAAAAGGAACACTTTCGCTCTGTCTCACAATCGATTCGAATCGTCTCCGTGAGGTGAGTATCGCTTCGCCTCTCAGTTACGCAATACACCTCGCTTCCAGCGGCAACGCGATTTCGATTTTCGGCATGTAGGGCCGGCCGCCTGCCCATCCTCCCACTATCCCACTATACCTGGGCAGATTCCGACCGGCGATCGACCGAGCATCTCAGCAGCCTCTGTGTGCGTGTCTGCGCTGGCTCGCTACAGATGCACAGTAGTCGTCATCCGAGGACGGCTTGGCACTGGTAGCCATTCCACTAGTCACCACGCTGTCTCCTGTCTTCGCTTCATGAACGCCTTGGCTGGTGCCGCCTCTGGATCTTCCAGACTCGGAAATCATTAGCGATGGCGGGAAGCGTTTGAGTCGTCGCCACAAAATCTCAAAAAGTCGATCTCGGTCACACGCCGATGTGGAGAGATCTCCCGCTAACCGCGTCCAGGCTCTGCTCACAGCGTCATTTCGACCTGCATTCCCATCTTTCAAAGACATTTCTCATCACACGCTGAGAATCGAGACAGTCCACCGTCCTCACGATGGCGGCCCCGACAGCCGAGCACTTCCGCGCTCCTGTGAGCAGCCTCCGTTAAGTTGCAGCTGATAAGCAAAGCTTCCCCACCCCAGGGGTGTTGTCTACATCGACTCGGAGATTCCTATGCCCACCGGGCGCGGTGATGGAGACACTCCTCCGGCCAGAGCGGTTAACGCCGAAGCTGCAGAGTACTATGGTGGCCAGCCTGTGCACAGCCGTGCCCGCACGCTCAGCAGTGTAGGTACTTCCGGCATGGCACAGCAATGCTGACCGGCAGGTCGTGCTCAGGTCTTCGAAGCCTCTGACTATGGACGGCGAGGTCATTCCCCGCAGCCGTCGTCTCTCGCACGGTAGGTGCGACAGGCTCGGACGATCCGCTGACTGTGACAGACGAAGTCGGCTCCACTCCCCGCCGGTTCCTTGTCGATGTGGAGGAGACTATGCGTATCGTGCTGGCTCAGGAGGATACCGACAACAAGTGAGCTCAGGGCGTGTGGACCTAAGCTGACCGGCAGCTGCCAGATTTCCATCTTCGACTCGGGCCCCAAAGTCATTTCACTCGGAACTGCTAGTTCCAATGCCTATCGGAAGTGGGATGTTCGCGTGAGTGGTTTCAGTGCTGCCTTGGGCTGCGTGCTGATGTCAAGGGTAACTACATGCTCTCCAACCTCCTGCAGGAGCTGGCGCTCGCGCGCGACTATGGCCGCCGTTTCATCGTTCTTGACGAGGCGCGACTTGCGGAAAATCCGCTCGACCGCTTGCTCCGCATGATCAAGCACTCGTACTGGAACACTCTCACTCGTCGAATGGATGCCCAGGGCATCGAAATTGCCTGCAACGACCCCAAGAACCGCTCTCGTCACAACACGGCTCGTCTCTACGTCCCGTACGGTGAGACTGACATGCTCGAGTACTACGAGCAGATTGCCAAGGAGCGACCCCACCTCAAGCTGAAGGTCATTCAGTTGCCTAAGGAGTGCGATGACCCCGAGTACGTCAAGTCGCTCAACGAGAAGCCGGGAATTCTGGCTCTCGCGATGCAGAAGGGGACCGACGGCAAGCTGGAGGCTCTGCCATTCGCCGTCCCGGGAGCTCGCTTCAACGAAATGTACAACTGGGACAGTGTAAGTTGACAGGTCAATCGTCTGAACTGACTTCCAGTACTTCATGGCGCTCGCTCTGTTGGTTGATGGACGGTTGGACCTCGCGAAGTCTATCGTCGACCACTACGCATTCCAGATCAAGCACTACAACAAGGTTCTCAACGGCAATCGTACCTACTACCTCTGTCGATCACAGCCCTGCTTCGTGACTGACCTGGCGCTGCAAGTGTTCAACCAGCTGGACCGCACCAAACCGGAGGAGAACAAGGAGTGGCTGCGGGGAGCCATCAGCGCGGCGATTAAGGAGTACCACCGCTACTGGATGCAGGAGCCATCGCTGGACGTTGAGACAGGACTGTCTCGCTACCGCCCCAAGGGATCTGGTATTCCCCCAGAGACGGAGGCCACACACTTCACGCACATTCTCGAGCCGTACGCGGCTAAGCACCGAATTTCGATCAACGATTTCATCGAGCACTACAACGACGGCACGCTGAAGGAGCCGGAGCTTGACGAGTACTTCCAGCACGACCGCGGAGTGCGCGAGTCGGGCCACGACACCTCCTACCGCCTGGAGAAGAAGTGCGCGGATCTTGCGACTGTCGACCTCAACTCGTTGCTGTACAAGTACGAGATCGACATTGCGTCTGCGATCGAGTGCGTGTTCGGCGACGAGTTCGTGCTCGAGGAGGAGTTTGAGCTCTCGCCGTGGCCCATCACGCATGAGAACTTTGAGGCGGGCGCGCCTCGCGTCAAGTCGACCGACAAGCCGATGAAGAGCGCCGAGTGGTTCGAGCGTGCCCGAGCCCGCAAGGAGCGCATGGACGAGTACCTCTGGAACGAGGGCCGCGGCATGTACTTTGACTACAACACGAAGAAGGAGCGCCAGACCAACTACGAGTGTGCCACGACGCTGTGGCCACTGTGGGCGGGTTGCGCCAGCGAGGACCAGGCGCTCAAGCTTGCGTAAGTGCTAACTTTGTCTCATCGATTCAGCTGACATCAGTCACCAAGGTCTCCCGAAGATTGAAGTCGCGGGTGGTATCGTCGGTGGAACGGAGGAATCGCGTGGTCCGATCTCGCTCGACAGGCCCAACCGGTGAGTGCCGACTTAACGCGATACAGCTGACATCCAGTCAGTGGGACTTCCCGTACCTATGGGCTCCGCACCAGATCATGGCGTGGGTCGGTTTCGAGCGCTACGGCTTCATGACGGAGGCGTCGCGCCTGGCGTACAGGTGGCTGTATATGGTCGTCCTGACGTACTGCGAGAAGGGTGGAGTCGTCGTGGAGAAGTACGATGGTGTCGGTCTCTCACACCTCGTCGATGCCGAGTAGTAAGTCTAGTCCTCCCAGCTCCCGCGTTCTGTCCATCTTGAGCTAACAATCAGCGGTAACCAGGGCGTCGGGTTCAAGTACCTCTCCCGCGAGGGCTTCGGGTGGACGAACTCGAGTGTGTCGATCGGTGTCCAGTTCCTGACGACGGGCATGCGCCGCGCCGTGTCCAACCTGACCTCGCCGTGGGAGTACTTCGACCTGCCAGTCCCGGACGAGCCGGCGATCCGCTCCCGCGAAGACAGGGCGAAGTACGAAGCCGACGCAGCGCTCAACAGGGAGCGCCCCCGCCGCGCCTCGGGCGTCTTCACCACGACGTTCGAGCAGGCCGTCCAGGACCTGAAGAGTATGAAGATGTGAGCGCCGCGAGTGGAGCGAGCGCATCCCGCGCCGACAAGCGGTGCCAGCCCATCTGTCGGTGCGCACCGTCACCTTCAAAACCAAACAGCGAAATACCGGAACGCAGCGTATCGCGCGCCTAGCCGAGATGGTCGAAGCAAATCGTGTAGTCATTGTAATTCGCAAACAACAATTAGAAATGTCAGACGCATTGGAATAGCTCTTCAGGTGCCTATTGAGAGCGCATGTTATCAGTTTGCAGACCCAATATTGACTCGTGATTAATGCTGGGCTGTGTGATATTATTCTGACCGAAGAGGGATGAGGGGCGGAGCGGAGTAGGCTTGGACAGACGTAGACCAAACGCTATCGGTACTCGTGTCCGAACCGAGTTGTCGTGAGCGGATTGAGGGGAGGCCGAGCGGCACGCAGATCTTCCATCTGTCGTCGAGCGGTATGCGCGGGATGGGCCCATGGACGAGTATGGTTCGCAACGCTCAGTTTCGTTGCCGTAACTCTCCGCCGGTCGTCGTCAGTCATCCGACAGCCGTCGGTCAGTCATCCGCTCCCAGAATCAGTCATCCGCTCCCGGAATCATGTGCCGATCGACAGCTGGCCGACGTGGAGTTCAGAGGGGGTTCCGATGTTGTCGTCAGTCTGCATCAGCCGACCGTCAGTCGTCTGTCAGTCATCCGCTCCAAAAGTTATCGGCTGACAAAACAATCTTCCAACGTGGTGTCCACAGAGGTCCCAATGTCGTCCCCATTCGTCCATTCCTAAAGTCAGCGAACGACTGAGAGTCGGCCAACGTCGGCCAACGTGGTGCCCAGAGGACCTCATGGTTGTCATTCGCCGCTCGCCAGCCCCCTGCAGCCGACGATGCTGTTGCATTCAAACCAGCAATTGTGACATGCGAGATTAATACAGAACATCCTGCTAGCCCTCAACAAGCAAGTCAGCAAGTTACCATGTGCTCAGCAATCGGTATCGTCAGCCACAAAGCTATGAAAATGTGGGCAAGCTTGCTATTCAGATCTGTCATATTTGTCGTTGGCGGGTGCGAGATCACGCCTCCTGCAATGAACAAGCACCGATAATAGTTCCTAATCAATACGTCGACCAACTCAGCAAGGGTTGGTAGGGCTGGCTGGTGTTGTATCCTGTAGAGTCCTGCAGGTTATCAGGATGCAAGCGCCAACGATCCGAAACCGTCACGCGCACGGGTACTGGCGTACGACGATCTCGTTCCTTTCGTTCAGGCAGCGGCAGGGAGATCTGTGTGTCTCAGACTCCCGCAAGTTGAGCCCTGCAGCACTGCAGAATCGGGTGCTGCAAAATCTAATCTGCAGAATGAAGGGCTGAAACAAGCGTCTGCTGACACCGGAATAGGAGAGTACGACGACGACCCCGATTGGGTTCGAACTTGTCACCCCCTCGTACCGGTCTCCCGGAGTGGGCGGCAGGTTGTCGAGAGGCGGCAGCGTGGCAGGTTGCCGCTCGCTGCGACAGGCTGCGGCCGTCACCATAGTCAACAGAGCAGCATTGCTGATCGCCGAGTAACGGAGTCGTACGTAGGCTGTGGCAGCGAAGTCGTCACGGAAGCAGGTGACCACCACGCAGCGTCGCACTCCTTGTCGTACAGCCAGTCGTGTTCCTGTCGTGTTCGTGTCGTAGTCGCGTCACATTCGCATTCGTATAACAACACCACCACCGTGTGGAAACACACCCACCCATGCAGCCAGCTTAGGTGAAGCGGAGTACTAAGCGAAGTCGTGTTGTTCTCTCCAAACAATCGATCGTCTTTGATCGTCCATTAATATTATTACTCGCTTTCCATGACCACCACCCACTGACTTGGGTATAGGGTCACAAAACATGCTTGTGGTGGAAACCCATCTCGATGTCGGAAATCGAACAGGAGGCACCACATGACCAGGCGTTCGACGGGCACAGTGTCCATCAGCATCTCCGCTGACTGTTAATGAAAGCTGCAGTCCCATCGTCGGAGAATAAGCAAGCAGCGCTTCGGGCATCGCGAAACTCCAGCTGAAACATGTTGTAAATCCGACGTTCTTCTCGACTACATGCACTCAATACTTCGCCTACTGTGATCGTGCTGCGCGCCTGCTGCGTTGATGCTATGTTGCCCAGCTCGCAAGCACTCTCGTGACCTCGAGCGTTGCCAGCAGGACCTGCAGGATGATTTATGCGTAATCGTCCCTATGCTGCAGTCACCGTCGTCCGGAAGATTCTCGGAGACATTACGACCCCGTGTTCTCGTATGCGTGTATGCCGCGTGTGCTGCGTGTCCTGCGTGTTCTGACCGCTGCCCGCGGTCGTAAGTTGTACGTTGACGAGGATCCAGAAGACGGAAGGTGTGCAGAGGGAGGCAAGAGCAAGGGTCGTGGCGAAAGGGACTCGGCGCCGACCCTGGGCTAACAACTCGGCGTCCTACCAGATACCTTGCAAGGACACGAGGAAAGGATCACACGGGTACTCACTCTTTTCTTCGAAAAATTCCTTACACCCCACAAGCGAGCGGCCGCGAACGGACAGCCGCGCTAGCGGCTCGATCAGTGTCAGTGCGAGCGCCGAGGCGCAGCAGATAAGCACATGTGGTACATTGCTCCGCCGCTGGCCGGCGGTCCCGTCTGGAGTCTCGGCGAATAGAATACAAACCCGATCAAAGCTATCCACAATTCATTAGGGCCCGAAACGGCAGGCAAGCTTACGAATGTCTAAATATATTCAATACTCGGCGTGGGGAAGAACTACAGGCTAAGAGGCAATGTGTGGAAACAGATTAGGTGGTGAGAGACAAGCAGAAAGAAGCAACGTCATTGTTGAGTTCGGCGTGTGCAGGAAGTGTGTGGGCCGCGAGGAACGCCGCGCAAGAGGGTGTGGCGTGATGGGTCGCGGATGCCGAGGGAGGCAACGGCATCGGGGAGTCACCCTAGCGGAGTTCACATGGCCACGGCGATCAGCACAGCGACGACGACACCGGCGCCGGCGGCACTGGCAGACAGCGCGGACGCGGTGCTGTTGCTAGCGGCGGGCGAGGTCTGGGGCAGGTTCTCGGCAGGGGACCGAGTAGCGTTGCCTTCGGGGGTCGGGCTCGCCTGAGTCTGGTTCTGTTCAGGCTGGGCGTTCTGGGGCTGCTGGACCGGAGAGGGGTTGGTATTGCCCCCGTTCGAGCTGGGGGACGCGTTGGTCTGATTCTGCCCGTTCTGTCCGCCCATCTGCCCACTTCCAGAGCCGGAACTACCGTCAGCCCTCTCTTGGTCATTGAGCGGCCTCGGTGTGGCCGTCAGGAGCGGAGCAGTCCCGGGTTGGCGGCACCTTGCGTTACTTACGTCACGTTGACAGCCTCAGAGAGACACTTGTCATCGAACCCGTCCTGGACCATGACCGGGGACGAGTAAGCCGTGGCGCCGGTCGCGTCGGTGATGCGGATGGTCACGTCGGTCCCCGCGCGCAGGTTCACGATCCACGTGAACGCCGTCCCCTCCTGAGGCGGGAACTTGGCCAACGGCGCTGCACTTGCCTGACCCGCAGGAATCGCAGAAGGGTAGTACGGCGCCTTGCCGTTGGCCCAGGAAAGCTGCACCGGCTGGCACTGCACGAGGGATGCCTGGAGTCAGCTACGATTGTTTATGAATGGTGGCTGGCGATAAGGAGACATGGACTCACAGGAGTATTGATGGTGAGCGCCTGGGCGCGCGCAACGGCGGTCAGCCCAGTGACGACAGAGAACAAGGCGAGCGAGAACATGATAGGTATGGATCTGATCAAGAGGAGTGAGCGAGGGCGTGTGAGTTATCTAAGAAGAGGTGCTGGACGTCATGGTGGCTCTGCAGAGCGATGTCTTTTATGCTGTCATCGCTGTCATCGATGGCGGTGGTGATGAGAGGGCACTCGCTGTCGAGGACGATAACCGCAGTAGCTGACACCATGCCACACAACTACACACTACGGGCGCGGCTGCAGGGCGTCGAGCACCGCGTGCCGCGCATCTGGAATAGCCAGAAAGAAGGAGCAGGGCGTCCGGCCGGCTCAGCAGACGGCACAAGACTGTGAGAACAGGCAGTCCGTTTGAACATCGAGTCATGGCGAGAACAGCCTCAGCCTCATCTTCATCTGTATATACGTCAGCCAAATCCACACAACTCGACACACAACTCGAGGTTCCGCCACACAGTGTGTCACGGATGTCCCCCGGAACAGGTTCTCTTATTTCATGACATCACAGTGCATACGCCAGCTCGCATCAAGCTGTTGCCCCAAGGTGCGCTAGACTGAGCGTTTCATTCCGCAATATTGAAGCGGAAGTAGGTCATCGCACAGGCGGTTGTGGACACCGCATGGTATCGATCGGGTCAGCCGCAGCGTCCATCCCCGTCAGTAGGTCGCCAGATGACTTCAGACAATTCAGCGGTGTCGAAGCACGAAACGATCGCGCCGCATAGCCGGTCGATCACGAGTTGCTGCTTGTCCCACGGTACAACTTCAGAAGTGAGGGCCAACGTAGTCGGCGCACGGGGCGCTTAGGCGCGTGGATGTCTCGATCTCGTCAGCGAGACGGCCGCAGCAGGCGCAGCAACCCATCGGGCGACGACAGAAGCTCTGATCGGCCGATCGCTCGTGACAGCACCCTGTCCCCAGTAGTGCTGCGCTAGCTCAGAAGTAATGTGCTGTGCTATCTCAGAAGTAATTTGGCGGAACTGTTTGAAAGCTACGAGCGAAGCGCAGAAATCAGTGCGTAGCGCCCTTCGTGTCCTTCTGATGAGCCTAGTTCCACGGCTGAGCTGCTGAGACGATTCAGAACAGGGCGTCGTGCAGTGTGAATGAGATGTATCGAATCTGAGCTAGCGAGTTCCGAAGCGCTGAAGCAATACAACAAAGAGTTCATCCGAACGACCCAAGCGGCCGCCCAGCAGTTCTACGCTCGGCCCACGCTGGCACCCGCTGGCGGCCGCGTCCGAAACGCCGTCTGAGCTCAAGCACGCGCATACAACCATTGCTGCCAAGCACGCCTAGCCCGCCCCCGCCTTCCGCGGCGTTCTCGACGTCTGCTGTCTTCTCGTTGTCTTCGTGCGTCGCAGATCTCCACAGCCACAGAACGTGTGCCCAACTTCGACCAACAGAAGCATGAGTGCGGCGCCGACCGCCACCCTTGGCCCTAGCGCACGGTCCGCTCGACCGGGCCTGTGGCACTGGTGGCGCCGGCGGCGGCGTCTGGTGTCAGCGAACCGGCGGTCAGAAGACGGCATGTAACGGTGCAACGGGGGTAAGTACCCGACCGTCTCTCTACATTGTCATGGGGAAGTGCAAAAGTGCATCAGATTCGGGCCGTTAGACGCTGCCCAGCGGTGCCGCCGGAGTGGGTGACAGCCCCAGATCTCACCGTGCGCCTTCTGAGGGCGGGGATCTGGCAGAACACTGATGGTGGCGTTCTGCAGGGCGGCCGCCTTCACCGTTTCACAATTTCATGTTCTTCGTCGCGAACTGGCGCTCCTGCAGGCGCACATCCCGGTGGGGGATCGTGGAGGAGATGATACCCACCCACGCCGCACGCATGCCCGGACGGAGCAGGGCATCCCCGAGCGCCTCAGCTGATTCTGTGGGGGCGTGGGGGCGAGATGCTCCGCAAAACTTCCAAGGGTGGACGCGTGGACGCGTCGGGCCTATCCTTCAACAATGCACGCATGGGGTAATCAGGCGAATCTTGGCACGCCGTTGTTCTGTCGGAGTGCCGGCGACCGCCGAGCATGTGCGCTACAATCGTGCCGCACGAGGTCGGCAGGTTAGTGCCCGATCTTGATTGAGGCTTGCTGTTATCAAGAGTGCATGAATCGGCACGAAAGGGCTGGCAAGGTTCCCGGCTGAATAGACAGGTCACTAATCCAGCTAGAGGCTCCAGCCTCGTGGTCGTAGCCGCAGCAGCTCGGTCATGCCATATCGCTGTATCACAGGGTCCTTGGCTAGGCTGGGGAATGATTAGGCTTGATCACGGCGCGTGAATACCGCACCACGCACACTAGCGCGCACTAGATCGCGCTAGAAGACGAACCCAAAGTTGGCAGAAGACCCGATATCCCCAAAAGTAATAGTCGCATTTGCGCTAACCATGCTAGCTCCCGACTGGACTGATTGGAATGCCGAGAAACAACTCATCTAGCGCTCCAATCTGCGCTTGCCACTGCCAAAGTCGGTTCGCTGCGTGCCTTTTGACCGTTGGCTCGCGATGGCGCTGCGCCAGTGTACACCAGGCCGGACAAGCGGGGGCGAGACCGTGTAGGCGTAGACGGATCCAGGCTCCTCGGCAGCCATCATGATGAGTGATGGCCTAAGACGCCCAAGACGCCCAGGACGCCCAGTCGGCCCAGTTGCACCAGAGGCTTCCAACGGCGTCCAAAAAGTCTGCATGCTACATGAGCAGCCTGGGCAGGGTAAACCCAGCAATTAGAGGGGCACGCTAGGACCGAGACCAGTGTCTTACCCGTCTGCATTCAGCAGCGCGTGCCTGCAGCTAGCCGTGTTTGTCGGGAAGGATTGAAGGATGGAAGAGAAGAAAATCAATTCAGTGTGGCGTCGTCCTTTCGATCCTGCAATCCTGCAGTTTCCTGGCAGCGTCCGGGAGAGCACCGTGCACTGCAGGACGGGGAGGTCTGTCCCTGCGACTACAGAATGCAGAACACAGGCGAGCATGCACCACTCAGCCTGCGGCATTCCGCACGCGCTCACTGCATACCGCTGCATGACGGGCACCGCAGAACTGTAGGTCCGCAATTCGGCACCGTTGTACACATCCACAAAATGCAGACACCGGTCGGCGCTCGCAGGCACGCAGAGCACACAGAGGGCTGGAGTCGGATATCGCCATACCGCACCGTTGCGAGTGATCGCGGGGAGCTCCGGGCCGTGCCGAGCGACTGAGTACGAGATGTGACCGTAATGGTACACCATTCACTCATCTGCTAAGTTCTTGATCCTTGCCGTGCCGCGGACACTTCGGCAGACGCGGCTGGACGCTAACAATCACTTTAATATACTGTGGCGCTTCCCTCCATTAACCCCATCAAGAGTGTCAGCCCGTCAAGGAAGTTGGCAGTATGCAATGTGCACATGCTGCATGTCTGTCGGCCAATTCATTCCTTCCTCTCGGCCGGCGTGGAGGGCGGACACTGCGCAGCGCGGGTCATCGACGGGAGAGGCGAACCCGGAGCCTGAGAACGCTGAGAATAGCTGCGCGGCAGCTTCTGCACTCGTATCCAGTCGCAACGGACAGATCGGGCACGATGCGTATCGTTGTCCGCCCGCGCCGAAAGCGACGCACGTCCCTCCTCATCGACGCCCTCCGCCACTGAAATATTGGGTGCACCTGCGTGCGCTAATCGAAAACTAAGCTCCGGCAACCCTCAGGCGTTCAGGTCATGTTCTCGCGATTGTCAAGGTCAAGGAATCGAGGACCCGAGTAGTCGCCTGGTAGGACCGCATTGCCCCAACACTCGCGCGCAGCTCAGCGTAGCGCGTAGCTTGTTACGTTTAAGAGCAGACTAATCGCAACCTGACGGAGGATAGTGCGCGGGTCTGCAGGCATTACTCAGGAATTTGAACACCGACCAAGCCTGGCCAGGACGAACACAGGAGCGCTCACAGGGCTGTAGCCAGGGGGGGGGGGGGGTTACAACCCGGTGAGGGTGGGAGGTGTGGAAAGAACAGCGATGATGACGGTTACGTTACCAACGGCCGTTAGGTTTGAATTGCGATCGCTTTGCCCCTCATTCGCTGCGATCGATGTACGTACAGTGCTCTGCGGGAATCAGCTCGCAGCAAATCCCCATCCTGCACCGGACAGTGTCTGGAACAGGTAGGAACTGTTAGGAACTGGTAGCAGCAGCAGCGTAACCTGGTACTGGTAAATTGATGAAATGGATGGGTGAGACAACGAGGTCGGACGACCGGGGTTCTGGGACAAGCCTGGGACGGGCCAGCAGGGCTGACTGGTCTGGATGTACATCGGTGTCCGTCTGCTCCGCGCGTCCCGTGCGAGCTCGTCAGTTGTGCCGTGCTGAACCGCGTCACTCAATTGAAACGGAGCTGACACAAGGAGCATGAGCGCGTCCAACTGGTAGTGTCGGCTTGAGCTTTCCAGTGGCGCGGCGTCGTATCACGACATGGCGGATGTAGAACACGGGAGCGACTCGCTATGTCGGTTCGAGGAGGCAAGTTTTATGGAGAAACCAAGAAGAAATCGGAGAATGTAACTCGAGTCCTGGTTCCACCAGTCCCTCGTGTCTGTCCCACTCTGGCCACTGTGCCGCGCGACGAGGGGACCATCAGGATTGTCAGGACGACCAGGACCGAGGTGCGAGAGTGGTCTTCGAAGAATGCTGGGCGGCAGGAACGGGGCTGGGAGCAGGATAAGTTTGTAACGAGCGCGGATGCATGATCCGCACATCTCGCAAAGACCAGATGCCTGCACCGCTGAAAACGCTGGGCTGTTGTTCTCTGCCGTGTCCGCGCCTCTATTGCATACCAGGCGATGACGTTACAAGATACCCAAGCTGCTTCACGCATTGCGCTATTGCGAAACTGCGCAACCCAAAGTCGGCCAAAAACGAGCGGCCACAATCCCGATGCAGGCTCTAGCAGCCGAGACGCATCGGGTCAAGAGACGCAAACATCAGGTAAGGAGCAAGGTTTGGGCGGATATACCGGCATGCGTGCAGATTGGAACGGGGACTTGAATCGCTGACGGCTCCTCCCCGTACGCCTCTAATGTGCGCAGAGGCAGCGGAAATGTGGGTCAGACAGCTGGGTAAAAGGCGGACTGACGTCGTTGGGTGCGGACGGTCAGGTAGCGAGACACAGGCGCACTCAGGCGACCAACTATGCTTACTTGCCGACGACTAACCCATACCGGGCATATGGATCGGAATGATCAAGGACCACGATTGATTGCATTGGTGCGCACGCCCTCCCGCGCGGTGTGCCCGGCCCGCCCCTGGTAGTGGGCGGTTCGATTCTGCATTTCGTTGTGCGGCTACCTGTTGAGTGTCGATGTCACCGGCCCTAAGCTCCGGGCCTGCCATTTGACAGCACAGATGCTTCCTCTGCTCTTCCTTGGGCAGACGACCCTGTGCGCGATATGTCGATGTCCGAGCGGCGCTGGGCTGGGCGGCTCCGCGCGAAGAACATAAGCGCGAACAAGGCACTGCCTGCGACCCCAATCTTACAAGACAAAGGTCCCAGGTCCTGAGCGCGTCCTGATGCTCCTGGCCGTCTAGGGTTACCCCAGCTTTCCCAGCCCATTCGGGACCTCGAGCCCTCCCCAGCACTCGCAGCGCAGCCCATCGCATCGCATGGCAGTCATGGTGACCAGGGCCAGGGACGGGCATCGAGACGACGAGACAGCTGACCAGAGACCCGCCGAACCAAGCCACGGCCTTGAACCCTTAGCTCCTCTACCCTTGCCATCCCTAGCTCCTGGCTCCCGGCTCCTGGCTCCTTCCTAGCTCCTGAGGCTCCTGGCAGAATGATACCCGAGCCTTTGAGCCTTTCGAGCCCAGCCAGCCCACGCTGCATGTGCTGCGCCTGCACTGCCGGCGCTACGCTACCGAGCTACCGGCCATAGCCATGTTGCCTGTCTCCTTAGCTCCTAGATAGCCTAGATGCCGCAAAGACGACCCAGGACACAGGACCAGGTCGGCGTCATCGAGACCTGAGGGTAGAACCCCGAGCACCTGCAGCCTGTGGCCACCGACCCGGTCGTCGAGCGATGTGTGTGTGTGTGCGCGCGCGCGCGCGCGCGACAGCTCTGTCTCTCGCTCTGCCATGAAAAGCAGAGAAGGATATAGTCCAGAGCGGTTGTCGCATCGCAGTGCACAGGCCGTCGACTCTTATTTCATCTCTTCGATTCTCCATCTCATCTCTAGTCTCTCCCTCCTCATGCTTCACCCCTTTTCATGACAGACAGGTACGCAGCCGGTCGATAGCTCCAAGCCGCCAGAACCCATCATCGCCTTGGCCTCCGCTCACCAGCTCTGCAGTCGTCGTCATCACAAGCCCGCCGCCTACTTCGACTTCTGTCACTCGACACTACGATCTTTAAACTCTGGACAGACCCTCTAGAAGCCAGGTCGCCCTCCATCGACTTTCACACTGGGCGCTTTCGAATATAGACTCACCACACTCCCTTCTCTCGCCTGCAAGTCGCCCCTACCTATCGAACTCATCCCTCATCTACTCAATATCCCGTTTCGATCTCCTCAACGTGACAGCGTCGTGTACCCCCTCTTCCCTGAGTATTCGGACTGAGTAGTCAACCTTCTTGGCCGCAGGTCCTTAATACTCCCCGCCTGTCGCCCCCGCTCGTCACCGACTACCAACACAGATTATTCGATCGAGCTCCGACGCTTCCTCCCTCAGCGAGTCTCGGCCTCACATTCCTTACCCTCTCGGAGACAGCACATGCAGTTCGCTTTTGCTCCTCCCAAAATGGCGCCAATCAACGTAAAGGTCAACTCGACCAAGTCGCACAACATGCACCAAACCTTCAAGTTCAACTCGATCCCCAAGACGATCAAGACCAACATCAAGAAGAAGGACAGTATAAATACGGCTGTGGTCATGGGCCCGGACGGAATGCCGCACCACCGACCAGTCGTCTCTGTCTCCTCTACCACGCCGCGGTCACCGCCGATTACCGCCTCTCCGACAACCGCCAGCTTTGAGAAAGTCCTCGCCGAGTCCCGAGAAGAGAGAATGCGAAGAGTCTCCGGCAGCGGCAGCAGTGACGACCGGAGCTCCGGGAAGTCATTCCGTCTCGACACCATGGCCGCACGCCGACAACCGATCCGCGACTTCACCACTAGCATGCGACGAAAGGCTTCAGAAGCCCCGTCCGTCTCTGTCTCGCAGAGGAGCGACAGCATGAGCCTCGCGAGTGCTTCAGGCCCGATGTGCACATCGCCCATGGAAGCGTCCGACTTCGGAGAATGGATCTACCCGACGTCGCCCTCGTTAGCCAAGACAGCCGGGACCTGGGGCTGGGGATCGTCGTCGCCCGTTTCGCCCACGAGCCCTGCGCAGAAACGGGCTCCGCCAGTATGTGTCGTTTCCCCGACGTCTCCCTTCCACAACCTGCGGGGGAGCACAGGCACTCTGGACGACATTGCCCCTTTCGCAGCGCCTTCTGGGCCGCCACCGGCAGCTTCTGACCTTCCGCAGCCGAAGAGTCCCAGGAGCCCTGTACTTGGTATCAGCCGCGTAGTTTCTGGCAGCAGCGCCAGCTCAACTCCCAGCGGTGCCAGCATGCCCCAGACCCCAACAGTTCCGGGATGGCACGACCTCGCCCGCCCAACCGGGGCCGTTGGGGCAAAGCGCGTGTTTTTCGACGGCAACGGAGAGGTGCGCTCAGTGTACAAGGTCGGATGGGAGAGCCCTGTGCTCGACCTGGAGGCCCGACTGCACGAGACCATGTACGACATTGCAGGCGGACGCCACACTTTCATCGACCTTGACGAGAACAGCGACGCCCCCGCCACTGTGCTTGATGTGAGTATCAGTCTGTGCGGCAATGGTGCCCCATGCGCGGCCCACATCCGTCGACATGAACATTCCTACGCCATGTTGCGCATCGACACGAGCACCACCCTTGGAATGTCCTCGGCTAACAACCACAGCTTGGGACCGGCAGCGGTCTCTGGCCCATCTCGCAAGCGCTTGCATGGCCAAAAGCCCAGTTCGTCGCTGCCGACCTCGTTCCGTGCCATATCGACCTGCAGACGCTCGCCGCCGCGACGGCATGCATCGACGACGGCACCTGGGAGAGCGTGGCAGATCGGATCGATTTCCAGCAATACAACTTGTGAGTGGCGCAACGAGCTCATGACTCCCCGGCTCCCTGCCGGCTAGCTGCTGTTCGGCCCGCCACGCTAATGTCGTGCCGTCTTCGGCGGCTCGCGGCAAGCCTAAGCCCTATAGGCACAGTAGCGCAATTCATTCATTGCGTAGCAGTATGCTGACATACTCCAGCCTCAACGGTCTCCCCTACGACAGTGGCTCCTTTGACATGGTCCACCTGCGATTCGTCGGCCTCGGTGTCCCCGAGCACCAGTGGACTGCGCTCCTGGACGAGGCTGTCCGCGTGCTTCGCCCGGGTGGTGTCCTCGAGGTCGTCGAAATGTCAACTGAGCCCCCGACGAGCACGCCGGGCGCCGTCAAGGCTGCGTGGTCCTCGATGCTCCAATCCGACTACATTCATTCCAACCCCGTCTCTGTGCTCCAGAGCTACCTCCCTTCGACCCCACACCTCGTCAAGTCGACCCGGCCAGTTCTCAACGTCTCGTGGGACATAGAGTCGCCGAGCAACGCGCCCGGAGCGCTTGCCGACGCCTCTATGACGTGGATCCGGTCTGCGCTGGCGTACCGCGACGCCCGGCTAGGCATGGACGAGACTGGAGCTCGCGCCATCAAGGTCTTCGCCAAGGCTGCGCCGGGCAAGTGGATCAGCGTCCGTCCGCACGGCGAGCAGCCCGAGGAAGACGAGGAGCGGAGCCCGCGGACACCGGTCAACCTCGCCGCTTGGGTCGTCGTCAAGGAGAGTCGGACGATCGCCAAGGAGAAGCCGTTGATCACCTCACCACCGGCCACGGCTGCCATCTGAAAGCCTAAACCAGCACCTCCAGCACGGCCTTTATCTTTTTCCACCATCATTTCGAAATCTTCAGCGCGCAAGGAGCAGCAGCGGAGGTGCCAGAGCGGAGAGGAGCGTAGAGCGCGCGCGCAAAAATAGAAATCTCAGCTATCCCATTCATCTTGGTCACCAGTTATCTCTCCCTCGCCCAACCTTCTTTTCCACCCTCCCACATTCTCGTCATTGTGTTGTCTCATAGTTCAAATTCATTGTAGTGTATTGTATCAGCATAGACTTCGCCCTCATCTATGACATCTAATCAATATGAAAAGATGGGTCTGGCCCACCCGTTGCCCGTCCCTCGCTCGTGCCTCTCGTACTCACGTCCCTCGTCGCAATGTGATAGACGGGCGACGTAATGGGCGGAAATAGTGGGCGAGATGACTGGTCGTGCAGCGAGCCATGGCGGGGTCTGAAACGGCTATTGGCAGGTGCAAGGCGTGTCAGGCATCAAGCAGGCATTGCAGGGCGTGGCAGGGCGTCGCAGACATGAAGAAGCTCATTACGTCCATTAGTGGGCGGTCATTACCCCCGCTCTACTCGAACATGAGCGACCCCTGGCACTCGGGCATGCTGGCATGCATGCGTAGCTCTGGCATCCTGGCGTACCTGTTCCTGTTGTGCCTAGGGGTGAATGTGAGCGAATGCGAGCCTCAAGCTCAGCAGAATGGACGCCGTCCCGGGTGTTAAACTCAACAGCCGTGCCTTGAGCTGAGCTTGTTGCGCCTTGGCCAGTGCAGCAAGCCCTGAGCGAAACAATGCCAGCGAGCAGAGTGCCCAGCGAAGTTAGCCTCCAGGTTGGTCTGGTCGCCGTGGGCCAAGCCGAGAGATGAGTGAGCGCGCGGAGAAGAAGACTCTGCATCGCTTCTGGTCTGTAAGTGGGGAGACGAAGCTTGGGACGTGACGCTTCAAGGCGGTATGCTTGCGCGCGCCGAGCTTGATATCAATTCAACGTTTCATGGCCACAAGCTCACGGAGCGGTGCATCGGAACTCAACGCTGCGAGAGGCACATGTGGCAGCGGGCAAGGAGCTCAAGCATATCGACGCGGCGGCCGCAGAGTCAGCGATGCACGAGCGGGGCTGTAAGATTGCCCCGCGCACTGCCTAGCAGTAATCGGAGCGACGTTGATTTCCACGGCCCCTTCGGATCTTTCGGCGAGAGAATGGCGAGCGGCCCATTTCGACCGCCATGCCATGTCCATGCAATGTCGGGCCGTTACGAACCATCTGTGCGTTCCACGCCATTGCATTCACGCCTTCACATTCAGAGATCTTCTGCGCCACTCGGCCAATGCTAGCCAGGCTCTGATCGCACGACCGTTCTTACGTTCACACGACAGCGCCACTAGTCGCAGCCTCCGGATCTTCACCGATGTGCACCGAGGAGCATCGAGGAGCTCCGAGGAGCTCCGAGGTAGACTAGTAGAGATTCTGCGAAACAGGTATGCTCATGGGTTGAGAACGAGATGGACCGGGTATCGAGCTCGACTGGACCGGTCGCGGTTGGGATGCTTGGCAGAACAGAGTGTCGGTTGGCGTCGGTCGCCAGCGCCACCGCCACGCCGGGCTTCGGTCTGACCGGATGTCCGCGACAGCTGACAGGATGAATGTGTGGCGACCTGACACACCATTCCTCACTTCTCCTCCCCCACGCGCCCCACGCGTGCTTGAATACCACCTCGTACCTTCTCTCTGAAGTTCTGGATCCAGATACGCACACGCCGGAGGCACGTCGAGGCATGGCTTGCACAACGACGCCATCGTCGGTGTTGGGTCCCATTCTAGGGCTGTGGATACCAGAGAGAGGAACGAGGCACGGAGGGATTTTCTGCGTAGGCACGAACCTAGGGTATCGTAGAATGATGTAAGCACTTCGTTCTGCACATCGCACACGCGTCTTGGCGTCGTGTGCGGTCGCTAGGTGCGTCAGTTCGTCGGCGTTGGCTGTCAGTTAACTGTGAGTTCGGCTTGGTCGTCATTCACCTCTCCTTGACTGAAGAAGAAAGGGTTGGTCAAAGGAAGAGGGCTGTCGCGAGTTGATAAATGAATGAGTCACGCGACGTCGCACGAGCAGGAGTGGATTCTGACAGAAGGGGTGTCTCGCTTGGCCCTTTCGGATTGGCGTTTCATGTTGCGAGCCAAGAAGTTTCGAGGTGGGCATCGGCATGAACATGACGGCCGAGACACCAAGTTGATGTTTGTGACCAGGTGCAGCATAGCCGCCTGATGTCTGTCCGACACGCCCAACGCGCGTCGGCGTCGGCGTCGCAATCTCCAAGCTGTATGAGTTGTGTCAAGTGAACAGCTGAGACGTGATACATCGGAAGGACCCACAGTCAGATACATGGCCATCGAGCGGACACTACTGGGACCGAAGGCCGCTGTACGTTATGCATGTCAGAGGAGTGGGTTGTGGGATGGTCCAGAGTCGCTACGGCCGCATTCTGGGGTGATCCTTTCCCTGGTCGGCCAAGGGGCGGCGAGTCACCGAATCTCCAACTACGGCAGAGAGACAGGTACGAAGATACGAAGCGATCTCGATGGACGGTGCAGTCAGGACAGAAGGTGTGCAGAGCGGCCAGGAGGGCCGGGACGTCGCCTCATCGTCGCCTCGACGTCACTCGGCGTCGCAAGTCGGTCCGCATGTTGAGCGCTGACCCCTGAGTTCGGTGACTTGGGGATCTACGGACCCCCGTTGGCTACTGCTCTGAATCGCACCGCCAGTTGAAGAGACGCCAGATTCGCAAGTGCGCACTGAAGCCCGAGATGAGCTCCTGGGGCTCGACGGAGACCTCCTCCAGATTCGACATCTTCCACGGACGCACGGAGCGGAGCGCCCTTCACAACTCGCCATGCTTGCCTGAGAAGATGGCGTTCGAGTGTCCCCCCCTTACTGGCCACTTCGGTGTCGGCACTAGGCGTCTTCACTGCATCCTCTTCGTCGTCGCTGAGCGTGTACTGGCCGGGAGTCAACGACCTGTCATGGGGCACCTCCACGTCACTCTCGCGGATCGACCTCTCGTTCAGTCCAATATCGAGCCAGATCGTCGGAATGCGAGCGCTGTCATCCTCCGGTTCGGCGCTGTACACCTTCTCGAGGTTGACGCCGACGAACGGGCGCGGAGAGTTAGCCTCAACGTCGGGGAGGTGCTAGACGCGAGTAGTGGGCAGGCGTTGATATATGAACTCATGCCTATGACCATACCGATGCGTGGATTGACTAGCGCGGCTCTCTTCTGGCCAAGTCATAGGGGAGCACAGGAGACGAGTACCGAATGGCGGGCTTGTCCATCAGTTCATCGGTAGGCTGCGTCTGCGTAAGTAGTGCGAATCGCTAGGGCGTCGCTCGTCGCTCTTCCCTTCAACAGACCAACCACCAACGTGTGCAGTAGTATCTTCACCGACTGCAGCACCTCCAGTACATGCGGTCTAGGGGGATGTACATCGAAAGCACCACTGGATGGCTCCAAAGTCACAGACGGAATGATCGACTGGTCTCTGGATCTCATGAGTGACAGTGCAGCAGTCCTCCTGCTGACGGGCAGGCTCTCGAAGAGCTTAAGATCCATTTTCCTCCCAAAGAGGTTAAGAGGTTCGTTACTGAAGAGGTCCGCATTGAGGTGCGCGAGTTCGTTCGGAACCTACTCAACTGGCAGTGGTCCCTGGGCACTCACAGCAGGGACGAGCCTCCGCCTCGGGAATGGATCGGCGAGCACCTCTGGTTCGATCGATACATTGCCGACCTCGAGGACATTCTTCCGCGCGCTTGCACCGGCGTCGACACTGATTGCGTGTGGGGAGACAGAGGCAAGCGTCCACCGACTGTCTGGATCGATTACGCTGGGCGAGAGGTTGATGCTCCCAAGCAGCACCGCGAGTTGCCTCACGATAGACCCTGGGGCCTGGTGTCGATCTAGAGGCGGCGGACCCAGTCGTCCAAAGGGCTCGAAAATAGTCGCTCGTAGAGGGGATGAATGACAAGCTTCGTGAAGCTGATCGGCCAGGATCCACAGCGCGGCTTGCTCGTCTGAAGTCTGTCATCCGCTTGTAGCTGTAGCGCTGCATCATCAGTGCCCACTGGAGCTTGAGCATGTCAGTATAATACTTTTCGCCTGTTGTGAATCAGTACAGACCCTGCCCACCGCCCAGCCAACACTAGGTAGCCCTTGCAAGCTCCATTTCAGAGCGGGCAGCCATGGCGCAGGACATGAAGCTGAGTAGGTTACTGAACGAGATAGTCGATGATGCGTTTACAGAATGGTGGGCTGAGGAGTGTCAGATCCCGGACAATTGAGCGGGACCAAACAAGCGTGTTTGTTTTTGTTTACACTTTTTCAGGTCGCTCAGGCGCGAACTCAAAAAGCAGTCGCGTAATTCCCCGCCCTGGCGCCGCCTGGGTCCTCTGCAGAGGTCGACCGGGATTCACCGTAAACAAAGTTCGCTGGACGAGATCATGAGATCAGGAATGGGTTTAATGGGATCAGGCTGCGTACATTGCTCGTGAGACAGGCGATCATCCGGGCTGGCGAGGCGTATTCCGCGTAAATCACATGCCGGGATGACGAGATAGATAAGATCAAGCCGGGCCTTGATGGCTCTCACGCTCCCATGTCCCACTGCACTGAGTACAAGGTTGGCTGGAAATCGAAGGGACTGCATGCATGGCTACGAGGCAGCTGGGTCGCTGCGCATCGAGTCAGAACACGAGCCGAGCACCAACCATCCCAACCAGGCAGTTTGGCCAGCCAAATGCAACCAGCCATCCTGGGCTGATGGCTCCAAAGCCGCAAGTGGTCAAGACCCCGCACCGACCGGTAAATGGAAAAGGTAAACAAACGCCACGGCGAAAACGACTGGAGTACTGGGCGAATTTCCTCTGCATGCTGCACAGAGTTATGGATATGTTATGCCTGTCACTCTTGCTTGTACCTTTCACACTCCAGTGCACGAACCGATAAACCCGCTCACCGACCCACCATCACGCTTCGTCCCTGCAATACTTGCGTCAGCATCCCGGTGTAATTCCGCGCACCGCTCTCAACGCACGCCCAGGCGCCCAGCCGTAACCGTGCAGCCGTGAAGCCTGCAACCGTGCGCGAGCCGCAGACGTGCTTCGGGCCGAGAACCGCGAGCCCTGCGAGCAAGAGCCCACAGGAGCCCACCCCGGCACGGCAGATCGCCTGGAGTGCGACGCTTGCGACGTTTTGATCAGCGGAAGCTCAGTACAAGCTCTAGACAAGCTCGACGTACGATTCCCAGGCTGAACCTGGATCCGAAGCTCGAGGAGCTCGACGTCACCCGAAGCCGAAGCTGGGATAGAAGTAGCCAAAATGCGGGGGCCGGGTCTTGACACGATCCACTCTGCGCTCCGCTCGACGGCGTTCGACCTCCCCGTTAACGACAACGACCTCGCACGCGCTTGTCTCCTCGGCGCTGAAGTGCTCGGAATACAGGACCCCATAGGTGAGTTCTGGGGCAGCACCAGCTTCTCCTGGTCATCCCCCGCCTCTCGTCCCCTCGATCCGCGCTCGCGGTTCCTCCTTCCTCATTTCGCTCATCGTTCCTTCATCTGTGCTCGGACTTCCGGGTGATCGGAGCCCGGACTTTGCACTGACGGAATGGAGAACGAGGGTGCTCATGTCAGATTGAGGGTGACGGCAGATCGAGATAGAGAGAATCGAGGGACAGCGATCTGAGCGACAAATGAACTAATGCACAGACGAAATGCAGCTCGGACACCTGCGCGCGCCCGAACGTCCTTCGACGGCGAGGAGGCGGCTCGCGTCCCGCCCCTCCTCTGGCTTGTGGACCGATGACCTAGCTACGCACCGGCGCGCGCCGCCTCCGCCGACTGGGGCCACATCTGCTCCTGTAACGCCTAGGAAGTCGCCGCTGAGGTCTACCGGAAACACTCCGAGGGAGAAGGCATCGATGGAGAGGGCCGCAGTTGAGAAGAAGAAGGGGGAGGAGGTGCGACGGGCCACCCCTTCCCCGGCAGCACGGACAACACCGCGGCGCGCCTCTGGCCCACGCAAAGCGCGCCCCTCATACCCGCCCCAGTCGCCTTCTCAGCGCGCGCGCAGTACGTCCGTTTCAATCTCGCCTCCGCGGACTCTGTCCCCCGTCCAAGTTCAGTCACAGCTGCCTCCTCCCCGGGCAGCTTCACCACGCCCAAAGTCGACGTCGCCCACCCCCTCACCTGCATTCACCTCAGTCCTTGACCGTCCCCACCCCAGATCGCGTCCGAGGAGTGTCTCTCCCCCAAGCAGTATTCTCGTCACACCGACCGAAACCACATTCGTTCTTCCCTCTAACGTAACGCCGATCGCGTTCCCGGTTCCAGAGCCCACGCCCCCGACCTCTCCTACCAGTACCTTCTCGGCTCAGCAGCAGAGCCAGTCCCAGACGCCAAAAAAGTCAGCGTCTGAAGAATCGCAAACCACACCGACACAGAAATCAGTGAAGCAACTGAAGCAGCGCCCAGTCACTCTTCACTCGATCCAGTATCACGACCTAGCTGACCTGGCCCGTTTGTCTCTCGACGACCCCCCACTTCCCTCAGAAATGAAACCACCCCCACTCCTCAAGCTTGCGGCACAGGGCAAACGACCCGTGTACAACAGCGCGAGCGTCAACGCGCAGTTCAGCGCGCTTGTCCTCGTCAAGTCGAATACGCCAAGCATCTACGACTGTGCCGGGGGAAGTGCGAGCTGCTCCTCGCTTTCTGCGTCACTCCACAATGCCTCCATTTCCTCGCGGGGACACATGCGGACGCAATCTCACGGCCTGCCGTCACCAAGAACTCCGAACACGCCCCGAACACCGCACACGCCGCCGCCGCAAACGGCCTTCCCGGGAGATGTGCCGAGTATAAGCGTGACGGCGCCGACGCCGAGCTCGCCCCGGTTCTCATTCAGCGCCCTGTTTCCCCAGAAAGCACACAAGCAAGCCTCGCCCTTGAGTCCCCAGAAGCGGCTAACGAGGCAAAGAAGAGTCAGCGCAGAGGCGAGCCAGTGGGCATGGGGAGCTAAGCGGGGATCATCGAGGCAGAGCTCCGGCGCAGGGCGGGCCGGAGAGTAGCTAAGAGCTGAGCGAAGCGGCTTAGCTTGCACCTCCGTACCTCCCGGGGACTCTCTTGTCGCACTGTCAAAACGGCAACGGCCCTCGGATGGGCTCCCCTCTGTCGTCACTTGGGTTCTTCTGTTCCTCTCGTACTCTCTTCTCTTTCTGTTTTCTCGTCCTGCGTTCTCGCCATCAGTAGCCTCATTAGTAAATCCCACCATCGTCTCTCCTTATCAATATAGACTATACTAGCATCGCGCTCGCCTGCGCGCCTGTCATATCATAGATGTAAGCAATCGTATACTCCCGTCGCACATCCTCACATGCGCCGGACCTTGGTGTTGCTGCCCGCTTGGGGTGGCCAGCGGCTTGCAGACTTGCGGAGCGAGTCTGGCAAGTCCTGCGCCTTCATATCCGCCATGGCCCAAGCCCCCAACAGAGACTCAGGACCGGGGCAGCCCCGCGCTGCCCACGCAGCAAACGGGGCAGCGCGTGGTAGAGATAATGCGTACATACAGTTTGTGAATCTACTGACACTACGTCAAGGTATCTCAGACTTCACGCCGGCCTACTTCCTACGCAGGCTGCGGATCGGCCTGTCCCCTGTGTTGCCGGGTGCCGGGGCGCCAAAACTGAACCCGCCGCCACCACCGGCGTTGTTATCGCTCGGCGGGGCACCGAAGGAGAACCCTCCGCTACCCCCCGACGCCGGGGCGGAGCCAAAGGAGAAACCAGAGGAGGCAGGAGCGGCGGGTTTGTCACCTGAAGGCGCGCCGAAAGTGAACCCGGAGCTGGTGGGTTTGTCACCCGCCGGCGCGCCGAAGGAGAAGCTCGACGAAGGCTGGGCGGAAGGAGTGGTAGAGCCGGGGGCCGGGTTCGAGCCGAAGCTGAAGCTACCCCCCGCCGCGCCGTTGGGCTTTGCGCCGAAGCCAGAGCCGAAGGCGGGCGTGTCGGCCTTCTTTTCGGTCGAGCCGAAAGAGAACGAGGCAGCGGGCTTGGGGGCGTCGGCCGTAACGGCGGACGCGAAGGAGGGCTTAGCGTCCCCTGAGCCAGAGCCGAAGGAGAAGGTCGAGCTGGGCTTGTCGTCCGTCTTGGCGGGGGCGCCGAAGGAGAACGACGAGGCAGGCTTGTCGGCGGGCTTGGCGGCGGCGGCAGCGGGGTTGGAGCCGAACCCGCCGAAACCAGAGGGCTGAGCGGCGGATGTCGAGCCGAACGAGAACGAAGTGGCGGGCTTGTCGTCCTTCTTCTCAGCAGCTGGAGTGGAGCCAAAGCCACCGAAGGTCGACCCCGGCTTGTCCGTTGTAGTGTTGGTGGTGGAACCGAAAGAGAACGAAATGGCGGGCTTAGGCGCCTCATCGGACTTGGGAGTTGAGGAGCCGAACGAGAAGCTAGAGGGAGGCTTGGGCGCCTCGTCCTTCTTCTCAGCCGCTGAACCGAATCCACCAAAGCCAGTGGAGGCGGGCTTGTCGGTAGCAGGAGTGGTAGTCGATCCGAACGAGAAGCTGGAGGCAGGCTTGGGTGTCTCGTCCTTCTTCTCAGCGGCAGGGGCGCCGAAAGAGAACCCGGAAGAGGCGGGCTTGGGCGCCTCATCAGTCTTGGGGGTGGTGAAACCGAAGGAAAATCCTCCGGCAGCGGGCTTAGGAGCCTCGCCGGTCTTAGGCGTCGAGCTGGAGCCGAACGAGAAGCTGGAAGCGGCCTTCTCAGCGGGCTTGTCGGCAGCCGGGGCTGTGGTCGAGCCGAACGAGAACGTCGAGGCTGGCTTAGGCGCCTCGTCGGTCTTGGGGGTCGAGCTGGAGCCGAAGGAGAACGACGAGGACGATTTGGGTGCCTCGTCCTTCTTCTCCTCCGCCTTCGCCGGGGCGCCGAACGAGAAACCGCCGGTGGCAGCCTTAGGCGCCTCGTCCGTCTTGGGAGTCGAGGAACCAAACGAGAACGACGAGGTAGCCTTAGGAACCTCGTCCTTCTTCTCGGTAGTAGAGGCGCCAAACGAGAACCCTCCGGCGGCGGCGGGCTTAGAGGCGTCGTCCTTCTTCTCAGCAGCAGCAGGAGCACCAAAGCTGAACCCGGAGCTCGCGGGCTTGTCCTCCTTCTTCGCCGGAGCTCCAAAGCTGAATTCACCAGCTGCAGTCTTGGGCTCCTCCTTCTTCCCCTCGTCCTTCTTGGGCGCGCCAAAGCTGAACCCTCCCGCGGCAGGCTTAGGCTCCTCCTTCTTCTCCCCACTCATCGACGCAGTCGACGCAGCCCCAAACGAGAACGCAGGCTTCTCCCCCGCGGCCGAAATGCTGCTCTTGGCCAGCGGCGAGCTGGCCTCGACCTTGGCGCTCTGGCTCAGCGCCCCTCCGACCGGGGACAGGGGCGTCTTGGGCACGGCAGCACTGACGCTGCGGTTCAGCTTGGCGATGAGCTCGTCGTGCCGTTTCGTCCTCCCCGCCTCGCTGAGTTGGCGGGGCTGGAACCGAATCGCGGAGGACGTTGAGCGATTCTTCCGAGCTGGGGAGCCCAGGTTCGCACCCGCGTACAGGCCCTTGCCCTTGTCGAGCTGGGGCGGGACGGACACCTTCCGACTCATGCCGATGCGGCCGTAGTGGCGCACTTTCGGGGCCTCTTTGACGGCGGGGGAGGCGGGCTGAGTTCGGGGAGCGGAGGGCGAGTCAGGCTGCCATCCCAGCCTCCCCGCTGCTTTCAGGTCATCATACTCGCTCTCCTGGACCCAGGCGCGGACGAGTTCCCCCGCTTCCTCGAGCGAATCGGGGTGCGCACTGTCCAGAGGCATTTGGTACTTGCGTGCTGAGATGCGGAGCTCCTCGGCGCGGTACACTTCCTCGCTGTTCGCTTCGAACCACTTCACGCCCGCCGCGTCGGTGAAGACCTTTCCGCGCAGTGTGCTGGGCACTTCGCCGTAGATTGGAAGTCCCTCGGGTCCGTCGACGCGGTGCAGTTTCGCATCAACGAGGGGGAGTTGCTGTACTGGCGTGCCCGTCTGGCTCTCCTTCTCCTCGGAGAGCTCAGGCGTAATGCGCTCCTCCTTGACAGAAACGTCCTCGTCCATCTTCGCCTCCTTCTCGTCCTCGGAGTGGAAGTCCGAGTCGGAGAGGTCGAAGATCTTGCGCCGGCGCTTCCTTGGCTCGGCACTGTCGGCGGCGGAGCGCTTCGCTACCGCCCGCTTCTCGGGCAGCCCGTGCTTGATCACGTCCACGTCCATATCCTCCAGTTCGTGGATGTAGTCCATCTCCTCGTCCTCCTCCTCGTCCTCTTCCTCCAGCATCGCCTCCTTTCCCCTCCGTCTCCGCTGAAGGGGAGCTTCGTCCTCACTGTCCGAGGAATCGCCGCGCCCACGTTTCTTCTGCAGCTTGGCGCTGGACACATTGCGCGACACGCCACGCGACGCCTGTCTTGAGCCTTTACGGGTACTTGTGCCGGCAGGACGCGACGGTGCACGGAAGGACAGAGGGTACTTCTGCATCGCCCTGAGAGTTAGTCAAGAAGGTGAAGTGAACTCACGGCTCCTCGTCCACCTCGGGCTGGTCGAAGGGTTTCCGCCGCCGGGGGGAGTTATACTGCGCGGCAAGCTGGTCGAGGTCGCTCCGGCTCATGCGCCTGAGCTCGTGGACCGCGCGGCTGCCCCACTCGTGGATCTCGCGCTCGCGGTCGGCCTGTTCCTTCCGCTCCCTCTCCTCACGCTCGGCCTGCTGCTTCGCGAGAATCTCCTCGCGGCGCCGGAGTTCGGCGGCAGGGCGCGCAATGATCCATGGCCGCTTGTCGCTGTCGGGAATGCCGGCGCGGCGGCGCTGTTCCCTGTCTGTCAGCTGGATTCAGAGATTGAGAGCTTCCTTGCGCAGATCAATGAAAGGGGGAAAGGGGGACTGGCGCGCTATCGCGCCACCGGTTGGAGATCACTTACAGCCTGTACTTCTGAATCGCACGGCGCTGGTTGTACCGCCTCAGCGCGTACTTGTACCCGACCCAAAGACCCGACAGGATGCCCAGGAAGATGACGGGATGGCTCCATGCGAATTTGATCACAGCGGCGAGCGCCGAGAAGGCGAGCCCTATGAGGCCGAGCATGTCCGCTATTGTGCGTGATCGGCGAAGGTTGATGCCTGTGTGTCGTGCTCTCCTTCAGTCCGAGGCGGAGGGGAGCGTGTCGAGTCGAGATGGAAAGAGGGAGAGGGCAAACTAGACGGCAGCTCTCACGACAGACGACACACGACAAAGGATGGAAGAACGTCGAGCTGGGGAAGGTTAGTTGGCTGGAAACACCAGCTTCTGAAATTCATGAACGGGTGCTTGGTGCGGGATAACGCCCAGCGGTGGCAAAATCAGCGCGCGTCATTGGCCACGTGGCACTTCTTCTGGTGCTGGTGGAGGTTGTCTGTGCGATGAAGACGAGAGTCAGTCAGTTGTGTGTCTGTGCTGACGACAGCGATGCGATCTGGGGTCCGTAGTGTGCAACAGTGTGTGGAACTTCCTATCTATGCATTTGCTTTGGTTTACTAATGTACATGAAAGCAGATATCACTGCAAAGAGAAATGAGACGTCTATAGGGGGTATCGTGACTTAAAGACTGGCTTAGTCGCCGCGAAGAGGCGCACCCAGCTTGGACTTCCAGTGGGGCGCGTTCTCGAATCCGTTGCGGCCAGTCTGGTAGTCGACCATGGCCTGGAGCACCTCGCGCTGGGACGTGACGACGAAGGGGCCGTGCTGGACGCATGGCTGGTCGAGGGGTTCGCCCGCGATAACGAGGACGCGGGTCTCCTCAGTGGTGCCCTCGGGGCGAGTGATCTGGATGCCGTTCTGCCCGGGCTCAGCCGAGAATACGACCGTGCTGAACTTGTTCGTGGGCGTCGCTTCCTCGCCGAACTGAGCGCTGCCACTGATGATGTACGCGAACCCGGTCCAGCCCTCGGGAATCTCCTGGAACACGGAGGCTCCGGGCTTCTCGAGCCGGACGTCAAGGAACCAGCATCCGCCAACGGGGCGGACGAAGCCCTCGACGCCGTGCGACTTGCCGGAAATCACCTTGATCGTCACTCCGTCGGAAGGCTTCGCCGTGTCGATATCAGCAGCCTTCTTCTCCTGATACGACGGCTCGATCATCTTCTTGTCGGCCGGCAGGTCGACCCAGAGCTGCATGCCCTCGACCTCGTCGTAGTCTCCGTCGAAGACTGGCATCTCGGAATGGACAATGCCCCGGCCAGCAGTCATCCACTGCACGTCTCCCGGCTCGAGCGTGCCGGCAGCGCCAGTGAAGTCCTCGTGTCCCATCTTGCCCTTCAGGCAGTAAGTGACAGTCGACTGGCCGCGGTGCGGGTGGTCCGGGAATCCGGAGCCCTTCTGGATCTTGGCGTGGTCCAGCATCAGGAAGGGAGAGAGGTTGCGCAGAGCGTGAGTTCCAATGGAACGGCGGACGGTGGCGCCGACGCCCTCGGGCGTCTCCTGCGCGTATACGGTCTTGGTGGGGGTGCGAGTGACCTGGGACATGGTGGAGTTGTTACGAGTAGTGGTGGTGAGGTTGCGAGCGATGTGGTTGATGCGGTTGGCAGCGGTAGAGCGCGTCAGCATAAGCTGATTCGTTGTGTTGATGAGTTGTTTGTGTTTTGTGGAGAAATTCGAGTTCGGCAACAAGTCGCCTCCTTTTATACCTTTGTGGGAAGCTGTGATCTTTGCTGTCTTCTCGTAGCAACCGTCGTGGAGTTGTCATTCCATCCCTCCCGTTATCTAAGGTCTGGGTCGCATTAGTCACCTGGCAGTGAGACCTGACACATGCCTGGGAACACACTTCCCAATAAGGTAATTTTCCCCGCCACCTCCGGCCAATCCCCGCATTCCTGTAACAGCGCCGCCGATCAGGCCCCGCGACAGACTCCGTGCCTGAACTCGCACCTCGGCTTCGGCCAAGTCTCGGTGCTTGCTGTTCGTCTGTTCGAACTTTGCTGCGCTACCGTTGCGCGCCGCTCGAACTGTTCTCCGAGGTCCACCAGGGGGACGCCACGCGATTGATGATCTCTGATCCGGCCGTCAACTGACAGCAGGTCTGTCGTTCAGGGAATGGTAGCTTATCCGAGCCATGGGAGCCGTGACGTACTGTGAGCTCACATCAGGTCGTCGCTCGTCGACAAACTCCCGACCCGCGACCGGCTGAGACCGCACGGTCACAGCAAGTCAGCGAAGGTACCAAAGGTATTGCAGATCACGTTCGTGATTCCAGCGTCAGTCATGTGACAAGTTAGTTAGTCCCCCTCATGCTGGTCCCCGTCTCGGAGCGATGGGCGGTGAACGAACCCGACAACAGTCCAGATTTCCATTCTACGGCACGATACAACTGGAAGAGAGTACTGGGAGCCTGTGGAGCTCCACACATGCCTCTCCCTGTGCCTCTACCTCCTTTCCTCCTCTATTCTCTCCTGCCTTGATTCCCAGCTGAACTCCTGTCGCTCACGAGGCTCACGAGGCTGGCACGCGTTCCTGGCTGCTCGCGTGGTTCACAATGGGCACGAGAGGTCGACTAGTCCTTAACCAACGCCAAGATCATGTCCATGATCTTGGGCTGGAGCCTGGCCCACTGACGTTAGCTTGCCAGGCCATTCAAGTTCACCTTGTTGTTACACAACTTTGCGTCGGGGCCGGGGATGGCGCGCGTGACCTCGTCCCACTTGACGCCGGCCCGAGGTCAGCTTTCGGCTCTCAGAAGGCAAAGTTGGAAACACTCTCCCCCTCCGCCGAATCCTCAACTGGGGAGGAGAGCATGGCTCGAGAATGCCCGAAAGAGACGACCGGAGAGGAACCCGGAGAGGTCTCTCGATCCTCCTGACTCCCTAACGCGCAGCCTGAGAAGAGAGGCTGGCGGTAACGTGGATGGGAGACTCCAGGTGGTGTCTGGGGGCGAGAAAATGTACTCACACGCTTGGATCGCATAACGTCGTAGAGCGCCTTGAGCTCTGACGAGCTCAAGGCGCTCTGCTTCTTGTTGGCCGGGTTCTTGCCCTTCTTTTTAGGCGCGGAGGACTTGTCCGTGCCCTTCGCGGTCTTGGAGTAGGGCTTCGACTCGGGGGCGGCCGAGGGAGAGGGTGCGGTTGTGTCGATGGTTGTGGTTTGGCGGTTAGTTGTGGTTGTGGATAGGTGGAAGAGGATAAGGGAACGGTGAAGGAATGGATGTAGATGAGGATGAAGATGAGAAGAAGAGAGAGAAGGATGGAGAAGAGAGAAGGTGTGAGGATGAGAAGAGTCAGAGGCGAGGACGAGAGGAGGTACTGGCCGTGTGCGCCCTTTACGAAGCCCGCAGACGCCGACGTGCGCCCCCTCTCTTCGCCTCTTCGCCTCCTCGCGCTCTTCGCCTCCTCGCGCTCTTCACTCGTCCTCCTCGTCCTGCGGGTTGACTCACCATGACTCATTTGCGAGCATTCTACCTTGCTGCTGCTTGCACTCTTGCACTCTCGCTTTCAGATGTAGAGGAGGATGGGCTTGGCATTCGAGTAGGCCACAGCCGTGCGTGTGTTCCGTCCCGAGCTCCAGAGAGCGGAGTCGAGCAGCCGTGTCAGGTCCCCGCTAGGCTGTTCTCGCAGCAAAAGTCTGTATCGCGGACGTTCCATCCATTGTGCCATGCAGTCGTTTGGGAGAGAGAAGTGTGCTCACCTTGGGTCGCCTGTCCTTGGTGTTGTTTGCTCATCAATTGATTCGTCGCCTGGCAGTCCGCCACTGTCATTGTTCCCGGACCGCCAGCCCATTGTCCCTCCCCTCCGCACTTCACATACAGTACACATGCATTCTTCTGACGTTTACAATCTCTGATCCTTCGGCATGCTCCGCATGAGTTGCTTCACGCCCAAATTCGCCATGATCTCCTCGCTGCCACCTCCGACAGCTTCAAACTTTCTCGACCGGTGGTACTGCTCAATGTACCGTCCGACACCCGTCGTAGTCAATCCCCTCCCGCCAAAGATCTGCACCGCGTCGTCCGTGATATCGCTCGCCCACCTCGTACTCATAACTTTCAAGAACGCAAGAGGACCCGCGAGATGAGTGGCTTGCGTGCGGTAATCCATCGTCGTCATCTGGTGCGTGATGTGCTCGAGCCAGGCCTGAATCGCCTCGACCTTGCCAATCATCCCCGCGAGCTTGTACCGGATGACAGGCTGGGTGATGAGGGGTTTGCCGAAGGTAGATCGCTGCGAGGCCCAGAGCAGACACTCTTCCACGATCGTGCGTGCCGTGCGACTGGTCCCCGCGACAAGGGACCAGCGCTCGTGGTTGAAGTTGGAGAAGACGATGAAGAGGCCCTTGCCCTCCTCCCCGATCAGGTTTTCGGCGGGCACCTTCACCTTGTCGAAGGTGACGTAGGCGGTTCCAGCGGCGGGAGAGTACATTGTCGGGATGCGCTTCGTCTCGAGACCAGGCTGCCGCTCGACCAGGAAACAGGACACGGACCCGTCCGGCGCGTCGCCGCCGTACGTCCTAGCCGCGACCATGAAGTAGTCGGCGTACATGCCTGCCGTGATCCACTTCTTGGTCCCGTCCAGCCTCCAACTGCCATCGGGTTGCTTCGTCGCGCGACTCCTGATGGCGCTGACGTCGGAGCCCGCAAACGCCTCGGTGATAGCGAGACACGCGACCTTCTCCCCGCGCAGGATCTCGCCGAGCACCCTAGAGCGGAGCGGCTCCTTGGCGAAATTCTTGACGGGCGGCGTGCCGATGGCCAGACTCGCGCCCATGCCGCTCCCGTAGCCCTTGGCCATCTGCCGGCTCAGCTCCTGAATCAAAATGAGCTCGTGGAAGTAGTCGAACTCCTCTCCCTTGACGCCCATCAGCGTCTTGCCGTGCAGGTGCGGGCCGGGGCCGAGGCGCATGTAGTTCAGGCCTATGTCGGCGCAAGCCTTGGTCACTTTGTCGCTTGCCTTCTCGCCTGAGATCTCGTTCGCGCGCGCCTCGGGCGTGATCACCTCGTCGACAAACTTGCGCAGGTTCTTGCGCAGCGTCCGGTGGCTTTCCTTGTAGTACGGGCTGGAAAACTGCGGGACGAGCCAAGCGGGTTCGGCGTAGGGGACGCGCGAGAGCTCGCCGGGCTGCAGCGGCTTGATCGTCGGCTTCTCGCCCGAGATGCGACCGATGATGAGTTTCGGATACTTCTGCAGCACGTCCAGGCGATGCAGGGAGAAGAAGACGGTCGTCGCATCTTTACCGGCGACGTCAGGGTCGGTGAGCACCGACAGGCCGCCCGGGTGCAGCTTGGCAAACTTGGAGAGGTCGTACACGTTCGAGTCGATTATGACCCACAGGTCGCCCTCCTTGTTGTGCTGGGGTTAGCTGCGTACAGCAAGTCACCAGCTCGCGGGCAAGGAAGGTCCATCCAGTTCACCAGTGGCCAAGGCTGTGACGGTGGAGGAAGGCGGGGGGGCGGAACTCACTTTTGCGACGTCGTCGCGCGTAAACCGTTTCGCATCTGTCGATGCCATGGTTGCGGGATATCTTCTCAGAGGGGTCGAATGGGCGGGCAGGGATTAGATTGGAGAGAAGAGCGTTTATATTCGTGCTAGAGACATGTTGGGATCTGTGTCGCATGGTGAGTACAGGTGCACATGATCCACATGCCGACACGCCGAAATGCGGGGTAAGAAAATGGGTGGGGGTTGTCAAGTAACCGGTCCACGGCCATATGCGACAGTGCGTATTGGCCAAGGCCCCTCGCCCAGGACCGCCCAGCACCGGGCGCCGCACAGTTCACCGAGTGGGGTCGCACACTGAACACCGAGACTTTTGTTGCTCCGTCGGAAACTACTGAGACCATGTGCATGTGCATGGCCTAGGCGGTGGGAGTCCGGCCGTTCATCACGAGGACTCATTTACGTGTACACTGTGCACTGCATAAAGAACTTCTGATTCATTTGCGTTTTACTGAAAGATACCGGAAACTGGAGACCGCAGGGATAGAACTACAGACACTGGGCGGAGACTTGAGAAACCGGGCTCATACCCACGCTCACGGGCTACGGCCGGGGACAGACTAATTGCTCCCGACGCAGCACTGCGGAGCACCGGCGCGCTCACAGACGACTGCAGCCCTACTGCAGACCATCGTACAGCGCCCGCTCGAGCTGGTTGTACACCCTCTCCTGGGGGTCGGTCGGGTCGCCAAAGTTGAAGCACTGCGTGGAGAACGTGCCCGCGATGCCCGTCTTGGGGTCCATCCAGTAGAACGTCTTGTAAATACCTGAGGGAGTTAGCTCTGCACTTCGCTACGCGTCTGCGAGCTCGTGTGGGAACCATCACAATGCAGGGTTGCACTGCAACCTGAAAGGTCGCGGAAACTCACCCTCCCAGAAGTCGCTGCCCGCCTTGCGGCCCCACTTGCTGTCCTGCGTGGTGAGGTATCCGCCGAGCGAGTGCGAGAGGCCGCCATTAGCAACGAGCGCGGGGTCGATGTGGGGAATGAGCGCGGCAAACTCGTACTGTCCCTTGAAAGCTCCGTCGGGTGCCTTGGGCAACTGGTTGCTGAAGATGAGCTGCTGGTACTCCGGGGCCAGGATGCCTCCGGGCTGAGCACTACGCAGAATGCCCTGCAAGAACTTCAAGTAGTCCCGGGCAGTGCCGTAGAGACCGGCACCACCCGACGCCTGGCCCTTGACCTTCTCAGGGGCCGTCTCGCGGATACCAGGGAAGACGGTGAGTTTCTTCTCGGCGTCGCGAGTCACGACCTGCTGCAGGCGCTCGTAGTGCTGCGGCGTGGGCACGAAAGTGAGCGAATCGGCACCCAGGGGCTTGAAAATGTTCTCCTTGAAGTAGCTGTCGAGGGACTGGCCGGTAACCCGCTCGATCAGGATACCCGACCAGTCGAGGCCGAGGGAGTAGTTCCACGCGGTCCCGGGCTCAAAGATGAGGGGCAGCTCGAAGGTCTGCACGGTCGCGTTGGAGGCGAAGACGCCGGGGTGGTTGTGCTTCTTGGCCCACTCGCCGAGGAGGGGCACCATGACGTCGTAGCCTGTTCCGTTCGTGTGCGTCAGGAGGTGACGCAGCGTGATCGGCTTGGTGCGGTCAGTACCTGCGTCGTCGACGGACTTGATGATCTTGAGAGAGGTAAGCTCGGGCAGGTGCTTGTTGATGATCTCGGGGTCGTCCAGCGAAAGCTTGCCGGCCGCAACGAGCTGGAGAGCCGCAACGGTCACGACCAGCTTGGTCATGGACATGAGCTGCAGGACTGTGTCCTCGTTGATCTGGCCCTGGTCCGGGGAGCCGAACACACGCTCGCCCGTAGCCTTGAAGTAGACCGGCTCGGCGTTCAGGTCGGCGGTCGCGACCGCGAACGTTGAGGCGGGAATCTCCTTCGAGTCCACGGCGGCCTGGAGGATCGAGTCGATCTTGCTCTTCGCGTCGGCTGAGAGGGTGGGCGTCGTGACTGTCATGGTGTCTGGTGAGGAGTGTGTGAATGAAGGAGGAGTGTGTCTTATTAGAGCAGGTAGGAGAGGGGCCAGCCAGTGGTCCAGTGGTCCGCAGGGGCACGTTGTGCAATGCTCCCCGCTGGGGTCGTGATTGCTTGCATGCCCAGTGCGGATCGGAGGCTCCGGTGGACGCCGAGTGCGGAGTCAACGAGCGTCATGTGACCTGACCTACGCAGGCGGACCACCCTCCGCCCACCCAGCATCGGCTATGGGGCACTGGCTCTAGCCGTCGGGTGCCGAGATATCACGCGCGATGAATGCCGGCTTTCCCTCTGCCTCTCACCATTCAGTCCTCCAAGGTTTTCCCACAGCTTCCAAGTTCAGACGCATGCCTCCCCCACACCCTTGAGGGATTCGTCACCGTGTAGTACCACAACTGTGCGCCCTGTGCAGTCGCTACCTAGTCGGGCAGTGTTTGGTCCGGACTCAAGAGGAAGCCGCAGCCAAGTCGTATGGGCCTAACTGACACTAACGTCGCCGACGACGGGGCCTCCGTTGATGGCGGGGAACTACTCCGCCGCCCGCCGTAGTGCCATATGGACGTCTTCAACAAGCAACCAAGACAGCGGATGGGCGGCGATGCACCCCGCCAGTCACTTGTATGCATCTTGTCGGGCCCGAAATGTACATAAACCCGCTGTCCGAAGTCTTGACAAAGTCCCGATTCGGCTTTGTCTGTTCGCAGGTGTGGGGCCAGAGGGATCGCGATCGACCGATTCGATGGCATGTCACCACGATTCAGTTGGGAACCGAGTCTGATTCACAGCCGGGCCGGAGACGAGTCACAAGGGCCGCCGTCAAAGGATGTCGCCAGCTTCCTTGTGGGGTAGGTTGTGTACTGAGCATGTGCAACTGTGAGCGGCACCGCGTCAGTGTGCCATTCACAACCGCTGGCAGCCGTCCTAAGCTCTCGCTAAGGCTCTTGGAACATGGGACCTGACATCCCGGGACGGTGGGGGACCTTATGTCGGTCCGCCTGACGTCGCTTTGGCCTTCCAGTTAGTCCGCCTGACACTGTGTTGTGTCCCGCATCGTCCAAGTTTAGAACCACAGGCTAAGAGCACGGGTGACTGGCCGCCTCGAGCTGCGGGATTGTTGTGACGATGTTGTGGCTTTTGACTACGGGTTTGGACAGATCCAGATACCGGTGGGCTTGCGGGCCCTAGACGTCGACGATGTCATGGGACCACGGAACCCAGAGCTGAACAAGCTACTAGCTCACTCCGTCAGGTGACACTCACTTCGGTAGAGATAGGCACACCACCTGTCAACACATTGCGCGCGCAGACGGGGAGGCGTACACTCACGTTCTCACGAGGCCCAGCTACGTGCCGCCGTGAACGGGTACGGCCGTGATGCGGGCGCGAGGCCCGGCTCGAGATCCATGGGTGGCGCCAGAAACCGATACCAAGCGGCATCAGGCGACGCAGGTATAAAGCCTCCACCGAAATGACCCGGGAATCCTCTTCCCCACGACATTATGACAATCGACAGGACTCCCCAGGTGCTCGACGCGGTTGTGCTCGGCGCAGGCGTCTCGGGCCTGTACCAGCTGTACCAGCTGCGCGAGGCCGGACTCAAGGTGCGCGCGTTCGAGGCCGGCGCCGACGTTGGCGGCACGTGGTACTGGAACCGCTACCCCGGAGCCAGGTTCGACAGCGAGGCGTCGATCTACCAGCTCTTCTTCTCTGAGGACCTGTACAAGGGCTGGAGCTGGAGCGAGCGCTTCCCGGGCCAGCCCGAGGTGGAGCGCTGGCTGCAGTACGTCACCGACAAACTCGACCTGAGGAAGGACATCAGTTTCAACTCGCGCATCGAGAGCGCCACCTGGGACGACCAGAGGCAGCGGTGGACGATCAAGACGAGCGACGGCCAGGTCCTCGACGCCCAATACTTTATCAGCTGCGGCGGCATGCTCTCCGCTCCGCTCACCAACGTCTTCGAGGGCATGGACGACTTCAAGGGCCAGATCGAGTACACCTCTCTCTATCCCCGCGAGGGCGTCGACGTAAAGGGTAAGCGTGTCGGCGTCATCGGCGTCGGCGCGACTGGCATCCAGGTGATCCAAACCATCGCGCCGGACTGCAAGGAACTCAAGGTCTTTGCGCGCACGCCGCAGTACACGCTGCCGATGAAGAACCCGAAGTGGGGCCAGGCGGACGTGGACGCGTACCACTCGCGCTTTGACGAGTACAAGGCGCGCGTGCCGTACACGTTCAGTGGGTTCGAGTACGACTGGGACCCGGAGAAGGACTGGGACTCCATGTCCAAGGACGAGAGGGACCAGCACTTGCAAGAAGTGTTCGACCACGGCTCGCTCAAGATGTGGCTCGCGTCCACGCGCGACATCTTCTTCAAGGAGGACGTGTCGGCGTATGTCTCCAATTTTGTCGCGGACAAGATGAAGGCACGCCTCCAGAACGACCCGCACCTCCTCGACGTGCTCGTCCCAAGCCCCGAGCTCTACGGCTTCGGCACGCACCGCGTCCCTCTCGAGCGCGGGTACCTCGAGACGTTCCTGCGTCCGAACGTCGAGGCGATCAGCGTGCGCAAGGACAGGAACCCGATCAAGCGCTTTGTGTCGAACGGCATCGAGCTCCAGGATGGCCGCGTCGTCGAGCTCGACACGGTCATCCTCGCCATCGGCTTCGATGCCGGCAGTGGCTGCCTCTCCCGCGTAGACGTGAGGGGCAAGGACGGCCGCTGCCTCTCCGAGGAGTGGGGGCGGGACATCCGCACCACGATCGGACTGGGCAAGCACGGTTACCCGAACCTGCTCATGACTGCCGTCCCTCTGGCGCCGAGTGCGGCGCTCTGCAACATGACGACGTGCCTCGCTCAGCAGACTGAGTGGATCACCGCCCTCGTCAAGCAGATGCGCGAGAAGGGCGAGAAGGTCGTCGAACCCAGCGAGGAGGCGGAGAACAAGTGGGTCGAACACCACGACTCCCTCGTCAACACTACGCTCTTCCCTAAGTCTGACTCGTGGTACATGGGCTCCAACGTTGAGGGGAAACAGCGCCGGATGCTGTCCTATGTCGGAGGCGTTGGTACGTACAGGCAGAAGTGCGAGGAGGAGGCAAAAGCAAACTACCCCTCGTTCGTGCGCGCGTAGGTTTGGGATCAAGGTCAGAAGTCATAAGTCCGCATATAAGTAGCTAGTTCTTGTTCGGTGTGTCAATGATAAGTCCTACCAGTGTGTCCATGTTGCGGGAGAGTCGCGGTGAAGGGTCAGGAAGAGTGTCCGCAAACGTACCGCGAGTCATCTGGAGCCGGACGTGCAAGTCATTGTGAGACTGACTGATCGGCAGAAGACGCTACTGCCCCTTGATGTGTGGACCGTTTCATAACATCATGTCCCCCTACTGCTGCTGACTATTTTATGAACTTAGGTTTCATGGACTAAACTACCCAAACCCCCCGCTTAAGCGGCAAGCTCGAGAGCGAACGCAATAGCGAGCTTGGAGAATTTGAGGAGATGCTTGAAGCTGAATCCCTCCTGGTCAATAGTGTCGTTAGGGCTGTGAATGACGGGGGAGTGCTTTCCGTACTCGGCCTCGAACGAGAACGCAGAGGGGTATCCCGAGGTGTTCCATGACGCGTGGTCAGAGCACGCGTAGCCGCAGTAGGTGTCGCGCGCCGGGATGTCGAGGTACGTGCCGACCGCGGCCGAGATGAAGTCGGCGAGGTTCGCGTTGACGTTGTCGCGGACGACGCCGACGTGCTCGTCTCCGGGCGGGAAGTAGCCCGTCATGTCGCAGTTGAGGTACGCCTTGACGTCAATGCCCTGGCGCTTGTACTCCGCCGCGACAACCTGGGAGCCAAGCAGTCCAGCCTCTTCGCCAGAGTACCAGTGGAACTCGACCTGGTTCTTGAACTTGATGCCGCTCTCAACGAGGACGCGGAACGCCTCGAGCAGCGTAGTCGTTCCAGAGCCGTTGTCGTCGGCGCCGGGAGAGCGTCCGTAAGGGTCCATGCCCGAGACCGAGTCGAGGTGCGCGCCGACGATCACGCGAGGCTTGTTCTTGTTGCCGGGGAGAGTGGCGATGATGCTGTCCTGGCCCCAAGGGTGCGACACGGAACGAACAGAGACCTCCTTCCGGTTGTGCGGGACGCCCTCGGAGATCTTGTTAACCTGGTCGAGGAGCCACTTCTGCGACTGGCTGCCGGTCTGCGACTTGTAGTACCTCGTCTCGAAGGCCGAGAACTGCGTCAAAAAGTCGCGCGCACGGCCCTCGTCCAGCTTAGCGGCGAGCTGCTCGACCTGACCCTTGTACTTGCCGGGCGAAGGGTACTCTGTGGGGTTAGCGCAAGAAGACCGGGAAGCTTTAGGGGAGGGTATCACTCACGTTGTTCATGGGCTTTCTTGCCGCCCGCGGCCTTCCAGCCGCGCCACGCCTTGCGGTCCTCCTTGTTGTTTGTCACGTCAAAATAGTTGCGGCCCTTGCCCTTCTCGGTGAAGAGCTCAGCCTCGGTGAGCAGGACGGGCTCCTCGTTCTCGCCGAAGACGGCGAGGCGCTTTCCGTCATCGCGCGCGACGGGCGAGGCAGCAACGAGGAGGGGCAGGAGGGTAAAGAGGGTGAGCTTCATGTCGGCTGCAGGCTGGGTGTTCGGAGTACTGAGGTCGTCATGTCTCAACAGCACACCTTATATACCTGTCGAGGACGGCTCAGTATCCTTGAGATGAGCGTGTGTGACACCAGCTTGACGAGCTCTCACGCCGTACGCTGTGGCCGTGCGCTTCTCGTGCCCTCAATCCTCAATCGCCCATGTGCTCGATGTCTTCTCCGGCTCTCCGTTGCCCGCGCGGCATTCGCGGGGCTTGACGTCGTGCTTGGCTTGTGCTCTGGCATCCCTCCTGGAGCTTCGTGTCCCTGCCTCTGCCGGGGCAGACAAGCTTCCATTGAGCGGTCCTGTAGGATCCTTGGGATCTCTCACGGCGCCAAGCGAGCGCCGCGAGCGAGGGAAGGGAGCAAGGGTCCCATAGGATGGAGTGTTACTCCGTCCATGGGCTCGCCAGGACGTGTACGAGAACACGGGAGCGCGGGCCAGAGCGCGGGCCAAAGCTACGCAATTCAATTAGTCTGATAAGATTATTCCACTAAGGCGATTTGGCCGAGCATCGGCAGGTCGAGCTTGGGGGCTGCCCACCCGCAAAAGCGTGCACCCTCGGCCTCTTCCCGGCTTCCTGGGGCAGCGTAAGGGTGCGAGGAACGCCCCGGCCTTGGTGCTGCACATGCTCTCGTCTCGTCTGGACCTTCTGGAGGGATGAGCGGATATGAGATGCAGGGTTCGTTCGATTGGAACGCGTGGATGGGTTGACCTTAGGACCCCATTCTTGCTGGTCGGCGAGCGCGGCGTCGCGCGGCTTCTGTCGTCATTGTTTCGCGCATTACGCTCACCCCCGAGCGATCGAAACAGAAAACAGAACGTCTACGGCCTTGGCAGGGTCACGCCTGCAAGGGCCGCAGCCGCGAAACTGTCAGGGCGCCAGCCCAGCGCCGGCGACTTGTCAATGGACCAGAGGAGCGGATGCAGGCTGAGAAGGAACATGAGATGAAATGTGGGGCTCAACCTCCACGTCTGGCCATGCGCCTTATCGTACCTCACACCTCCCACACGTTGGCTTTTGGCTTGGCGTTCCTGGCTCCCCTTTCGGTGGGTCGGTGGGCGACTTGACGAATTCCATGCCTTCGCGCGTGACCTCTTCCCAGAATTGTTTGCAATCAGAAGCCAGACCCACGCACACTTCATCTGCGTTCCAGACGTATCTCCGACCTCCGGAACGCCCGGAACTTGAAGGTTAGTGCCGGATCATCGCCTGATTCGGCCAAGAACATGGCAGTTTCGGGGACACATCAATGAGCCCCCCAGTGAGATGACAACGGTGCGCGGAGAAGCTCAGGATTGCAGGACCCCCGAATCACACTATCTCCTCCAGTCCACACGTAAACCTTGCTCACTAGCCTCGTGCCCGGCTGTCGGGGCTCGGGCTCGGGGTGACCGAACCTCGGCACGGCCCAAGCACACAGCCTGCCCGAGTGTAATCAACCAACGGATGATAGCGCCAGCCCAAGGCACGACAGCGACAGTGCGATAGCGATACAGTTCAGAGCCCAATCCAAAAGACTAGGGGAGCACGTCCCGCCACACCGCTGGAAACGAGAACATCGACGCGCGGCAGGACTTAGTTCGGGCAGTGCGCAAGGGCGGTGCATGCAGTGCAGGACACGGAGCTAGCGGAGCTTCTGATTCTTATCGGGAAAGGACAAGGCACGGGACACGAGCCCAGTAGACCGAATCTCGCAGGTCTACGGCGAAGGAATGGTCACGACACGGTTGGACCGGTCAACTCGGCGTGATCAGACGGTACCGGTGCCCCGTCAACCTTCGTGTGTCTGCACCGGTCTGCACCGCCTGCCTTAAGATGTGGGGTGCAGTGTGAAGTTGCAAGCCAGCTCTGTGAGGTCATGCGGGATCGGAATGAGCAAGGGACTGTCTCGGATTAGCAGAAGCGATGCGACGGGTAGGCGGAAGCCAATCGGAGCTTGATCATGACTGTGGATGACGGGGGGTCGGTACGTTACGAGGTCAGTCCGGTGTTGTGAGGCGTGGGTTCGCGCTGCGACTCTCCACCAATGTGGCGAAGCATGGCCGCCAGCCCTCGATATCGATGGCACCTATCTCACATGCGCGCAACAGCAGGTACTGGCGACTGGCCAGCGGAGTAGCTTTCAAAGTTCCGCCTTTGGTCGCATGTCACGACGCAACATCACGTCCGCCGGCGATACCTGAGCCTCGCTCGTGCTTTCCGCCAACCCCCGCCATTCATCGCACCTACGGCTAGGATGAGACTGCAGCTGACAGCCACGGCCACTTGTCAAGTTGATTGTAGCTCTGCGCCTGTCAGCCAAAGTTGAGGCCACCAACAGCTTACTTCTGTCCATCTCACTCCTTCCTTGCGCTACACGTGAGACAATGGTATGTGTTTGTGACAGCTCCCTTCGATCTGGGTTCTTCCAACACTCATTTCACTCTCGAGGCACTGAGGTAGTCGAAGAAGGACGGAGGATGAGGGAAGACGGCGGAAGGGGGAAGGCGACGGACGATGGATGGCGAAGGGCGAAGTTAGTCGATGGAGAGGCGAAGCTCGGCGGTCACTGAACCCGGGTAGGTGACTAGATGGCTAAGGTTGTGCTGTGACTCCGTGTGGCTCTGACTGGTAGGCTAGGTGTTCAAGTGTTCTGCGAGTCAGCTGTCAAACAGACGCCCGTAGCTTGCCTTGCTCTAGTTTCCCTCGCGTTGCCTATCATCAGCAGGGGTGGTCAGTGGAGTGAGTGAGATATGAGCAAGCAGTATTACAGTGTAGCTGGAGAGTCAAAGAAAGAGGAGACGCGTGCCGTCGGTCTGGACGAGAAAGGAGGGAAGAAGGGAAGACGAAAGACAGTCTATGATTGCAGTAGCGGCAAGGAGTCGAGATGAAGGTATGCTTACGTCAGCATTTCAGGCACCGATAACAATCGATAACCTTGTGGTTTGAGCCTGACACGTCACCTCTTCTAACTTTCAATTGCGACGACACTGGTCTGCACTCACCACAAGTCATGCGATTGCGCGGTCGAGCTTCTCCGCTCACGACGATGCCTCCACAACAGGGGGCCAGATGTAGAGAAGAGCGATCGAGGAGTGACCAGGTCATATGCCCCCGCTGCGCCCTAACCCCAGCCTTGCCGCTGCACTGACCTCTGCTGACGTAGGTGGAGGGGGTGCAGATCGTGTCCGAGCTCGAGAGTTCCACATCAGAGCGTTCGCACGGTTTCAGCGACATCGATGGCTGACACAAAGCAAGCAAGGCATCGTGAATGACGTTAGGTACATCGAAAGCTGCTGCTACTACTCGTTAAGATTTCTACAACACGGCTGAGCGGCGGTGCGCTTTTAGCTTAGCCCCAGCGGCGGTCCTGCTCCTTCTGGGCCTCGTCCTGGCGGCGCTGCTCCTCGTCCATCTGGCGCTGCTTCTCCTCGAGACCCTCACCGCCGCGCTCCCACTCCTTGTCGAGCTCGGCCTGGCGGCGGTCGAGATCGGCCTGTTTGCTATCCAGGTCGTTCTGGCGGTCCTCGTTCGAGCGGTTGTCGTTGTTGCTGTTGTTCTGGTTCTGGTTGTTGTTCTGGTTGTTGTTGTTGTCGTTGTACTCCTTCTTCTCTGCGACGAGTTAGTACAAGGGAGAAACCAGCTCAACTCACCCTCCTGCTGCTGGTTGCGGTTGCGATCCTCCTCCTCACGCTTCTTGCGCTCCTCCTCCTCGCGCTTGTTCTTCTCCTCCTCGTCGCGCTGGCGGTTCTCGTTGTCCTCCTCCTGGCGCTTCTCCTCCTTGTGCTCCTTGTACTGGGATGTCAGCTCCACGTTCTTGGAAGCGCGAGCTGGTGGACTTACCTCGTGGACACCGTAGGCGGTGGCACCGGCAGCGGCACCGGCGGCGAGGAGGCCACCAACACCAGCGGCAATCTGACGTTAGCTTCTGATCGCAGCGCATGCCAAGTTAGCTGGGAGAACATACCTTCTGCTTGGTGGACCAGCCCTCCTTCTCCTCCTGCTGAGCCTGCTGCTGGCCTTGCTGGCCGTACTGCTGCTGGCCGTACGAAGTGTTGGTGTTCTGCTGCTGGAAGGGCTGCTGCTGCTGGCCGTAGCCGTCGGTCTTGCCGTACTGCTGCTGCTGCTGCTGGGCGACGTTCTCCTTGTCGCCGCCGGTGAACTTGTCGAGGAGACCCATGGTGATTGTTAGTGTGTGTGTGTGTGCGTGTGGTGGAGGGGAGAGGGAGGGAGAGAGGGAGGGGATGAGATGAGGGATGAACGAGGAGTGAGAGAAGACGAGACGGCTTTATGTACACGACGAAAGGAGAGCTGACGTGCTGGCGTCTTCCCCCGGCTTCAGATCCCGAAGGGAGCGCAAGGGCGCGGCTGGGGGGCCGGCCCGCTGCCGAGCTGTCGTGCTGGAATGCAGCATGCAGCGTGCAGCATGCGTGCCAGGGAGTCAGACAAATGTAATTGCGACGAAGTAGCGAGCTAGAGAGAGGCTAAGGCAGGGCAAGGCTGCGATTGCCGCAGGTCGGTAGGGGAGGATCGTGCGGATCGCGAGCCAGTGCGGTTGCCGTGAGGATCGTGAGGAACGGGCCAGGCGAAGGCGAGGTGGAGGCGGCCGCACTGGCGTAGGGGTAATTGGAATAGCGCTACCTGTGACGTCTCGTCGGTTGTGATGATCTGCGCGAGGAGAAGGTTGGTGCGCTTGGGCCGGCTCATGGCGTCGCTCGCCTGTAATCTGGCGCATTGGCGTACCACTCAGCGTCACGCCTTACCGCCCCGTCTACTCCTGTGCCCGTCGCTCACCCGACCGCACCCGGCCGCTACGCTGCGTCGATCTCTGCGACAGTGCGACAGTCTACAGTGGGTCGAGCGCTCAGGTTAGCGGGCCACTGACTTCAGCGGCTCACCTAGCAGCGTCAGGCGTGCTACTAGGTGAAGGCTAGCTCGCCGGGCGTCACAGTCCAGAAGCCGCGTAGCGTCTAGTTCTACCGTACCCTTGCACACTGCGGCGTCTATGGCGAGCCAGATGGTACGGCCCGGTCATGGACGTGGAAGCGTACTTTGTCGCTGGACACGTATCACCACGGTGACTGTCAGACTGCAGGGGCATGAGAGGGTACGAGGGACGTGTAGAGCGATCGTCGACCCACTACAGTTGCTGACCCTCTGTCACTCAGGCGAAGCGAGCAGATCTGAAGTCCTGTACCGCCGCACCAGTTGAGCCATTTCCTCCAAGTGGTCACTCTCGATTCGTCAACCCTTTCGCGAGATACGATTGATGGCGAGGATCGATGGCGCCAAGGAGACCAAGGGGTAGGGACGAGGGAGGCGTCACGGACGTCGTACGGGCAGCAAAGTGCACAAAGCTATGCGAGGATAGCCGATCCAACCAGGCCAGACATTGCTGCGGGCGGGTGACCGGGTCTGGAACTGGCCCTACGTGCCGTTCGGTTCCAGAAGACAGGCGCGTCCCTCCTACCCCCAGCCAATCGGCAGCAAGGGCGGGCTTCGGGACATCGGGCATCGACGTTCGAGCCCCGCAAACATCCCGGCACAGCATTCCTCCCGTCGTGCGACGTCGGTATCTAAGCCACGTGCGAGGTGTGCCTGCAGATCACTGATCATCACTTCGAGCGTTTGTGCGTGCTGTGATCGCTGCCATGCCCACAACGCACGGCCAGACACATGATCATTCTCTGCATGAAGTTCTATACACTATCCTGCTGTCACCTGTCAAACCCGAGGCGCTCAGATGTCCCTCTCGAGGTAGCTCTGGATGAAGCCCGGGAGCGTAGCCTCGTACTCCTTGATGTCGACCTTGTCCCCGTCCTTGGTCATGTTGGCCTGGAGGAGGAGCTTGCGGGGCTGCTTCTTGTCAAGCACAATGTTACGGTGCTTCTCGATCCACGCGTCCGGCACAGCCGTCATGCGGTTGTACATCTCGTGTCCTGCCTTGGCGTCGGCGGTCGACTTGTACACCTGCTGCTGGAGGAGGAACTGGCCGACGGCGGGCTTGCCGACGCTGAGAATCTTGGAGCGGTCCAGCGTCACGCGCAGGTCGTTGTCGCCGACCTCCTCGATCTTGACAAAGTCCTCCCCGGCGTCGAGGAAACACTTCAGAATCGCGTACCGCGCCTGCATGTGCGCCTGGCCCCACTTCTTCGCCGCCGGGTCGTAGTGCTCCAGCGCCAGCAGACCTGCACGAGCCATCATTAGGTACGAGACGTAGAGCACATCGTCGGCCTTCTCCTCCGAGTCGTCCGTGTGCCCGAAGATGGCGAGCATGTCCTTGTCGCACGCGAGGTACATTGCGACACACTCGGCGCGGCACTCCTCGTACGAGCTGCTGATCGTCTTGAACACCGAGCCCCACGTCTCGCCGGCCTTGTACCAAGACTCGATCGGCTTCTTCGTCAGAGGGTTGATGGGTGGGTTCTCCTTGTCAAAGTTCGCCTTGCCGTCCGCGTCGACGATGAAGAGTTTGCCCGTGCCATGGCCGAGGAGCTCGTGGATGCCGACCTGAACCTCGAAAGCGGGGCCGCGCAGCTTGTCGTACAGCGCCGCGTCCTCGTCGGACAGGAACGTGATCTTCTCGTTCGGCGCTTTGGCGTTAAGAACGTTGCCAAGCGAGACCTGGGGTTAGTGGGGGCCGGCGGCAGATGTGTCACATCACTGGCACCTCCCACTTCTTCCACTTCTTCCACTTCTTCCACTTCTTCCACTTCTTCCACTTCTTCCACTTCTTCCACTTCTTCCACTTCTTCCACTTCTTCCACTTCTTCCACTTCTTCCACGCCTACCTCGCCTTCTACACCTCCTACTCACGTTCTTGAAGCCGTCTTCCTGTCGAATCACGTCAAGATTAGGAATGTTGATTCCTTTTACGTAAGCAGCTAAAACAGTATAGAGCTCACCTGCTGGGACGCCGCCGGTCGCGAAGGAGATGATCTCGAGCTGAAAGTCAGTGGGAAGCCACTAACGGTTGAGTGCCGCACTCATCACTCACCGAAGTGAAGTCAGGCTTCATGAACTTGTCCTTCTCAAAGACCTTGCCCCAGGGGAGCTTGGGAATAAACTCGGGGGAGCGGGAGACCATCTTCTCGAACTGTGGTTGGTGTCAGTGGACGATGTTGTGAGGAGCGAAAGAAGAGGAGGTGGAGGTGAGTGAGGCTCACCTTGCGGGTCTGCTCCTGGTTGACGGCGGCAACGAAGCCCTCCCACTCGGCGCGTACGCCAGCGGGATCGCGGTAGGTCTCGACGAACCCGATGTTGGACTCAACGGTGGGGCCGACATCGCGGACCCACTCGCGCTGGGACGCCTCGTACTCGGGGATGGAGCCAGTCTGGAAGTGCTTGACGTAGTGCTCGAGCATCTTCTTCTGGGTGTCGTTCTCAGCGTAGGGGATGGCGGCGGCGAGCTCGTCAGCGACGGCCTTCATCTCCTGCGCATAGTCGCCGTGCACGATGTGCATCTTGCGCCCGCCATCGAGCTCGACCGTCTCCTCAGGCTTGGTCTCGGCACTGGCGACGCGGAGCTCAAGACTACCGTCGTCGCGCTTCCAGAGACGCGTGTTCAGCTGGTCGACGCCCTTCGTGTCCGCCCAGCCCTGGACCGCCTTGATGTCGTCCTGCGTAACGTTCGACGAGTAGTAGTGCGTCACGTGGCCCTGGTCCGGGAAGCCGAGCAGGGTGCTGGGGCCAGGAGTGGTCGAGTAGATGTCGGCCCTGACCTTGTCGAAGAGGGGGACCGCCTTGTCCTTGTTGACAGACGCATCAACGAGCTTCTTCAGGTCCGCCTCAGACACGCGGGGAATAATCTTGATGTCGCCAAAGCTCTTGAAGTTGGCCAGATTGCCGAACACCTGCGCAGTGTACTCCTGGGCGTGGGTCCAGGCCGTCTCGTCAAGGCCAGACGCCTTGCGCAGCGCGTCGAGGTCGGCGAGCTTGCCGTCCTTGTCTGACCAGACGTAGCGGAGCATGTCGTAGAGGTCTGACGCGTACGGCGTCGTCTGCTTGAGGATGACGCGAGCGCCGATCCAGCTGGCGCGGCCAATGTGGTACGCGTAGCGCTTCTCGTTGTCGGTGAGGGCATCGAAGAACTCCTTGACGACGAGGGGGCAGATGGGGGCGTTCTCGTCCGCGTAGAAGCGGGCGTTGGCTTTGGCGTCGGCACTCATGATTGCTGGTTGAGTGATGGGGAAGGACAAAAGACGATGCGTGGAAGTGGCTCGCTGATATGACGCAGAGCTGCAGCCGCACCGCACCGGACGGTCCGGGGTAAGCGGCGACTGGCTGGAACTGGCCCCGCGTGGCGGATATCGGATCTAGCCGACGGTGACCTATTCTGGGTTGCTTTCATCGTACTACTGCCCTGTGCTCTGCATGCTCTCTTTGCTCTTCATCCCACTATCTCGCATGCACAGTCACGCTGGTCACCGTTACCTGCAGGGAGCCGTTCCGAACGCACCGGATCAAGCGATATCGCCGGCGACCACTAAAGATCCGCAGTTATTCCGGTCCACCTCGTACCAGACTTGACCGCACAATTCGTTCACGAACATCTTTGGCACAATCCCGTGCCTACGAATCTGTCAACCTGATTCCGACACACTACGGCTCAATTGCGTTGCTGGCAGCATGAAATCTGATGGACACGCGTTCCCGGCTTCTGAGCTGCTTCTCGGTTCCCCTAGACTGTGCCGTCCGTTCTTCTGAACGGTACCAGGTCGGTGAAAGAGACGAGACGATTCGGGGCAGATTTCCGGCCAACTGCTCGCTACTGATGGCTAGAGTAATTGGAGGCCACAGAGACAGCATGCGCTACGGTGCCAGGGTCGGGGTAGCGAAGTCTCAACCATCACAACTCAACAAGACCATCTCCATCAAATTTAGAGTTCTCAATGGCCGCTCGAGTCTCCTCCAAGCTTGTTACAGGTGTGCAATGCTTGCGAGAGGCCATTCCAACACGGATGCAGGACCCCGAGTGCTTTTGTTCCAGTTGCGGGGGTCGTAAACATTAAGGCGAGATGGCCGAGCGGTCTAAGGCGCTGTGTTAAGGTTCTCCGTCTCTCGACTCCGAGAGCGGTTCTCCTCCGCAGTCTTCGGACGTGGGTTCGAATCCCACTCTCGTCAAGCGAGTAGTCAAATACTCCCTTACGCCTAACTTTTTCGAGTTGTTGGAGCTGTGGCCGGGCAGAACAGGGTCGAAAAATGTCCGGGGTGCGAGAAGCGAGGTGGTCTCGTGATACTGCGGGGCTCCGGCCTCCACTCCGTCTCTCCTCAGCTATGGCGGACTCCCAAACCATCCAAAAGCTTCAACTGACGATAACAACACCCTCTGAATAGTCTGACGCAATGAAGCACACATAGATGACGGTCTGTGTAGGTACATGATCAGGTAGCAACGCAACCTGAAGATGGCGGAGCTCGCAGCGGCCAGATCGCTGTCTGGGAGTGACGGCAGCGGGAGCAAAATGTCTGAACCGGCTGAAGATAAGATCAATGATCACCGATCCCTGGCCTTATCGTCGTTGCACACTCCACAACAGCACCATGAGCGCTCCTGAAACCGCCCCAGCCGCGAACCCCGTCGTCGAGGCCACCGAGATTAAGGAGGAGCTGCCTTGCGACCTCGCGACGCTGAAGACTTTCGAGTTTGACCGCGTCCTCTCCGAGGGTGAGTCGCGTGGGCATCCGTCTTTGCCTCTCTTTGGGCGGACGTCAAGTCCTTTGGCCACTGGACGAGGAGGAATATGAACAAGCTTTCTTTTCCACCTGAAAGCAAGCTGACCCCAGGCCCCACTTCGGCGTACCTGTACGGCACGCTGCATGGCGAGCCTGCCATCATTCACGTTGCGCGCACCTCGCTCGACACGAAACGTTCTCCGGCGCTCGTGAAGGAGGGACTTGAGAACCTCGACGTGTTCCTCGACAACCGCCCTGTGAGTGGTTTCAGGAGGATCTGCGCCCTACGTTTGGATCTGGATTCGGGCCTGGACCTCTGCTCAGCGGCAGTGTCATCAGCGCGCCCTTTCCGGGCCAGGGATAGAGAGGGTGTCAGCCTGCACAAAGCGTCGATTCTGCCGCAAGGTCGTCTAGCTCTTCGACTCGTAGCCTAAGCTGACAGCAGTATTTCTCCGCGCACGCTCTGCTGCAGCGCACGCCTGATTCGCTCCCGGACCTGGCGCTAAAGCTCATCTGGCCCGCGACCCCAGTCCACGTGAAGAAGTACACGTCCCAGCCGCGTAAAATCCTGCACGAGACGCCCGAGACGTACAGGGCCGTTGTGGAGCCGTACATCGAGTCCTTCCCTCCCGAGCGTCTCGAGTGGGTCCGCGCCATCCTCGAAGGGCGCAAGGAGGCCGAGCGCGTCGTGTACCGTTCTCCCGAACTGCCTCTCGTCGGTGCCGACGGCGCCAGCACCACGGGGGGCGAGCAGAACGGCGACAAGGGTGTCGACAACACCTTCGTCCTCGTACCCGACCTCAAGTGGGACGGCACGACCGTGCGCCATCTGTACCTCACCGCCATCGCTGGTGACGGGCGCATCCGCTCGCTACGTGACCTGCATGCTGAGCATCTGCCTCTGCTCAGGGCTATCCGCAAGCAGGCGTACGTCAGTGCCAAGGAGAAGTACGGCGTTGAGAAGGGCGACCTCAGGATGTTCATCCACTATCAGCCGAGCTACTGTGAGTGTGGTAGTGCTGAAATCGCGCGCTGCAGCGCTGGAGGCAGGTGTGCTCGTTGGCCGCTGCAGCTGCTTCAGCCGCGTGCCTTGCCAGCAGCTAAGGTTGTTGGATTGATTTAGCTGACCTCAGACCACTTCCATGTGCACATCGTGCACGTCGCGCACGACATGCTGGCGGGCATGGCGGTCGGCCAGGCTCATCTTCTCGACGACGTGATCAACTGGGTGAGTGTGTTCCCTCGTTCCATGTCCTCCGTTCCATCAGTGCCATCAGTTCGGTCGCGTTCTGTTGCGTCTGCATCAGTTCCACCGCAGCCTCATCAGTCCAGAGCCGAGAGTCTGTTCTGCCTGCGTATCAGTCCTGGCAATACTCCATGTTGAGCCACGAACATCACAGACCGTCTCGGCTGCGACAGTCTCAGCCCCCCGTCATCTCGGCACTGCCCGAGACAGCGGCGGTGACAGCTGTCACACTCATGTGCACAAGCATGTCGAGCAGTGACAACAGTGACACCGTGCTCGATCGCGGTGCAGGGCGGGTGCCTGTGGCGCTGTTCCAGCTTACATTCGAGGTTGTCACTACATTGAACGATGCGACGAACCGGGGGCCGGGATAAGCTTCGGGGTTGCTCTTCTGCTATTGTTCATGATGGCGCCCTGTTTGTGATGCGTTGGTCAAGGCCGTTGACGGTGTGAGGGCAGGCGTGACCCGTGTGAGACCGGTCCTCGCCTCGCGATGCCGCCGGCTATTATTCACCCCGATGTGATCAACCGGCTATGGCGATGATGTGGGGCGATGGACCGATGGGTTCACCGCACATTCGAAGCTAAGGCGCGATCGATGTAGCTAACGTCCAGCTCGAGATCGCCCCCGACCTCCCCCAGAAGCTGACGCTGACCTACGCCCTCGGCGTCGAGCACGGATTGTACGCTGCGCTCTCGCAGGCGCCGGAGAACCAGGCGGACCCCACTGGCCCCGACGCCGACCCGAATGCTGGAACCGCGCCAGGCACCGACGACGCCGAGGATGAAGATGGGGAGAGGGAGACGAAGCGCCGACGCGTCTAAGCTGTGCCGCGGGTGACTTTCATCTTCCCTTTCTTCCTTGCGTTTGGGCTGGTTCCCAGACAGCCATGTCCAATAGTTCCTTGCGCACCCCGTGCTGCCTTTCTGCATCCTTGCTCTCACTCACACGTCTCAACAACTCAGTCAGCAGGACAGGAGTGTAGGACGCATGATATGCATACGCCCTTCTCGTCACTCGTGCATTTGGGTGAGGGCGCTTCGTAGGGTGTGTCTCGTTATGAGTGCAGCTTGCTGAAATGTTTCCAGCCACTCGGGTCGCCTAATGTGCTCATTAGTCCTAGGTCATCGCGCGTCGCGATCTGCACATGGCTCAGAGAGTGAATGGGAATGAGCCGAGACAATCGCAGAAAACAGTCACGTCTCAGTGGCTTATCGTTGGACTTTGGGGGAGGGGTGTAACGCTAACGCTCATCTCATCGTGGGGAGCTGGACATGATACGATTGACGAGATGCTTGGGGCGAGTCCAGATCAGACTAGATCAGACCACAGCACGCGTTCTGGAGCTCAGTGGTGCGTGAAGAGTAAGACGCGTCTTAAATTGCATGGGACGCAGAGGCGGACTACGTACAACCCTCATGCCGGCATCGTGACGGGCGTTATCCATTCGTAATCCATACCCCGTGCTCCAGTCTCCCTCCGACCTCTGGACTTGTGTTCTAGCTGCAGGGTAGAGGCAGTCTTCACACGTTCGCGAGCTGTACAGGTGTAAGCTTGAGGCGACGTGCGTAAAGCGTGTAGAGGTGGGAACTGTGGGAATCGTGCTCGTGGCATTTCGAACTACGAGGCGAGATATCGGGTGTGGTAAGTGCATATGGCCTGTTGGAGCATGTGTTCCTTGGAGTCGTTGGAGTCGTTGGAGTTGTTGGAGTCGTTGGAGCACTCGAGGCACTTGGAGTTGAAGGTGTCCTGCAGGATAACGGAGCCGGAAGTCTGCTTTGTGAAGTCATTGCATCAGGTTCATCTCCTCAGGACTCGATTGTGAGGACGTGCACGACGCCTGGAGTGATGTGCGCGGGGCTCATCACCTTCATTCTCCAGGACGCACTGCCAAGGCAAGAAGCTCTGGGCATGCTGGGCAAAATTATACCCCGGAGTCGCAGTCGTACATCACAGAGCTTCGATACGGCTTCATGATCACCAGATCAGGAGAAGTCATCAGACAAGCTCGCGCCGATTCACCGAGTCCCGAGAGAACCGAGAACTCTACGCTCACTGCGACGCCCAACTTTGAACTCTACTCCTCATTCGATCTCGATCTGTGGTGAAGCTTCGATAACACTGCGCTACACCTGGTGCACATTAGTGCGGGGGCAATGCTGGGTGCACATGGTCCAAGCTGTCTCTCGCCTGAATGTCTAGCCTGTCCGCGGAAGCGAGCACGAGCACGCCTCGCAAGCATACTGGCGTGATGAGTTTCAGTCCGGCGCGCTGACACTGTAGCAAACGCAGGAACGCCCACCGCACCGACCGCGTCACGACGTGACAAGGAACCCGACGCTCAGACTGCCTCGGCAACAGCAGAGATTGGGTCTGTGTCCGAGACAATTCGAAGCTCGTGGAACAACACGACGCTCGAGCAGTTCGTAATGCATGCCGGAGGTACGTTTGATCTCGGGCATTAATATCCTGGAACATGCGATGCGAGGACAGATGTAACGGAAGTCACGCTGCCCCAACTCCCCATCTCCCGTTATCGCGTTCGCACCGCTCTTCATCGCAGCACGTATTGAGGGACGAGGGTACGAGGGACGTCGACGTGGGGCCGCGAGGGATAACGCGACGAGTTACGCACCGGCTTTATCCCTGTCGAGAATCACGACGTAAGTGTGGAGCTTCCACGGGCCAGAACACATTGCTACGTCAAGCTTTCGAGCTCTGTCCAACGAGGGATCAGCAGGTGGCATGCATGTTTGCGCTTGTCATGACAGCCCGTGCCCAACCTGCAGGACTTGCAGGTACTGCAGGGCGTAAGGAAAAAGGGGGAAGGGGGGGGGGGAAGGGGGATTTTTCCCGAGTGCCCCGAACACCCTCTGTACCCCCCCTCGTTCTCCATCGACGCGTCCGTTTCAGCGCTGGTCGACCAATGACGCAAAAGGTCAGGCGCGCACGGGCTGCTTACTTGCGTGCACCACGGTTGACCAAGATTCGACATGGGGCATTGGACGCGATCTGCGTGGAGCTCTAACTCGGCCCGGGATACGCGCAGACGGCGGCTCGTATGCACCAGAGTACCAGAGTACCAGAGTACCAGAGTACCAGAGTACCAGAGTACCAGAGTACCAGAGTACCAGAGGAAGAGTCGTATGCATGCACCGTTCAGCACACAATGCAGCGGGACCCGCCCGACGGAAATAGACAGATTGCTTCAGGAGGTGGGATTGAATGGCCCGCCAAGTGCAACCAAAGTGTGGGAGAGATAGTCCGCCTTGCAGAGTGTGCACTCGGCAGTGACTCGGCGACTGGGGGCAGCAAAAAGGGGAAAGCAGTGCGGGGCAGGAATCAGCGGGAATCATCATGTGGATGAGTTACGAGTTACTACGAGTTGTGAGTGGGCGGGTGGATCAATTAACTCTGTATGCTCTGATCTTGGGCGCGTATTGATGATGATGATGGACGAATGGGATATGGGGATGTGGGCGTCAGCCAGTGTCATCAGCCAAATGACTAGACAAATGACTAAGACTGGAGCCAACATGGCAGACGCAGTGTTGATTTTCAGGGCCCAACCAACGCGCGCGGGCCATTCCTTCTGCTCTTCTGCTCTTCTGCTCTTCTGCGCTGAGCATTTTGCTTTTGGACCGACTCGAAGCAAACGCCCGCGACGCCCCCGACCGCCCCCGACCGCCCGCGCGCCATAGGCCCGAACGCCCCGAGCCCAGTCGAGTCTAGTCACTCTAGCACAACAGCACAACACGCGGGATTAAAAATTTGAGGGACTCAGGGCACGACGTCAGCTTCGAGGCAGACACGCCGGCAGGCATCAGACCCGAGCCCTACCGCCCTTAGGACCTGGCCAGGGCCCTCTCTTGACCTGCAGGGCAGCGAGGGACGCGTCTTGAGCCTCGGACGCCTTGGCTGCAGAGCCCACTGCAGACGGCAAGAAACCAAACAAGGCAAGCGATTCCTCGGGTGTCCCGCCTGGCTCGGCGCTCAGACGACGCGTCGGTTTTGTTTTGACTGCCTGTCGCGCAGAGCCTCCAGAGCCCAGAGCAAGATTCCCAAGGACAAGCACTCGCCAGGGCGCAGCCTGCAGAGCCCAGAGCCGGACGACATCATGCCCCCTCCCCTCCCCTCCCCTCCATGCAATGACCACTCCACTCATCTCCCTCCTCATCTTCCTCTTCCAAGCTTCTTCCTTTTCAGATCTCCTCATCCCCCCTCATCCTCCTCATACCTTCACCCATCCACCTTCTTACTCCTCCGCACACCCATCCATCCATCCGCCTCTGCGACCCTCACCACCGCCGAACAAACTCGCACCACCACCAACCGCACCCTCGAGCTAGCACAAACGCGCTACAGTAAATCACCGTCTGTTTCACGTTCCTCGAACACGCGCCTGCTCTCTTTTCGCTTTTGCCTGCAGCAACTCACTCGCGACCTGTCCCCTATTTCGTCACTCGTCATCTTCTCTTCTTGTCTGCAGACACATCCGCGATCCCCCTTCCTCCCCCTCTCGGCCCCTCACACCGCATCGACGCGCACACCCCCTCGACGCGATCAGACAACCGTCTCAAAGCGAGCTCCCTGTCACCGACGACGATCCCATAACGCGACGCACCCAGCGCATCGCATCCCCCCTCGCCTCTTCTCGTCACACTCTACCTCGCATCGCTCATGTGCGCGTAGACCCGGCCCCGCCTGTCCCTATATCTCCCGTCTCGCCCTTGTCGTGTTCTGTTCTTCTCCGGCTAGAAGTTAACAAGCGCCGGCTTCCTGGCTAGCTCCCTGTCTCTTACCGTGACGGCCTCCACCCCCAACGCCAACCCATAGCCGTACCGTACCCATCCGCAAACAACGCCACTGCCGGCAACACGTGTATAACCCGAGCACCCCGTCGCGCCTCCATCACTTCTTCCCTTCCATCATGTCTCTCCTCCCCTCGACAACTTCGGTTCGCAACCTCAACCTTGCCGCTGCGGCAGACGTCTGTGACGTTAAGGGCTCGAACCGACACACGAACACTACGATACGCGGCATCCCGTTCCCCCGCGAGCTGGACTCGCCATCGACCTCGTCTGCCGCATTCATGGGCGCGCCCGACTACAGCTCGTTCGCGTCGTCGTCATCATCCCGCGACTTCCGCCGCCATCGCCGCTCGTTCCGTTGCGTCTGTGGTCGACGCGTCGACTCGGACTCTGGCATGTACTGCTCGCCGGACTGTGCCCGCCAGGACGCCTTCTCGTCGCTGACGCATACGCGCAACAACTCGACGACGCATCCCGACTACTCGTTCGAGATCGACGACTATGACACGACTGGTTCCCGCCATCGACGAGCGGTCCGCGCGGACCCGTACCGCACCGACCTCACGCGCGAGGAGCGGCGGCGAAAGCAGCGTGCCGACGGCAACGACAGCATCTCGCCAATGTCTGCGCGCAACCTCATGCTGTCCCCAAGCGTACCCGAGCTCGTATCGTCGCATTCTCGCAACACGTCAACCGCGTCATCCGTCTTCTCCCTGTCATCCATGTCGAGCTCGATGAGCCTCAGCCGCAACCCGTCGACCTCGTCGCGCAATGTCGCCCTGAACAGCGTCATTCTCGAGGATGCACGCGAGAACCTGTCGACCGACCGATCAACACTCAAGGCGTCAAGACGGACGCACTCGATCGACAACGACGCCCCGCCATCGAAGCGTCTCGCGGTCAACGACATGCTCGATGAGATCATCAGCATGGAGAACGAGTTTGGCGATGACATGGGCACGGCCGACATCCACGCCGACTTTGAGATGCCTTCCACCCCCGAGCACGTCGCGTTCAACCCTGTCATCCGCCCGCCCCGAACACCCTCGCCCCAGCCAGTCGCGGTCGCGAGGTCGCCGCCAGGAGCGCCGGCCGCACCGGACCGCCGGCGGGGCTCGCTCGTTCGCTCGCGACCAATGTCGAACCTCGCTGCGCACGCATCGTCGCTGTCCGAGTCTCACACCGCGCTCTACCTTGCGACCGCGTCGCCCGCCGCGTCCCCGCCGCCATCATCCAAGAAGGATCTGCGCCGTTCCGCCTCGCCCAAGCTGCACATCCGGCGCAGCATCAGCTTCACCCCGCAGGCCGCCGGCCCGGCCCTCGCTGCCCCGCCGCGCAGCCGCTACAACGACTCTCCCGGATTGACTCCGGTGCGCCGCACCAAGACGGACGCTCTCCGCGCCACGATTGACGCGTGGCGCTTCCCTACGTCGTCGTCCTCTCCAGCTGTGCTCGAGATTGAGGGGACGACGCCGACGGCCGCGAGCCGCCTCGGCGAACCCCAGACGCCGATCCATTTCCGCCCGTCGCTGCTCTGGCCGCAGTCGCACCAGGTGCCCAAGGAGACCGAGGAGAGCGAGGAGACCGAGGAGGAGCCCTCCGCCGCCTCTACCTCGCCCAGCTCGCCCAGCTTCGGCATGAACCTGCCGCGGCACCAGCGCTCGACGTCGAACAAGAGCATGTCGCTTCCGCGGTCTTCCGTGCGCCTCGGCGCGCTCCTCGGCCTCAGCGGCAGTGCGTCCGACATGGACACGGACGAGCCCGATGACGTGAGCACGATCCGCAGCCGCCCCCTCCGTCTCCAGACCCCCGCTGCCCCGTGGTAAGACTTGGTAGCGCCGGTCGCCAACATCTATCTGAACATTGATCTCTTATCTCATCGCAATCTTGTACAACTACGTTCATACCTTCTGTTGTGAACCATACACCAATACGCATACTGTAATTATCATGCATACATTGTACTAAAAGCGGGCACGAGCGAGCGCAGCGAGCGACGGCGAAGTGCCCCCGTCATCGCGGGGCAACAAAAATGCGAGCAACGAGGGTCGGGTCAGACGGGATAGCGGCGAGCGTCATCGCAAGCAGGAAAGAGGGTGCCAGCGCGCTTAGGATCCGTGGGTATGTGGGAACAGCGTCAGTCACCAAAGTTCTGGATGTGCGTTGATGCATTGGATGGGTTCGTGGGAGTCGGGAGGGAAGAGAGGGCACTGGAATCTCGGTCAGATCAGTAAGGACGTCACGACCGGAGGTTGAGGAACTGGGGTGTGCTCGAAAGGTACGCGGTTCCAGCGGCTGCCCTGCATCTGCATCTGCACGACGATGAGTGCGGTCAGGTCAGTGCGACCGAGACGACCGAGACATTACAGTTGGAGGGCGCATTGGCGCCAGCGTAAGGCGTGGCAGATTGTAAGATTGCAATGAATGAACGGTCCAGCCATCTCTTCCTCATCTCCCACTGATCTCTCAACGAGCCAAGTCAGGCACAGTCCTTCCTACTAGCTGGTCTACTCTCGGCTGCTGACTGACGGCCGCCTGGGGGGCAGGTGACTGACCATCACTGCTGCGATGATAGCGGGAGACGTAGAGGGAGACCTAGAGATTGCAGCCAAGACGGCAGACTCGCGGAGATCTCGCAGAGGCAGATGACGCTGACCGCACTTTCGTACTTTGGGTGACCAGGTCTGTGGAGCCACCAGGACCCGGGGTCTGGACACGTTTCTTGGACTTTCTTGGACTCTTGGACATGAGAGAGGCACTGGGCACTGCTGGTGACTCCTGGGCGCTCGCCGCTCGTCGCTCATCATCGAGTGGTCGAGTCGGGCTTTCGGACGCGCAGCACTGACACGAGATGTGATAGTCACCCAGGCCATGGCCAAGACGGTAAGGCTGCGCGCAGTATCGGAGCATTGGGGACGATGTTCGTTATGACAGGACATGGTCTCGGAGTGATTCACTGGTATGAGGCTGGGACAGGCATAATGCCGTGATACGATTCATTCGGCTGCGGTGTGTTGCCCGGACCTTTTCCCTTTCCCCTACGATTCATGGCGCTCATGACCCCAGTCTCTCCGGGACAGACACCAGGACACAGCGGTGCACAGCGCCGACGGACAGTTGCCTACAGCGAACTCCAGTACCTGCCGGGCGGGAGGTTAATAATGTCTTTAATAATGTCGAGACTCGTTATGACAGACTGCACGTCCGTTGCCACGGCTCTGCTGGTATTTTCTCAGGCAGCGGGGTGTAATGGCCGTGCACTGATCGACTGTCATGTATCCGGATAGCTGCGTGAGACGCGCCATACCTTGGGGATCAGACAAGCGGGCCCTTAGTTCTGCCTGAGACTAGTGCTCTCTAGGGTACAGACCCAAAGTTGCTTCTTCCGGCTTATCAAATTCGGCGGTGTAAGTGGTTGGTCACGAGACACTCGAGCTGCTCGAGCCGCTCGAGGTTCACGAGATCCACGAGTGGAGTAACAGCTGGCAGATACGACAGGGAGAGACTGGTGGAGCTCGATTAATTCATCGAGAGGTGGGCCTCTCATTCACTTCTGCCTCCGTTGCCTTCGTTTCAGCGCGTCAAGTCGAGAACGGACCGCGGCAGATAGGAGACTGTACGGCCGAACGCGGTGGAGCGCTCCTCGATCGCAGTCCGCGTCGAGCCGGCACCGAGTAAGTGTGAGGGACCCAAGACCAACTGAACCCCGCAACCTGCAGTTTCGTGAAACTCTTGTTGGAATGTCATGAAATCTCGCGCGTCAGTCTCGTATTCGCCGGAACTTGCTGCGAATTGGAGCATTAGTTCGAATTGGAGCAACTGGGAGAACCATGGTGTGAGACTGACTGAATGACCGCATCTCAATGACTGAATGTGGTCAGAAAGGATGAATGAATCTGAATGGGGTGTGAGGATGGGGGCATCGCTGCGGTCCCACTTTCCACTGGGACGCAGCAGTCGATCGCACGGTCTCGTGGCCTTGTGGATGGAGAGCTCGGCGCAGCAACGGAGGAGAGATGGCAGGTCTCGAGATCTCGGCGCCGAACTTGCTCCTCCACTGCGCGCGCTGCGCCGGTGAGCTGAGTCGAAGACGGACTCTGCTTCTCGTGAATATGTCTCGCGGACTGGTGGTCGTCTCGTGAGCACCATCCTCCAGCCTCCACCGCCATGAAGCGCTCAGAACTGGGATTTCGGACTGGGGTCAGTTCTCATCTGAATGCCATGTCAATTGCAGCCTCTCCCTGCCTCTCCCACCACCTCTCCTACTGCCTCTCGCCGTGTCGCGTGCTTCGGACTTGACCTTTCGGACTCGCGCCCATCACACACCCTGTTCCTCTTCCAGTGGGCCATACCATGTATGGCTTGGACCTGGCAATTCAGAGCGCGCATTCTGCTGAGCTTCTCGAGCGCTTTCTGCTCCCAGAACACTGAGAGAATAGGGAGCAGGGAGGCATTCGCCAAACTCTGTCTCCTATTCACCCGCACACCGCTGACCTCAGCTGATCCTATTCAATCGCCCCATTCTGGCCATTCTGCGAACCCAGATCTGACCGAAGGCCGTTCCTCTTCACAGTTCCCACTGTTTCCTACAGCCGGGAAAAGTCAGACCCCCGGCTCCGAACGCCAGAGTGTCGCAATCCCGACTCCATTCCAGTACTTTGCACCCACTTTTTTTTTCTATACATGGCGATGCTCAATGCCCGCTTCCACTCCCACTCCTACTCCTCCAATTCAAAGCCAGACCCCGGACTCACACTCACACTCACACTGATACCGATAGGTAGTCACACGAACAAGCTGACGTGAAGCTCATGCCGATGGAAAGCATGCGCGCCCACTCGCTCCGCTCGTTCGCGGCGTGGGAATTGTTGCCGAGTGAGTACATGCATGCTGCCGGGGGAGTCCATGACGCGTCCCCCGTTCCGTAATGTATGACGTGGCGCGTGCCGGTGCGCCCTTTTTCGTGTCGCTCGTTTAAGCTCAGTCGTTACGTCACTGCCTCAGACCCGATGTGGGAATCTCCTCGCAGTCATTGCGGTGGGTGCCGCCTGCTCTTATGCTTCGGCATCGTCCATGGCAACGTCCGAGTCCGAATCCGGCTCTGGCGGTGCACGCAAGAGCGCCTCCGCCGTCAGCACGTCGCGACCTCGCACGAGAATGTTCGCCGTGTTCGTCGTACTCGAGTAGAGCATCCGCACGCCGTTCGAGTGCAGTAGGTCCGAGAACTTAGTCACGAGACCGGATTTGTCTGCAAGTTAGCTATCCGAACCAGCTCTCAGCTTGTGTTTCTACCTTCACACTCACCCAAGTGATATGTGTTGCTATCCAGCGATCGTAGATCTAACTGCAGGCAGCGCATCGTGCGGCTCGATTCGACCGGGTCGTCTTTGAAGTCGGGCGTCGGCATGCCGCTGTCGTCGGGCTCGTCGCAGTCCTGCGCCTGTTGGATGCGTTCGAGCGCCGGGCCCAACTTGCCGATCTCGCTCTCGACCGCCTCTAAGCCCATTGAGCTCCTCCCCCAGGTCCAGCTGCGCAGCGACGCCCCAGCACCCTCGCTGCAGCGCCGCATCATCGGTGGCGGGCGGCGCACACCGTCACTCTGGGTGCGGCTGTGCCCCGACGACGAGCGTGACATACCCGTCATTGCAAAGTTAGGCCCCAGCGGTGACGACACAGCCGAGCGCACCGGCGTGATCACGTACGACTTGGTCGTCGGCGTCGAGCTCTGGCTCCACTGCAGCGGGATCGTGCCGGGCAGGCTGACTCGTCGGCTCTCCTGCGACATCGACGATGAAGAGCTCTCTGAATCGCTGTCGTCGAGCTCGCCGGCCGCGCTCAGCAGCTCCTCGTCCTGGTCAAACAGCGATTTGAGCACGCGGATCTCGGTCGAGATCGAGATGCCATCTTCCGTCCGCGTGTAGCTGATGAACGGCGGGGTGCCGTGCCCCGCCGACAGAGAGCGTGAGCGCCCCGAGGAGCTCGAGCTCGACCGCAGGGCCGCCTTCACTCTGGTCGGCCACACGAGGAACTTGCGGAGGCGATCGCACGACCGCTCCTCGACATCGAGCGGCAGGCCGATGCACGCCAAGGGCGACGAGAGCACAGTGATCTCGGCAATGGGCGAGTCCGGAGGTGACGGGGGCGAATGGCTGCTTCGGCGCGCGTGCGGGATGGGAGCGACGGGGTCGACGTGCCCTGTGTGTCAGCCACGGGCTCTGAACAATGACCAAGCACACGCGACTCGTACGAGTGGGCGATGCATACGTTGCTCCTCGTCACGGCCAATTGATCGGTGTGTGCCTTGCACGACAGCGGCGACACAGGGCGGGAGTTACTCACATCCACGACCGCGGAAGATACCTGCGGCGCGCTCAAAGTCTTCTCCCTTCACCAGAAGGAAGTCGGTGAAGTAGCTCGATTGGTAGAGGATCGAAACGTTGCCCTCGGCGAGCGCGGCGGACACGTGCCGGAGGTGGGGGCTGTCTGGTTGTCAGCCTCCTTCCGTCACGGATATCCGGTGGGGGTGCATGCGGTGTGTAACTCAGGGTGGCTTATTCCCAAACTCAGAGTCCATTCCAACGCCACGGCACAACAACGACGTAGACTCACCGTAGTTGGCCTCTGCTTCCTCGCAGTCGCCTGACGAAATCTCGAATACACCCCACGGCCCGTCAATCTGGACATGCTCGTCAGGCGTCCATTCCGAGTTGATCAGCGACGTCGAGGCGAACAGGGCAATCTGCGATTAGCACTAGGAATGCGATTCGAGCGCGTAGAGGAGCGAGATAGGAACAAAGCGATAGGGGCTATGCGTCCCAATACCCCGATGGCGAATGTCACGTCGGCGTGAACACACAATGAGCACCGACATCAGCGCATGAGACATGTCTGAGCCGCGCGGCACTAGCTGGAGCTTAAACTCTGCCAGGCTATTTCCACCGTGTGGAAGCGGCGTGCGCTCCGTGCCGCATGGCGTGCTGCCCGCATACGTCTCCACGTCGGCGGGCACGATGACCTCACCCCCCAAATGCGTGCTCATGGACGGCGGGTCGCAGAAGAAACGCCAGCGAGCAGATCATACACTCTTGTTGATGCTTCCCGATCCCATTTCCCCCACTGCTTCTCGAACTCTTCGGCTGACTCACCTCGATGCGGTTCGCGGTCAAGTTGAAGAACTGGCACTCCCTCGCACGCTCCAGCGTCCAGTACAGCTCGTTTGTGTAGTTCTGCGCGAGGTGGACTGGTATGTGGACGATGGACACTGAAGTTTCGAGGGGGCTGTACGTCAGCATAGGCGAGCGGCGAGCGGAGCGAGCCGTGAGTTGGAAGACAGAACAGTATGCTGCAGCGTGGTGCATGCAGCGCCGGGGCCGCGGTAGCTTCATGCTGTGACGGCATGGGGCCACTACGCACACCACACGCAGTGTGCGTGTCGCTGACTTCCGCGCAGACGGTGCGGTTGGAACTCACTCGATAGTGATACTGGACATCGCCCTACGCGGAGGAGGGTGCGTCGGGTTGCGGCTGGCGAACGGCGGGAGTGAGAAGTCGACGAGTTACACGATGATATACAGTGACAGATGAACGAATGCAAAGAATGATATGTTGGAGAGTGAGAGTGCGATGCAATGGCCGTGCATGGTCTTGTGGACATGTGGAATTGAGTCACGCTGGTGTGCTTGGCTGAGTCGCTGGGCCGTCGGCCGGCTGGTCTGTGCGATCGCGGCCTGCCGTCTGCCGGCGGAGGTCACTGGTGCGCTCTGCCAGCTCTGTCTTGACGCCACAGCTGCGGTATGCGATCGAGGCGCGCTTGGTGCTCCGCAGTGCTGTTTCAACGGCGGTGCATAATGCATGGGTGCAGCCAATGCAAGCCCGCTCGGAGGTGAATGCTTATGTACAGGTAAGCCGCGCCGAGACGCCGCCGAGCTCTCAGCACCAGACGCAGGGCCGATTGGCCATCTGGGCGGGACATGACGAAATCACCCCTGTCGTGTCGGCTCCGGTGGCCGTCGTTGCGCGTCGTGTCGTCTCATCGCAGCACGATCGACGCATGCCCGATTGCACTGCATTCCTGCACTGGTGCCCACGTTGTGAGGTATTATGCAGAGGTGTAGCAGGGGGAAGGGCCAGAGCCGGCGTCCGAAAACTCGGAGATTCACGTAGGCCAAGGAACCAAACAAGACCTCCCGTCGCCACCCGGGATAAGCACCACGCCGCCTGTGGACGGGATCAATTCCGACCTCCACTCGAGACATCGAGCCAGGCTCGTAAACAACGTCCGGGTTGGCGGGACGTGACCATTCAGCACACTTCTTATCGACTTATATCACAATTGCATCGGGACGTCTAGACACACCGCACCTTACTCACTCTGGCATCCCGCTACATCGCTCTGACTGCGACTCCCTTCATCGAACGACTCGGACACCGCCTTCCTCCCGCTCGCTCCTCACCAGATCTTCCCTCGGCTTGATTCGACTGAGTAGACAGAGCAGCAATGGCAACGAGACAATCCCTCTTCCCCGCCCCGCGGCAGTCGCTCCACCCCTCCGCGCGACAGAGCTACGCCCCCAACGCCCTTCGGCAGAGTCTGCAAGTGCCGAGCTCCGACTTCCTGTCCTCGCTCGAGGACTGTGTCGCGAGCACTGAAGCCTGCGTCTCACGCCTCAATGCGACGAACACAGCCTTCGAGCCGGGGATTCGGGATCTGCCGCGGATCAAGAAGATCTTTGATCACAACGTGGTAAGTACTGGGAGATGGAATGGAGGGGGAACATGGCTGACGAGTAGTGGTTCCTAGTCCTCCCCGAGCCCACAGTCACAAAACGTCGCCACGAGTATGCGACCTCTCTCCGGCCCCAAATCGACTCGCTAGTCGAGCGCGCCGAGTCCCTAGTCACGGCCGAATCAGCACAAGTGTCTCATGCGCGTGCCCGTCTCCAGCAATTGGAATCCGCGCTGAAACCCGCCCTCCCCCGCGCCCCTAAATATGCGAGCAGTTTCCTCAGCTCAGAGGAGGAGAGGGTCGCCTGCAAGCTTGGGGATATGGAGGGGAAAGATCTGACTATGGCTCAGAGACGGAAGATTGGCATGCTTAGGAATAAGAGGGAGAGGTTGGAGAAGGAGCGCGCGAAGCTGCTTGCGGCTAGGGCGTGACCGAGGCGCGATAGCGCCGCGGCCGTGGTTCCCGCTTCCTCAATAGAGCAGCGGGAGCAACGAGTAGACGAGCGAGACCAGACAGAGCCGTGTTGTACGATAGAATAGAGAACTGTACACAAGAATTACATCGAGGTTTACATTAGTCTAATTCTGCTCAAACTGCCCTTCGTTTTGACACACATCCTACTGACTCTCACCACGCTACGTCTTTCACACACTCGCTCTCCTCTCCACCGGCTTCGCCGGTTCCGCTCACTGGTTCCCTAGGGGACTCGGCTGTCCCCATCCCGCCAAATTCCTGCTCCCATCAACCAGACTCGCGCTGCGGCTGCGAATCCTGTCAGCGAGGGATCCACTCCTACTCCTTCCGCCGCCTCCACTCGGCGCCAAGCTGCCCGCACTCGGCAGCAGGCCGAGTCCGTTAGCAATGGCCAGTTGGACTCGGCACTGGTCGCAGAAACGCGCACCGCCGAGCGTGTCGACGGGTACGGCGTGGGCCGAGCAGAACGCGCCGCCGCAGCCTGAGCAGATGCGCCGCGGCTCCAGCAGCCCGAAGGACCGGTTGCAGTCCGAGGACATGCACACGCTGATGGCGTCCGCCACGGGGCGCACGGGACCCTCGGGGAGCGTCCATTGGTACAGGCCGTACTTCTTATGCTGGGCCCGCGGAGACGCAGATGGCTCGCGGGTTTCCTCGGCAGCAGCGGCTGCGGCCGGCTCGAGCGCGGCGTACAGCACCTCGCCGATGAAGCGGACCGCCGTGACTGGCCCCTCCTCAGTGGCGAGCACGCCCTTCTTGACCAGCTTCCAGGGCTCGGTCGGCTCGTCCTCCACTGCAGACGCCGCACTGTTGCCAGGGACGACCTGGTACAGGCCTATGCCGTTGTCGATGCCAACTGCGAAGAAGTCGCCGAGCGTCAAGAACTCGCGCGGCAGGAAAGAGATACCGCCTGTGAACTTCGAGCCAGAGTCCAGTGTCGAGCTCGCCATCGCGTGCCCGTTCAGGCTGTACACGTACAGGCACGTTTCGGAGGCGAGCGCGACGTGCCCGTTCGACTCGTTGATACAGACCAGCTGGACCGGCGCGCTGCTAGGCGTCTGCAGTGTGCGCGTGTAGCGTAACTGCGACGTGTCCCATACCATTGCATTGCCGTCTGGCGTGCCCGTCACGAGGAAGTTCCACGCGGTACTGACCGCCATGCAGGTAACGGGCTGGTCGTGCCCACGTAACGTCGCCTCGTGCGAGAGCTGGACGTCGCCCCGCCGTGAGCCGGAGCCCTTGACAATGAGGCGCCATGCAGTGATGACGCCCAGCGGCGAAACCGTGATCAGCAACGTCGGCGACGCGAACGCCGCATGCTGCACGGGCACACCCTCGATGATGAACACGAGCTGCGGTCAGTTAACAGCGCGCTCTTACAACTCACCTTCTGTCCAGTCTCCTGGCAGTACACGCGCACCGAGTCGTCAGCGAATCCAAACTGCACCGACAGGTTCGTGTGCTCGGGCACAATGAGGCGATGCTTCTGCTGCACGCTCGGCTTGTCGTTGCCGCGCGGGTCGATGTGGTCGATGCGGTTCTTGCTCTCGACGACGGGCAGTGCACTGCGGAACAGGAGCTGCCAATGTTCCGCGACGCCGTACTTGCTGCTAACGGGGAGACGGTCCGCGCCCGGGGTGTACGCGCCGACGACGCGCTGAGGATGCGGCGTCTTGAAGATCTGGCGCGGCGTCTGCCCAAAGTTGTGGATGATCGCCGTCGACGCCGCCTTCTCGCTCTCATCTGTCATGGCGTCCAGGTCGACGGCGCCGCGGTACGACAGCGGGTGGAAGCAGTTGAACGCCTGCGGGTCACGCTGCTTGTACCCAAACGTCAGGTCGATCCACGCCGGCAGATGCCGCGATACGTAGTCCGACTCGAGCGCCTCGCGGTTCCAATGAACGAAGAGCATCGGGTCGTCCATCGCCCACGGCGGGAGCTGGACGTCATCAACGTCCTCACCCGACACCTGCTTCTTGCCGAGGTCGAGGCGATTCACGTTCTTGAGGAACGCGGGGCTGTAGAAGAACTCAGGGATGAGCTCACGTACGTCGCCGCGGTTCTCGCGGGAAGCACTGTCCCACGCACGCGGGATTGACGAGAACAACCGGTCCGCCAGGTCAAAGTTGCCGCCCTGCAGGGCTAAGAAGATCTCAGTGAACGGCGACATGCGAATCATGTACCCGCATACAATCATCGACGACGAGTAATGCGTGCCGTAGTGGAACGGCGATTCTCCGACGCCCTCCGTCGCCTGGTATCGCTCGACGGCGGCTTCGCGCCTCGCCTCAGACAGCGCGCCCATGGGCAGTGACAGGTCGCGGAACGTGGCCGGGTTCGTGAGGTCGAGCATCTTGCTCTCATAGTCGGCGAGTACCCAGGGAAAAACGGGGTACTGTGTGACATCGTTAAGCGTGCGGTTCGCGTGCTGGTTCAGCATCTGAAGGTATGCAAAGTTGGAAATCTCGCGGTTCTGCCACCGGCGGGTGAATACCTCGAGGTGCTGCGCGTCCATCGCCTTGGCGACGTTCGCGACCGTGTCGAGGAGCAGCGAGCCAAGCACCGACTTGGCAAAACCCTCGCGGCTGTCGATCTTGGCGTTTAGGCGCGACATGACCGTGGAGCGCTGCTTCTTGTCCTTGAACACGACGAGGAAGTTCTGCTTGTCCTGGAAGTAGAGCTCCAGCGCGACGTCACGGAACAGGAACGCGCGCTTGTTGATCTCAACGACCTCGGCGTACGGCCACCGGCGCGAGCGCTGGTCGTTCGGGTCAAAGTCGGCCAGCGTGCCGGACGGAATTGTCAGGACGTCACGCGGCGCCTGGTCAGCCTCGACGACCTGGCCGTCGGCGGTTTGAACGAGGCCGTCGATGAGGTACAAATTGCGCCGGCCCAGGATGAGCAGACCAGGAAGAGCGTCGACGCCGACGATGCGCACAATGTTGTGCGCCGACTCGATGACGTCGCCGGCTTGGAGCGACCGCGCGATCAGGCGCATCTTGTCGTCACCTTCCTCTTCCTCATGGCCATCTTCTTCGTCGTCGCTGTCCAGCCTGTCCTTTTGGATCGTGGACCCGAACGCCTGCCTTGTGGGCGTACCCGCATTACTGCTAGAGCCAGTTTCTGCCCATCAGCTAACGTCCACGTATTGTAGCTTACCTTCCTCAATGGGAGCCTCTCCCTGGACGAGCGCGAACGGGTCATCCCATGGCGCGTCGTTGATCCTTGAAATGGCCGAGGACAGCTCGTCCGGCTCGGGAATGGCGTCGCGGACCTTGCCCCTACGCTTGTGGTCGACGCGGTGCGTGTTCTGGATACGCTCCAGGCGGCCACGCATACGTAAGGGGCCCTCGCTCCCATCGAGCCGCCACTTGACCGGCCCCTGCTCGTCGGCCCAGATACCGTTCTCGGTACGGAGACTCGCGACGTACCGCGGCCACTCGACCTGCGCGACACGGTGCCAGTGCTCCTTCCGGTCAAGGGTCATGGCCGAGTGCCGCTGCATGTCGGTCGCGAGGATGATCTGGCGCCAGGCCGCGTTCTTGTCCTTCTCCTCCTCGAGGAGCGACCCGCCGGTGAGGACGCGCTTCACCACCGGCTTCTCGCGGCGCAGGCTCGTTCGGCGCGGCGAGCTGATACGCTGCAGAAGTGACGAAGAGCGAGACAGCGGCGAAGATGTCGCCGAAGCGCTAGGACTAGTCGGACTCGTGATGCTACCAACCGAAGCCGACATGTCGCCGTTCGAAGCAGCCTTCAGCTGCTCGACGCATAACTGCATCTGATTGATGGCAGTCGAGGGCGCTTTCGACAGCTCGATCAGCGCCTCGAGGAAGCCCGTAATCGCCCTGCGCTGATGCTCGATGCCGGTTCCTTCGACGCTGGCTGAAACGGTGGCGAAGTCGACAATGCTAGGGAGCAGGCTGTCTAAGCGCTTCGAGTTCAGCGCCTTGCGGAACCCGGCCGAGCTGCGATAAGTCACGGTCATTTTCGTAACGAGGCTCTCAAGGCGGCCGTCGTACTCATCGGTGCGCTCCGGCTCGTCACCTTCGGCAGTCAGGGCTAAGGAGCTGATTGAGGCGGCGATGCCAGAGACCGAGTCCTGAGGCTGCTGTAATGACAGGTCCAGCGCGGCCATAATGATCGCCATGGCACCAGGACACGCTAACGTGTCCTCCGGGCCGAGCATCTTGAACACCTGCTTCTGCACCGCGTCGTCCCAGAGCGGAGCCAGGGCGCGGGTTAGGATGATGAAGCCGCCCTCCTGTTCGAACTTGTGCTGGAACGATGAATCCAGGCGAGGCGTGGCGAGGCACTTCTCGACAATCGTCAGGCAAGGCAGCACCACGAAGGGCGCCTGGTTGCTCTGCAGGAAAATGACGAGGAGGCGCGGGAGTGAGATAGCCTTGGCGAGCTTCATGGTGCGCTTAGGCGTGAGAATCTCTCCGATCATGGCGAGGATTAAAGCTGCAGGCAGCTGAGATGGGCTCGGCTCGGCGAGAGCTGCAAGCTCAGGAGGCGGTGTGTCTGGCGTCAGCTTGAACCCCCTTCAAACAGCTACTTACTCTGACATAAGGCGGACACGGCGTAGGCGAAGATTGGCTTGAGGGCGTCCTCCGCGCTCCACCTCGCGATGAGGGCAGTCTTGAGGGTGTCCACCGCCATTGGAAGCGTCTCGGCATCGTACAGTCCCGAGCGCATGGCGTAGAGCAGCTTGCGCACAATGTTACTCCGTTGGAAAGTGCGCAGGAGGTTGTACCGCTTGTGCTGCGACGTGGCGAGCAACATCTCAAAGTGGCCAAAGTACAGCTCCTGCACCTCCTTGGTCGCGAGGGCCCAGAGCTCAAACTCGAGGCCAAGAGCGCGGTACGCCGTCGAGTTGTTGACGACCGCATCTTCCGGTTTGCTGTAATCAACGCCACAAATGAGGAGAAGCGTGCGCGCACACTCGACGGTGACGAGCTTCATCTTCGGGCGCAAAATCGCCGCCAGAAGCTCGTAACCGTGGATACGCTCCATCTCCTCGCTCGCCTGCCAGCTGTCTTCCGTCATGTCGTACAGAATTTCGACCGTCTGCGCGAGTTCCTCGGGCGTGCGCGCGATATCGATCATCTTGAGCGCGACAATCGCCCCGCCAACGGTCGTGATGCCGACATCCAGATCGACCCCTGTCGAGAACGGGAACACGGCGCCGTGCAGCTCGGCGCAGCCGAACTTGAAGTCCCTGGCACGGGCCGCGTGCGGGATCGCAGCGTTCAGGACGTGGTCGTAGTCCCTGTCAAAGGTGTCCTTCGCATTCAGGCTGAACACGATGCTGTCCTCGGGTATCGCGGGGCCAGTCTTAACGGCGCGAACGATGACAGAGTTGGAAGGCAGGAGCGCAAGCGTCTTCTGCTTCGCCGCCTGCGCCATTGTGTGCAGGTGCACGTTGATCGCGGTCGCGTTCTCGTATGTCAGGAACTTGCCCAAAGCCTCCTGGTAGTTGCCGTGGTAGCGCGGACCCAGGCGATGCATCAGCATCACGAGATCCTCGTTAACGACCTCGTCGAGCATGAGCGCACGACCCAGGAGCCACTCGCTGTCTTCGGTACGGGCGAACGACGTATCCGCCTCGGGTACCTCGTTGCCCTGTGTCGGCGCTCGACCAACATTGACCTGGATACCCTCGAAACGCCTCTGGTGCTCCAGCTTCAGTCCTGGCTTCGGAACGGGGTACGCTACGCGAACAGCGCCGACGCGGACGCCGTTGATGTAGAAGCGCGCCTCGCCGCCTCCACCGGTCGTTGAGCGTCCCTTCCTGCATCCCGCCGCGAAGTACACCCAGTCGCCGTGCTGCACTAAGGCGTCAGGAGAACCACATACGACCTCTTCCGGCGCCTTCGTGTCCGAGTAACTGCTCGTCGTGATGCCAATCTGAGAATTCTCGAGCACGCGGATCTGCAGCAGCGGATACGACTGGTCCTTCTGGCTCAGGTGGAGGAGCGTGATCGCCTCGTTAAGTTTCGAGATCCTCAGCCAGCAGGAGAAGAAGAAGCCCTTTGTCGATGACGGCCAGGGCTTGCCCAGGTCTGGCACCTCGATGCCTGACGCGTCGTTCTGGCTCGACCGGAACACGAACGAGTCCGGGTTACGATGCGTCATCGCGTTGTGAATCAGAGAGAGCACTTCCCCATCCAGCGCTTCACCCTCCACTGGCGTATTTGTCGCAATCTTCAAAGGCGCCTTTCCACGGAGCGACTTCTGCTTCTCGCTCTGCTCGGTCGCATCTGGCGCTTCAGGCTGCGGAGTCGTCTCCCTCGCCTGTGGCGGGACCTTGCGCATGAGCGAGAACAGGCGCCACGTCTCCTCCGTGCTCGTTCCAGCCTCGAGAACCCGTTTCAGTAGCAACAGGTACACTTCTCGTAACTCTGGTGTCGGCGCGGACCATTCCGGCGCAGTCTCCTTGCTCTCGATGGCGTCGGCGAACCACTCCTCTCGCGGCGGGAAGGTGTCGTCGAAGTGACGCGGGGCTCCCCACCCATACAGCCGGGTGATGAGGAAGTCGCCGAGCTCGGGGAGGAAGCTCTTGATGAGGTAGAGGTTCGGCGTGGACTTGGCGGCAAGCAGCAGAACCCGGAACAAAACCAGGATTAGCTTCTGCTGCACCGGCGAAGCATCTTTCTCGACCTCGCCTGATCGTGCAGAGCCGTGGAGCACAGCCCGCTCCTTGCCCTTGCTGCTCGGCGGCAGGCCGAGAACGTACGCCCAGATGAGGGGAATCGCGGCCGGCCATCGCAGACGTACGTCGCCGACCTTGTCGAGGGCCCCGACGTCGACCTCGCCACCGCCCTTGAATAAGCTCAGTAATGCGTAGTTGTTATCGAGGATGTGCGCGAGGAGAAGGCTGAACACGCGGGGGTTTGGGCTCGTCTCGTCCAGTTTGTTGACAGCTGGGAAGAGGGATGCGTAGCCAAAGTGTTCCTGCTGGTTAGTCGTTGCGATCTTATCAGAGACCCCAGTGCCACTGGGATGGCCAGCACTCACCCTGAAGTGCGCCTCGCCACCCCTGTCCATGGCCCACGCAAGCACCTCGAACCACAGCCGTTGGCCTTCAGCAAGCTGCACCTCGTGCACTTGCCAGTCGTCGGGGGAGATCTCGTCTGGCCGGGGCTTCCACGCCAGCGCGTCTAGCGATTTGACGAGCGCCTCGAACCCGGAGTGTTTGCGGAACGCCCTCCGTGTGCTGGCGATGGCTGGCATCGAGAGGAGGTGGGAGAACGTCTGCAAGTCAGCTAGAGCCAAAGACGTCGAAGCTGTAAAGCCGATAGAACGTACCTCGACATACTGCAGTCCCTCGTCGTGCTGCAGCGCATGCACTAGCCCGACGACCTGGAGCGCCTCGTGGTCGTCTTCCTCCGCTGGCGGCAAAGAAGGCACGCTGTCGCCCGTCGGAGCCGGAGACGGTGCCGCGGGCGTAGCGAGTCTGCTGCTGTTGAATGGGGCTGCTGGGCCGTCTCCGCTGCTCTGCGCCGCAGCCTGTCCAGCTGGCGGTGTCGGCTCGCGTGCCAAGTCCTTGAAGATCTTGAACATGACTGCTCTGCACTGTCACTCAGAACATAACCAGTGAACACGGCGAGGGAGCGGCGAGGATCGCTATCGCTATCGCTTCGTCCTTCGTTCGCCTTGACCTTCGATGTGTCTGATGTTATTCGTGCGAGCGTATGGGAATGCCTGGTGATGAAGTGGTCAGATACCGTGCTTGTCGCTGGCCTGTGATCTTGTGACGCAAGTACGGTGGCCGGTGCAGTGCGGGGTTGTCGTCTGGCACGTGAGCTGTTCTCTCACGGTAGCCTGTGCCTGGGGGCGCGGCGGGGGTATGTGATTCGAAAGTCTCACCATAGGACGCAACTGCGCACCGAGCCCAGGTGCAGGGGCGGTGTTCCTGACGTTCGGCCTGTTGGTAGGACTGACATAGGATCCACAGGACATAGGAACGCGAGGCGGGCACGGCGGTCAGACGCGCACGGATTTAGCAGCGGGCACGCGGGGGGCGACGGGGTCCCTCCCTTTCTAGCCTGTGTGGCAAGTTCGACGCGACAGTTGTTGGAGTTACTCGCACGGCTGTCACAAGCGAGTCGGTGCAGTGCTCCGCAGCAAATGTCTTGGCCTTGGCGTGCTAGAAGTGAAGTCACTGTGAGGCAGTGTCCGCAGCGCTCGGCGGCAACAGCAGCATAATATGCCCACTCATCTCCAGCGACGCGACGTAATCTTCAGCGGGTCAGTTACGACTCCTTCCTCGACGGCGAATGCTAGACGATACACGGGATATGCATCACTTTTTACAGTGTAGAGGAAAAGCGAAAAGTTCTACTGCTACTAATAACCTAGAAGAAATGAAGGGGGGTATCGGGTCGAGCGGTCGATGTCGAGTCGCTGGCCGATTAGAGGAAGACGGCGGCCATGCCGGCAGCGACGCCCGCGACGGCGGCGCCCATGGCGACCGAGTTCTGGGTCGCGCCCGAGTTGCCCACGGCGCTGGCAGCGGCGTTGCCGACGCTACCCGCGGCGCTGGTAGCCTTCTCGCCACCGCCGCTGGAGGTCAGCTTGCACTCTTCCCTACTTAGCTGCTAATGTACTCACGCAATACCAGAGGTCAGGCCGTCCCATCCGCCCTTGACACCGGAGGTGAGGCCGTCCCAGGCACCCTTGGCACCCGAGGTCGCGGTCTCCCAAGCGCCGCCGGCGCCAGAGGTGACAGTGCCGAAGACACCGTTCGCGCCAGAGGTGACAGTGCCGAAGACGCCGGCGGCACCAGAGGTGGCAGTGTTCCAGGCGCCCTCGGCTCCGTTGGCGATCTTGGAGCCGACGGACTCAGCGCCGTTCTGGTTGTCTGTGAGTCAGCGGCGGAACGCGAGCGGGGCGAGGGCGAGCATAGTGGAGCATCGCGAACCGACGGCGCAGGACACAGCAATGCGAGGCAGCGATCTTACGCCCGGGAAAGGGGGCCCGGGGCTACTCACCCTGACGAGCGACGATGATCTCGCTGGCAGCGACAAGGGGGACGAGAACGAGAGCGGCGGAGACCTTCATTGTTGTTGTTGAATGCGGAGATGAGTTTGAGGGGGGAAAGATGGGATATGCGGCGACTCTGATTATTTATTATTTATACGAGAGTGTCTGACGGAGAACAAGAGGGGGGCAGGGTGCAGGGGAGAAGTGCATCGGAAGGGTGTGCTCGAGGGGGGRGGGGGGGGGGCAGCACAGGAGGCGCGAGGCGTCGGGCGTGCAACACGCAATGTAGCAGCAGGAGGGGGGCGAGCCACGAGTCCCGAGAGCAGAGGGCCGAGCGAGCATCGCCAGGTACGATACCTGTCCTGCAGGAAGACATATCTGGACGTCAGTCTTTCGGCCGTGAGGCAGTGAGGCAGCGGCAGACGAGCACAGTCGGAGGACGGTACATGAAACCTGGATGGAGAATGCCTGCAGGGCCGTCGCTGCGTGCCCAGGGGCTGGGCATTAGCGGCGCATGATCGCCAAACCTACGCCTGAACGTCAGTGGCCCATCGCCCAGTTACATAATATCTGGAGCGCCTGCAACCTGAGCCCCACTGCACCAGAGCTCGACGAATGACGACGTCACAATGTTGCTGTGTTGATCGATCTCGGCGCGTCCTGGGCGTAGACCAGGCTGAGTGCAATGTCGCAGCCCTGCCATTCTGTTCTGTCAATTGCACGCGAGCTCCCACTTGTTTTGGCATTCACTCGTTGTATTTTGTATTGCGCAGCCATGGCGGCAACTCTATCGCGCTATTTCGGCTCATCATCCGCCCATGCAACTGGCTCACCGGCTCATCAGTCTGATCCCGCCGTGATGGCCCTGGCCGCAACCCCGCTCGACTACGCCGCTAGCCCGTTGCACGACGCCGAAGCCGCACTCCGATTCGCTCGTCGAAAGGGGGTCGCAGCGGACTGAGACACCCCAAAGCGGGGTGCTCACGACGCGCGACGCGACGCCAACGCTAACGTGCTTGCTTGGACGTTTAGATGCTGGGGTGTGTTGCTTTTCCGATCGGAGCCGTACGGTAGCGGTGCAGTAAGTCAAGCTTCTGTATGTGTGCAGTGGTCAGCTTCTTCACGCATTCCAGCATTCCATCGCAACGCAGCACGCCGACGAGAGTGCATTGCCCGCAGGATGCAAATCGCGCCTAGTACCAACGAGGTACGCAGCGCCACAGCGGAATCGGAGATGCGCGACTTTCGATGCCTGCCTTCGATGCATGCGATGCATGTTGGGTGGCAAACTTGGATTCCAGACTGCGCGCTGCACCGCCTCAGAGCGGCCGGCAACCGCCGCGTAGAACGCTGATGCAAGCTTCCCCCGGTGCGCGCGTGCCCGCTCCCGTCGCTGGGCGCACTGGGCTCGGTTCTGGAAATCGCGCAGGATATCGCCAAGCACGAACCCGCCGGCACGGTGGGCCAAGGCGGTGCAGAAAAGTGGCCAGCGTTCGATCGACATGCCGACAGCGGCCGCCAGATCTCGTGGTGCACCGACACCATGCACCAACCACCTGGCACTGCTTGTCACCTCGATCTCGATCGGTTACGCTGCACAGGTATCAGCCATCAGCCGCCCGGTGCGAGTGGAGGCGGCGCACCCATCGCCCGTGGATCTCTACTCCGCAGGGGCCGCTCATAGCCGTCGGCGTATTTTCGACGAGACTGCCGAGTCGGGTGATGCACGACTACGACATATATAAGCCAGGCCCAGGGCCCCGAGTTTCCACACCGACGGTGAAACGCGAAACGTACGTACAGCAGCATGGTAAAGACGCAGTGAGAATGACTGCGGGACGTCAGCTTGAAGGAAGCGATCGACGGAGGGAGGCAGGCAGCCATGACGACAAGGCATGTGTGCCTCCAACGAAAGGACAGCTTAACATTCTTGAGCTTCTCTACTTTTCTCCCGCATCAACTCTCACAACTTCTCTGTTCACTGCGAATCAACACTTCCACTTGTATGTTTCTCTAGCCGCCGCCGCCGCCGCCGCTCAAAACGCCGGCCGAATGCCGCATTACCCACGTTCCTCTTTTAGCACATCGGCGAACCCATATCGCTTATCAAGCCCGATCGCCCGCACTCTGGACGCACGTTCGTCCGACATTGTCTCCCAACGCCAATCACCCTCGAGACAATTCACCATCCTCGCTAACTTGGCCACCACTTGGCCCACCTGGGGTCCTCGTTTGCGGTATGACGCCTCTAACTAACGTTACCGCTCTGGCTGACCGTGCGTGCATCGTACAAGCATGCGAGCGGCGTTCTCGCCCGATGTGGAACAAGAGGACCATCCGGCCAGGCCCACCCGCTCCTGCGCCCTGGGACTAACGTCGAAAGGTCCATACTTAAACATGAAAGAGGTCGTTCTTCTCACTGAGACACCCCACTGACACTCAAAATGCCCTCGACGACTGCGAGCCTGCTGCTCGCGCTGGTCGGCGCTGCAGCCGTCAACGCTGCTGTGAGCTGCGCGAAGCTATGAGACACTGAAATGACAGCTGACAGCAGCCTGTGAACCAGACGGCCCCGGCCTCGAATGGTACCGCCAACGCCGTCCCCGGCAAGTCGGAGTATCCCCTCGTCACCGCCCCCGGCGAGGAGCCATACAACCTGTACGAGCCTTTGCAGCAGCGTGTCGCGATTGTGAATGCGACCACAATGGCAGTCTCGTGGAACACGTACCGCCCGCTCGACTCGGACGCCGTCATCCACTACGGACTGGACCCGCTAAACCTCGACCGTGTGGCTACGACCGAGCAGACGACGTTCGAGACGTCGCGCACGTGGAGCCACCACGCTGTGCTGACGGGCCTGCAGCCAAAGACCGAGTACCACTACCGTGTAGCGTACACGAACTGCTTTGCGTGCAACACGCTGCCGACGTACACGTTCACGACGCCGCGCGAGCCGGGCGACGAGTCGGCGTACTCTGTCGCCATCGTCGCCGACATGGGCCTCATGGGTCCCGAAGGTCTCAGCGATACCGCCGGGGAAGGGGCCAAAGGCGCGCTCGGTCCTAACGAGACGAACACGATCCAGTCGCTCGTGCAAAACCTGGACGCTTATGACCACCTGATCCACATCGGCGACCTGGCTTATGCCGACTACTTCCTGAAGGAGAGTGTGGGGGGCTACTTCGGCCCGTCGGCTCAGGACGTGAAACCCACCCGCGAGAAGGTAGTGGACAAGTACGAGGAGCTGAACGAGATCTTCTACGACCAGATCCAGCCCATCTCCGCCCAGAAGGCGTACATGGTCGCAGTCGGGAATCACGAGAGCAACTGCGACAACGGCGGCGTGAAAGACAAGGCCAACAACATCACGTACACGGCCGACTACTGCCTGCCGGGCCAGGTCAACTTTACAGCGTACAACGAGCACTGGCGCATGCCGGGCAAGCCGGGTGACACGCGCAACTTCTGGTACTCGTACGACGACGGGATGGTGCACTACGTGATCTTGAACTTTGAGACCGACTTCGGTGCAGGTATCTACGGCCCCGACGAGGTCGGCGGGGACGGGAAGCAGATGTCTGGCCCCCGTGGCAAGGTCAACGAGCAGATCGACTGGCTCAAGGCCGACCTGGCTGGTGTCGACCGGAAGAAGACGCCCTGGGTGCTCGCTTTCGGCCACCGCCCGTGGTACGTCGGCATCGACGACGCGCGGTGCAAGCCGTGTCAAGCCGCGTTCGAGCAGATCCTGTACGACGGCAACGTCGACCTTGTCCTCACGGGCCACGACCACGTGTACTCGCGCTCCTGGCCCGTGTACAACTACACGAACGACCCGAACGGGTACAACAACCCCCGTGCTCCGGTATACATCACGAACGGCCTCGGCGGACACTACGACGGCGTCGACGCACTCTCCAACCCCCTCCCCAAGGACATTGCGCACGGCATCGAGGCGGTCTACGGATGGAGCAGGCTCACGTTCGCGAACCGTACCCACCTGCGCCAGGACTTTGTCGCCGCCCGCAACTCGTCAGTCCTCGACAGCTTCTGGCTGTATCGCGAGCACGCCGAGGGTGGCGGCAATGACGGCGATGACGGAGGCAAGAACACCAACGGAAACCACAACGGTCAGAACAACGGCAACAACCACGGCAATGACCACGGCAACGGCAAGGGTAACGGCGGCCATGACAATGGAAACCACAATGGCCAGAACAACGGTAACGGCCACTGAATGTGGTAGAATCACCGGGGCTGCAACGGACATAAGAGCAAGTAGTGGTAGTATCTTCAGATGCATGAATCTTGAGACCATCATCTGACGCACATGGAACAGTCGGGGCGCTGAAGAAGCTTGATTTCCCGCCGATATGCCCTTCGCACGTCCAGGATCAGCCGCATGACTGTAGGTTTAGCGCCTGGGTGCCTGGCTGGCGGAGCTCTCGCGAGGTGCACGGCACTGCCCCGGCTTCGCCGACCGTCTGAGTGCCCACGACCTCTGGGAAGGCACCAGTAGCTCAACAAGGGTGTGAGAGTCAGTAGAGGAATAATCAGGCGTATGAATGAATGCTGCCATGAGACGTGACCACTTGTCATCGTCCAACAGGGCGTACGGGCGGGTGCGGGTGCAAGCGTGAGCGGAGCAAAGCGAGGGCCGAGCGCCAAACCCGCACCATGCCGAGTGTCAGTGCGGCCAGATCCCGCGGGGCACACGGAGCTAGTGGTTCATCCGCCCCGGGCCAGTTTCTGCGTTTCGTTGTCTTCCTGCACTGTCCTGTGGTGTTATCATATTCTTGCGGCTAGATATGATGCGTTGACCAGATCTGAGACGGGTGTTACCTCGAAACCGGGCCGAATCGAGAGGGCCCCCAGCCTGCGGATGATGTAAGAAGACTAGCGGAGCACGTGACCCCAGTGCGGGGGTGCGGGGTACGGCGCCCACTTCGCCGCACCCTGTAGCGCCAGGCGCCCGCTCGTTCGCAGTTGGGATTGACATCTCCTCTCGACTTGCATCGCATCGCATCCGCATCCCCCCTCGCCTGCTTCTCGCGTTCGTGTTCCTCACCTAGACACGGCCTTAGATCTCCCTCCTGTCCCGATCACTCACGACCTTAATCGGGCTCGCTACATTCCCCATTCGCAGGCCCGTGAGCACGTTCCTATCCCGATCAGACGACCGCCCAAGCCGACCGGTCAGACTGCTGTTACCACGACGATAAGACCGCCAGGCATCAGCAACGATGGAGCTCTACATTCCGCCCCCGACGCACTACCTTCCGCGGATGGTTGTGCCGCCGCGCCCCGTCGTGCCGACCGTGCCCGTCGTGCCGTGCCCGCCGCTGCCGGAGGATCTCATCGCTCCGGAGGGCACGTACCACCTTGCGAAGGGTTGGTTCCCGGACGTTGAGGTACCGGGACCGCTTCCAATGGAGCAGCGACCTCAACAGATGCCACTCGCGAGTGCGGCGCTGATCGGCGCCGGCGGCTTCTCAATGGGCACGCCGGCGTACATGCCTCTCCCTCCTCTTGCTTCGCCGAACATCTTCGCCGTCTCATCGGGCTCGACCCTCGTGAACGGGCAATGGCAGCCGGGCCACCCGACCAAGATGACGTTCGCGGACGTGTGGTTCCCCTCGCGCGAGACTGGGAAGGAGTCGTCGTTCGGCGCTCTCGTGCGCCGCGGCCTCGGGAAGCGCACCGAGTCCACCCCCGCGCCGCCCAAGGACGAGGGCCCCCCGCCGGACGAGTACGAGTTCAGCGACACCGAGTCCGAGTCGTCGTTCCAGTCGCCCGCCCCCGTGGCTCAGCACCAGGCGCTGACGCCCGAGGTCTCCGCTCCCGCCTCCAAGGGCAAGTTTGGTAGCAAGGCCCCCAAGACGCGCAAGGAGGAGAAGAGGCTGAGTGCGAACCGGGGCGGGTTCATCACGCGCGTGTCGCCGAACCTGAACCTCGGCTCGATCATGGACGACAAGGGAAAGAACGGGGGCGAGCGCGTCCGCTGGGCGTTCTGGAACATGGGTCGTCTCTTCTGCTGGGCCGAGGAAGGCGGCGCCGTGCTCGAGAACCTGGCGACGGTCGTGTTCCAGAACGCGCCGACGACGCACGCCCTCAGCACTTTGACGACAACCCCCGGGCGGCAGGACATTGTCGTCGGCTTCGAGAGCGGCGACCTCGTCTACCTCGACTTCATCAACGACCAGACCGAGCGCTTCAACGTCAGCGGCAAACTCATCAAGTCGGCAGTCACGGGGATTCACTTCGACCCGCGGGGCGGGGACAGGTTCCTCGCCTCGTTTGCGGACAACACGGTCGCCGTCTTCCACCTCTTCGCCGAGGACCCGAACGAGGCCGGCATGGCCGTGATCAACTCGGTCCCCCGCCCCTGGGACAGTGTGTTCGAGGAGGCCGAGCTGCTCGCCGCCGCCAAGGCGAGCGCCCACCCAGCGGCAGCGGGTGAGCGCTCCGCGTTCCAGGACCGCGTCATCGAGTGGAAGAACACGGAGTGGGCCGTGCCCGCCGAGCAGCGCGACAAGCGCGGAGAAAAGTACCCCTGGGCGGGCAAGAATCCCCTCTCCGTCGCCAGGCTCGGAACAGACTCTACGCTGACCGGCATGGCCTACTCCCCTGATGGGCGATACCTCGCCCTGATCACGCGCGACGGCCTCCTCCGTCTCCTCGACACGGAGGAAATGCGCGTCATGGACGTGTTCCAGTCCTACTTCGGCGGGCTGCGATGTGTCGCGTGGTCGCCTGACTCGCGCTTCGTGGCCGTCGGCGGGGAGGACGACCTGATCACGATCTACTCCCCGCGCGAGTCGCGCGTCGTGGCGCGATGCCAGGGCCACACGGCCAACGTGACGGGCATCGCGTTCGACCCGACCATGCGCTCGGCAGGACGCGGGTACCGTTTCGGCAGCGTGGGGGACGACGGCAAGCTGCTCCTGTGGGACTTCAGCGCGGCGGCGCTCCGCAAGCCCAGGCACCATCACCATCCCGGAGGCCACGGGGGACACGGGGGACACCACCGCCACGGCTCCATTGGGATCGGCAGCAGCGTCAGCCTCGAGAAGATGGCCGACGACGACGGGAGACCGAACTTCCACCCGCCGCCCAGCAAGGCCGACGTCGCCATGCTCCAGCCCGTGCTCGCGCGCCAGGTAGAGGGAAACCTCATGAGCTCGCTTTATATGGGCCCCAAGACTATTTGCACCGTCAGCCGTGCAGGAAGCATCAAGTTCTGGATCAGGCCGCCGAGGCAGCCACGCAAGAAGTCGACCAACAAGCAGCAGGCGTAGACGCCATCTCTAGCCACCATTTCCGTATCCCGTTGTATCTCCGTTTATCCCTGTTCTTGAGTTCTGGATTGGATGCACTAGATTCGATTGACACCGGCAACGCCAATGGCCTGTTGTACACTTCAGCTGCATCAACACTAGTAGGTATTCGAATATGTATGTACAACAAGACGGAGCGGTGAACCGGCGCTCTACTCGGCGGCCAGGGATCTGCCTCGTCTTGCACTCTGCTTCTCCGTTCGCATGCTCTTCCTCGTCCTCTTGCTCTCCCCGGCGCCGCCGGCCCCTGCGGTGCCTTCTTCCACATGCGCGCTCTACGCCAGGTAGTTGTACTGGTCCTTCTCCTCTCCACGCTCAAGGTACTCCTTGTCGATGAGGTGGTCGATCGCCTTCTTGATCTCGGACACCTTGGGGGTGAACTTCTGCGAGATCTGGGCCGTGACCTCCTGAATGAGCTGTTGGTGCTTCATCGTCTGTATGTGTCAGCTCTGTCCCGACATGGTTTTGAGCTTACCTTTCGCGCCTTCATGAGACGGACAATGTTGGCCTGGTACACGAACTTCCTGTCCTCGTCGACGCTCTGGAGGACCTCCTTGGCCTCCGCCTTCTGCTCGGCGCGGACGGGTTGGTTGAGCTGCACGCGGATCTTCTTGCTCTTGAAGTGCATGTTGAGGTCGTACGTGTCGCCGTCGTTCGTGAGCACCTTGAGCTTGGTGAGGAGGTTGAGCTGCGACTTGAGGATGTTCTCGGCGAGACCAGTACCGGTCTGGATCTCCTTGAACGTGAGAGAGTCATTGTCGTTGAACTGGCACAGGATCACGAGCTGGTACGCGCTGACCATGAAAATGTACTTCTGGCCGAGGTACGTCGGGCGCATCTCGCCCTTGGACACGTGCCAGAGCCAGGTCAGCTTGCGGCCGGAGTGGACGTCGTTGTAGAAGCGGGTGAAGCGGTCGTACACGCCGCGGATCTCGCGCGGGACGTTGTACTCGGTGTTCTGCGGCGTGAGGGGCCAGAAGTTTGTGCCGAGCACCATGATGGTGAAGTCAATGTCGTCGGGCGCGTTGTCGCGGCGTTCCTTCTCCTTGAACTTCTCCGTAATGTCGCGTCCGACGCTGACGTCGCTGAACATGCGCGTAAGCTTGTTCGTGTAGTCGTAGCCGGACAACTCCTTGAGCTTGGAGATCATGCTGCTCTCGCTGTCCTCGGACGCTGACGTGCCGTTCACGAGACGCGAGGCAAGCCTGCGCTGGTAGAACTTCTGGAACACGTCCTTGTCGTCAATGAACTTGAACATGACCATGGACTGGTTAAGCGCATTCTCAAGCGCGTCCGGGTCCAGGTTACGGTTCGACTTCTTCAGCAGCTGGTCGCAGTAGCTCGCGAGCAGCTCGGGCGACTTGGTCGGGGTAGTAGCCGCCGCGTTCGAGTTGACAAACTCGCGGCACGCCTTGTCGAGCGACGCATTGAAGCCGAGCTCCGAGTTGAAGGGACCGTTGACAATGTCGCCGAACTTGGAGTGCACACTAAGCAGGGCCTCGATGTACGCCTTGGGGTCAAGCGTCTCGGGCTTGCCCTGCTCGTTGACGGCGCCAGGAGCGGGAACGACACGCTCGACGGCAGCGAGACCGGCGCGCTTGACATGGTCCTCGAACTTCTTGCGGAGCGGATCGAGACCGCGAACGCGAGAGAGAAGACCGTACATGCGGGCGAGGTCCGCCTCGCGATCGGCGTCGAGGAGGGGCTGGAACTCGTTCCACATGATCTCGCGGTGCTGGTTGATGAGGACCTCCTCGCACGTGTCCTTGAGTTGGACACGCGTGCTGTCGTGCAGGTAGAGGTTTATCCGGTCCGCCTCCTCGGCGAGGCGCTCCTCTGCCTTCTTCATGTAGTCGGGCACCGAGTTGGAGGCGACAAACGCCGAAGACTCGGCAGTGTAGTACTTCTCGGTAGCGGCGATGAAGAACTTCTGGAAGCAGTCCTGATAGACCTCGAGGTTCTGGCGCTGGGCATCGGCGTCGTCGATGCCGAGCGCGACGTACGATTCGATGACCTTCTTGAGCAGCGAGTTGTCGATGATCTCACCGCTGCGCTGCAGCTCAATCTGCCTCAGCACGGCAAGCGTCAGGCGCGAGGGTGTCGTGTCCGACTCCTGCTTGATGTAGGTGAAGAACTGGCGCTTCCACATGACGAGCGCTAGCGTGTAGACCGTGTAGACGTCCTTACGGCCCTCGTCCTTCTCTCGCTTGACCCAGTGCTTGTTCAGGTAGTTGAACAGCTTGTTCACGTAGCGCGCGCCCATCGTGTACCTGTCCCACTGGCGAGCGTAGTACTTGAGCAGCTCGAGGTCGTTGAGCTTCTCGCCCTCCTATCAAGTCAGTTACGCGTCTGTACTGGACAACTCACCTCACGCATCGACTTGCAGTGCTCGGCAAGAAACTGGCTCAGCTTCTTGTACAGCTCGGCCCCCTGGAGACTGGCTCCGGCGCCGCGCGGCATCTGGGGCAGGTTGAGCCCGCCGCGCGCCGAGTTCGTGCAGTAATCGTAGATGCTCGTGTACAGCAGGATGTAGTACTGGTACGACATGCCGAGCTTCTGCATCCTGTTTGCGTCAGTCGACAGCTTCCGGGAACCCGGCAACTTACCGCGACATGATGTGGTCGACACCGACCTCGAGGAAGGCCCATGATGTCTGCGGTCAGCGTACCTCTCGTCAATCACACACCGCAAGGTCAGCGTCCCTGCAGATGTCAGCATGTCCCAGCACACAAGCACACGGTACACAGCACGCTGAGGAGTTTTCGCACCGCCGGCCTTATCTTCACACGATCTGCGCATGGTCTGTTCACTGCGCGCCAAGTGGCGACAGCGGCGGCGCTGGCACTGGACGTCGGCGGGCAGTGCACGGCGCCCGCCGAGCTATTTGAGCAGCGGAATCGGCGCTGCACACCGTGACGATGCGTGCCCCTGCTTCCAGCCTTCGGCGTCCTTTACACCTTGAACCTGTCCGCCCATCTCGACGTCGTACAGACAGCGGCGTCTCGACCCAGCACACTTGTGCGACTTACTTCGAGGGCTTCTGCTTCATGGTCGGCTCACGCCAAACGGCGCCCTCGGCACCAGTGGCGGAGGCCATTGTTCTAGTCGATAGGATGCAGGCGGTTGTCAAGTGTCGAGTGGTGAGCGCGACCTCAAAGTTTGGCTCTGTTGTTGTGTTGAGGCAAGGGTAATGGAGAAAGGACCGGCGAACTATTGATGTGACTGGACTCGAGATGGTGCTGAGCGCGTGAGCGGTGGACTGTCTGTCTGGCCGACACACGTCAGAGCGGTATCAGAATACACGTCATGCTGCGCCCACGTCGCAGATCTCGAGCGCTGGGCAGCACATGCATGCATGCATGTCCTCATCGGAGCGACAGATGAGCATACCGGCTGAGGGTGATGCATGAGGTGGGTAGTGGTGCATGCATGGCCGGTCCGCGGTAGTGAGAACCAGGCCGGGACGGCTCGGTGGCAAAAGTTACAAGTGCTGCATACTCTACTTCTAACATACGGTCTAACAAATGGGAACAATGGAGCAAGAGAGCGCCCCGAGTGCGCATGAGCGCGCAAAAGCCGTGAAGTAATCGAGAGTCTACTTGATGTACCTGTTGTGTTAGCTACACGGTCACCACTTCAGCAATAGACTCACTTCTGCATGAACTTTTTGTGGAACTCAGACCGCAAGAGGTCGTTGACGAACTCGCCCTTCTTCGGCTTCTCGAGCGTAACAGCCTGGTTCTTGAAGATGAGGTCGTCGTCCCAGCGTCGCTTGACCGCGAACCCTCCGCCGGTGCTAGATCTCTCGGTGTCCTGACCCAGCGCAGCCTGCAGGTTCAGCAGCGGGTTGCCTGATGCGATCTCGGCGTCGCGATCGGCTGCGTTCGCGGCGTCCGCCTCGGCCGCCAGCCGTGCCTTCTCCTCTGCGCGCTCGCGCTTGATCTTCGCCAGCTCCGCCATCAGGGCGGCTGTGTCGTCGTCGCTGTCGTCGTCCGAGCTGCGGTCAGCTATGCTCACCGGGACGAGTAGCTAGGTCCGAATGTGGTTGAGGGAGTACTCACTCGTCGTCATCATCATCATCATCATCGTCGTCGTCGTCGTCCTCCTCATCCTCATCAGACGAATCGTCCCGGTCCAGCTCAGCCGCCTCTTCAAGGATCTTCCTCCGCTTAGCTGCGGCCTCGTCCTCCTCCGTCTCCTCTCCCTCTCCCTCTCCATTCCCAATCGCCTTCGCACCAGCTGGCGGCGGGAGGGGCGGGAGTCCCTGCGCCTTCCTTTTCTTGTCCTGGGCCGCGCGCTCGGCGGCGGCAAGCTCGGCACGCAAGTCACGCCGCGCGACGTCCGATACGGATGTTTGCCCGACTTGCCGGAACTTGAGCTTTGTATGCGACGCCATCCCGTGCTTTGACACCTGGGCCGTGCCCATCTTGCTGTCCTGGCCCTGCTTCGGGTTCCATGTTGGACGGTGCGCGTTCGACATGATGCTAGGTTCGTGGTGAGGTGTAGTGAGTGCGTTGTTGTTAGTTGTGCGCCCTCCACTCTTGAGGTCAGTCGAGATCACGAGATTGCGAAATTTGCTTCCGTTCGATCATCTCCACCTCCTTCCAGGAGCGCAGGGTAATGTTGACTCTGTGCACACGAGCATGCAGCCTAGATCACCTGGAGCCTAGTAACTATGCATGCAAAGGTGTGGTTAGTAATATGGACTGTTTCCCGAAGTCGTGCCGTAATGACGTAGCAGCTTGTGCGACAGTAAGTAAGTGAGCTTTGTGCCAATGCAAAGTTCGATGCCAGTGAATGCCTATGCTATTGATCTACTAAAACCACCCCCTCTTCTTGGGCTGCTCCTCCTTCTCCTTCAGCTCCTGCTGCCTCCTCTCCTCCGCCTCTCGCGCGGCCTGGCTCTCGGCCAGGTCAGCCTGCGCCTTCTCCTGTGCGGCGGCCGCCTTGCGTGCGCGCGCCAGGGCGATCTGGTGCAGCCTCTCCTTCTTGGCAGCCGTCGCGTCCTCCTCCGCCGCCGCCTCGCGCACCTCAACAGCCTCCTGGGGCTTGCCAGCCTCGGCCTTGGCCGCGGCCCCAGCAATGGCAGCGAGCTTTGCCTCGCGCTGCTCGGCCACAATTTCCGCAAAGCTCTTGCGCGGGCCGTCCTCCTTCTCCTCCACCTTCTCGGGATTCACCTCGGGCTCAGGCTGCGACTTCGCGTCGCGCTTCGGCTTGTCCGCCTTCTTCACACGCGGAGCATTGACGGGCGGCGCGGCCTCGGCGGGCATCTCGAGCTCCTTGAACCGATCCGCGAGCCCAGCGAACCCGCCAAAGAATCCCGTGTCGAGCTGGCGCAGCGCCGCGACAATGTCGCTGTCCTCCCTCTTCTGCGCCATCGTGGGCTTCGTGGGCCTGCGCTGCCCGCGAGCTCCGCGCGCACGGATCGGGCTATCCCGCGCATTCAGTGTGTACCCCATCCGCTTGATTGGCTTTGTGCTGCGCGAGCTGCGTCCCTCGGCGCCGAGGGCCTCCATCACGTCCGACATTGAGACGCCGCCGCGGCGCGCGTCCTTGTCCACATACGACGCGCCCAGCTCGCCCTTAATGGGCTCGGGGAGCGCGGCGGGGCGCAAGGTCTGGACGGACATGAACTTGAACCCGCGCCGCATGTCGTGGTCCTTCGGCAGGTCGACCTTGATCACTGGTCCGAGCTCCTTCTCCACCGCGCGCACTAGGCGGAGAGCAGTCGCGGGACTGTCGATCACGTCCTCGCAGCGCACGATGAAGGAGGTCGTCTCGCCCTCTTTCGGGATCACTTCGGGGGCCGGGATCGTGATCTTGCGAGAGGAGGAGGGAACGGCCCGCGGGAGAGAGAGCGCGGGGCGCGCAGCGGTCTGGAGAGCGAACCGCATGTCGATAGTCGTTCTGCTGGTCCGGCCGGAGTCGGAGTCGGGATCGAGAACGAGTAAGGTGGGTTGGGTTGGGCAAGCAGATCCAGCAGCCTCACTCCGGAGCAAAACTCGGGGCTGATCTCCCAACTTTCAGACCCGGACTGATACCGCAAGCGTTTATTCGTGTACTTTGAACCAGGGACCGAGGTAGGTGCCGGGTTGCGGGACCATTTCACCGATCCTCAGTTGGCACTCCTCGTCCCGCGAGGCATGGTCGAGGCGGGAAACACACGTAACACGCATGTCGACGTGATATTCATGCACGATGTGACATAAACTACATCCTACAGTTTACGAAAAGTCTACCCAAGGAGCCCGACAAGAATGAGGCAGTGAATGGAAGTGCTATGGCCGCTGGACCGCTGTCCAGGGCAAGAAACTGTCTGGTTTGGGGGGATATGAGGTATAAGGTATGGAGTGGGTGCAGACAGTCATCTATTGTCTCTGTGCAGCCTAGGGGCTGGAGCGGTTTTCGCGCGGCGTCGACTGGTCGTCCGTGCCGGCCTGTGACGGCGGCGGCGTCGTATTGCGCGATGGGAGCTGGGGCACCTCGGGCGCGTTCTGGCCGTCAAAGTTGAAGACGAAGTCGCCGAGACCAGAGACGTTGCTCATGCCCAGCGTCAGGCGGCCGGGGTTGCGCTCGCCCTCAGTCCGCTCCGTCGGGGCCAGCGCAGCGTCGCCCGCAGCGGCATCCGGCGACTCGCCTGGTGGCACGAATGGGAAGCGGCCGAGGAACGAGTCAGCGACACTGTGCGACGACGTCGCAGTCACGGGCCGCCGGTTGCTTCCGGCTACTGGCGGATGGCTCGCTGTCCGGTGCGGCTGGTGGTCGCCCGTCTGCTCGATCGTCGCTGTGGACGAGTTGAAGGGCAGACCAGTCGACGGGATCCGCGTCGTCTGTCCCGGCGCAGGGGGGACGATCGGGAACGAGCCGAGGAGCGAGTCACTACCCGTCGACTTGAACGACGAGATCGACTGGAAACGGGGGCGGTCGTACTCTGACGGAATGCTCGGCACGGGTGGCTGGTCGTTGGGCGACAGGAAGTGGCCGTGCTTGCCGGATCCGTGCGTGGAAACGGACGCACGGTCGTAGGCCAGAGATCCCATGGAGAAGCGCAGATCAGTGGGGCTCGGCTGCGCGGTCGTGTTGCCGTCGTCGTCGAAACGGCGAGATCCGAGACTGGTCGTGCTCGCCGCGGCGCGACCACCACTGTGAACGTTGCCCCCTCCAAAGGTCGTCGCGGATCCAGCACCAGGGGAAGCCCCCGCAGCCTGCGGGTCCAGAAGCTCAGACTGATTCGTGAAGGGGTCGGGAGCCGATTCGTAAGTACCCGATTCATCGGTGTCCGCGTCGTTCTCAGGGATCGGGCGGACGCCACCTGCACCAAACTGCACGACCTCAGCAGCCTGGAGACGACCGACGTGCACCTGCTGGCGCGTGATGATCTTGGGCGCGTCGAGATGAAGATCGGCGGTTTGACCAGACATGAACGAAGGGGCGGCAGAGATCGTGGAGTGGATCGAGTCGCGCGAGTTGATCGATGTAGCGGAAGAATCACCGTCGGCGATCACGCCCAAGGGCTGGCGCACGGGGTGGAGACGAAGGTCGAGGTCGGGTGAACGGGCAGGGCGGGGCGGAGGAACGATGCCAGGCTGGCCAGGGCGCGGTCGCCAGAGGTTTTGGCGGGCGAGATCGAGCGTACGAGCCGCTGCAGCCTGCTGAGCGGCCGGATCGGCAGGCTCATTGCTGCCGCCACGGTGGCTTGCGAGAACCTGCGCAAGCGACTCGTCCATCTGACCAGCAGGGACGTAGTGGATAGGAATGACGTTCGTGGAGTGGGTGGAGTCGCCGCCGTTAGTGGACATCGAGCGCGAATCCGCGAAGGGATCGCCGGAACCACCGTTGTCTGGGTGATTCGGGTCGGCATTGATAACGCCCCGCTTGCCGGCGTAGACACGGATGGTCGTCCCGTTTGCATCGTAGTACTCGGCATCGGCGGGAACATTGGGAAGCGGACCGGCTTGGCGCGTCGCCTCGCGAGCCTCCTTGCCGCCGGCTCCGGCAGCCGCGGCAGCGGCGACAGCGACGCCTCCACCCGAAGTCTGGCTCATGGGCGCCGATTGCCGACGCGTCGACGTGACGGGTGATGACGGGCCCGACGATCCGGTGGCAATGTGGAACGCCGATGACTCGCCTTTGCGCGCGCGCTCGGCGAGGTCTTCGAGACGGGCGAGGTCGCGCCTCTGTATAATGGTTAGCCACGGCTCCCTGGCAGGAATGCTGACGCGGTCGAAATCGTCGCCCCCGCACGGCGGGACGGCGATGAGCGACGACCTGTTACGTACCTTCTTTCGCCTAAGCCACCAGAACAGCAGCACACTGGAAACAATGAGGAATGCACCGATGATGGGTCCAGCAATGACGCCGGGGTTGACACCGCCATCGCTCGCGCCCTCGATCGGCACACAGTGCTGTTTCGGACATTCAGAGCATGTTCTGTGGGTTGTCAGTATGCCGCAGTGCGCAATGTCTCCTCGGCTCGACTTACCGAGCCACGACCTGACAAGTCTCTTTCTTGCCGCACTTGCACTCGCCTGTCGGCGGACCGTTACATTGAACACACTGGTCTCCGAAGGTTTCATCGTCCTGTCTCCGGAACAGCTCCTCGAGCGTCGTTGGCGGCGGCGGGTGATCGTGCTGGAACGCAACCATAGCGTGAGGATGGATGAGAGGATAGGGGGAAGTCGAGAGATGCGGGGTTCAAGAGTAGATGAGGAGGTCGGACTGTTAAGTTGACAAGGGTGGAGTCAACCGTACGGAGCGGTAACAGGACGCGAGCACTCGAAGTCGAGGGCCAAGCCTTGTCACCGCCTGTGCTTTGATCTCGAAAGAGAAGGCGGCCGGTGCGTTCCCAACAAAGGTTACTGCGTGCCTTACGTGAAAGGTTGTCTCAGTCGTGCCAGTCGAGCTTCCGATGCACGACCTGATGCTGAAGGGCCTGCCGGTACTCGAAGGTGGATGACTGACAATGCCTTTTAACGTAAGGCGGGGGGGCGAACGTCACGTCGTCGGGAAGGGGGTTTGCAATCGGCTGAGCGTGAAGATGAGATCGAAGGGGGATGCGTGGGATGTGGTGTGAACGTCGAGAGGAGGTCGAAAGAATGTGATGGTGGTGAGTGAGTGTAAGGCGAATGCTAGAGGTGGGATGGGCTAGCGACTGGATAGTCTTGGTGTTTGCAAACCGAGATCGCAGGCGTTCGAAGTTGTACGAGTGGCGTAGCCCGCTCTACCGTTATGCCGCAGTCGTTGAGTTGGGAGGCCCCGAGACCAGGGCGCGGGCGGGGGGAAGTCGTGCGCAAGCGGTGCGATGCGCAATGGCCGGTATGCCGGTGCGAGTGTGTGCGAGAGTGTGTGGTGTGTGTGATACAAAAACGGATCGGTGGTAACAACCGCAGGCGCAGGCTGCAGCGAGGGCGAACTCGAGGGCAGTCGGGGCGGCGACCGGGACAGTCGAGGGCGAGGCGTGGCCGGTACCGCGGTGTGTTGTCGGGTGTGCGGGAGATAAAGAGGTCAACGTGCGCGCACCGGGCGCAAACGTTACAAGAGAAAACGAAGTTTTATGGCGCAAGGGAAGAGGGACGGAGGATGGAAGGAAGGATGGAGCGTGAGAGTGCGGTGCCGAGGGCGATCAAGAACGCAATGCACGGCAAGCACTGCAGGTGTGTGTTGAGGGGTCGTGAGAGGTCGAACTCAAGGAAGTGGTAGCAAGAGCAGTAGGTTGAGCTCAGCTGGTCGAGGGTCGAGGTTGATGGACTGCACCTCAGCGTTCGGATGCTTGCAGGGACGAGGGCCGGGGTGGTAGGGCACGCAGCACAGCAGGGCTGGCAGGGCTGGCAGGGCTTAATATCAAGTGATGAATGGACAGTCTGCGAGCAGGAGAGGCAAGCTAGGATGCCAGGGCAGGGCTGCTAGGGCTCCCCTGACACTCAAACAGTAGTCCCGGCTTGCAAGCGGTATGTTGCGATGGACGGTGCGTCTTGTCCTTTAAGCTGTACTCGCTGGCGTCTGCTGGGTTTTCCTGGATCTGGCTGCGTGCGCTCTGTACCTGTAGTAGCTGGAGTGGTGGGTCGGGGATGTGGGATGAGGAGGGAAGAAGGGTCCGAGTTGTCGAATTGGGCTATGGGAGACGGGAGCTGGGGAGCGCGGTAGCTGCGGTGTCGTTTCGTTTCCTGCTTCGGTCCGTTTCAGGCAGCGATCGCGCGGGCGTGGCAAGTTGCAATCGACAAGAAGTGAGAATGGAAGAATGCAAGTATAGGATGTGGGCAGCAGCGAAAAGCAGAATCGGCCGTTCAACACCACCGACTAAAGATAGAAATCGTGTGTACGATACATGGACTGAAGCGGCACACGGCATACGGCTGCGTACGGCATGCCCATGGGCTATGGGCGACACCGGTACAGGCCGGTACGTCGAGTGGGCTGGGGCGCGCCAGGCCAGTCTGCAAACATTCGAGCCACCTAAGCCGGGAGCAGTCAGGATTTCACCCAGTCTACCCTGCTCGAGCCGGCCGACTGCGCCCGGAGGACCCGGGACAACCGAGTGTACCGAGAGGGCGAGGGTCTCGTCCGGGTCTGTTGATCATCACTGCAGAGAGGGATGCCAGCGACGAGGACCCACCAGATCGTGGCCGCTGTGGCCACCCTCGTCCCTCGATGCCCCTTCTGGCACTTCTCTGGGATCCGTTGGAATGGACGTCAAGTGGTGCATGAGCGCCAAAGAGAGCGGTGCAGACGGGCGCATGAGGGCGCAGAGGGCGTCGCTCGGCGTGCAATTGACCTGGACGAAGAGCCCTGCGCCGGGTCGCAAAGGTCTGGGCTCTGCGACGCCCTGTCGTTGACGGTCCTGGCAGAGCTGACGGTGGGAGCGTGCAGGACCCTTTTTCGCGACCCTGCACTCGTAAGGGACGCGCAGGGTGCCTCCAGGGTTAGCCCTTCTCACCACCGCCGGTGTCTCTCTGCTTGATGCATGGCGAACGGCGTCCGGCCCAGCGCTCCCAGCGCTTGCTTGCACTGAAAGCACCATGGGCCTCGACCTCCCCGCTCATGTCATCAGCGACGGTAACGAGGGTACGAGGGTAGCTATGGGTTCAGCTATGCATACTCGAGCACACAACGCCACATGCACACTTGAACAGAAGTGCGACACCACGCTCCAACTGACGGCATCTTGCAGAGAGGTACAGCGCCTAAGCCGTGACTGCTGGAGCCTGGGAGGACCTGGGCCCAGTTAAGCATTAAGCACGCCTGCGTGCGTCGCTTGCAGAGCTGACGCCGCGTGACAAGGTTTGCACCCAGCTTCCTGTCCTGCAGGCGCTTCTTATGCCGAGAGTGAAAGAGCACACGGAGAGCACACGAAGTGCAGGAATGCAGTGAGCTTCGAGCTTGTGAGCACACGCGAGCACACAGGAAGGGTGGACCAGCACTCTGGCTCGCTGTCCCATTGGCAGCCATTCTGAGGCGTCGAGCAGGTAGGTCGAGCACGCCGGGGTCCGCAGTGACCAACTCTATCAGAGCTGCGCTGCTGTTGGCGTTCACATCTGGCATCTCGTTGGAGTGTCGGAGTATTAGAGTCAGAGGCTGCCACCGACTGCGGGCTGCGAAGCTTCGCTGTGCATTGGCCGAATGGCTTTACATTCGATCCCAGCAGTCTCCACTCGGCACGCACCTCGTGGCTCGGTGACGCAGTGACAAGCACAAAACTTTCTGCAACTCGTAGTGGAATGGCATGTTCAATATCGGGAAGGTCCTGATTCTCACTGACTGCCAGAGTTTCTAATCGCGGATATTCAGAAAGTGATAGGCTGCAGCCTGTCGCCAAGATCTGCAGGCGAAAGGGCTCCCGCCGCCGCCTTGCAGCATAGCGGGGCGGCATGCCTTTCGGGCTTGCCCGCGCGTTCGTGGCCAGTCTATCGGCCAAGTCCATCCCCCACATTCTCCCTGACTCTCCCAGTTCATATCTGCTCTGGTGATGAGGGGATGGCTGCACTGAGGGAGTCAAGGATCTCATTCGTTCACAGACTTGGTCAGACCTGGGTCAGAAATCATACACGCCCAGCTTGCCCTTCAACGGCCAAGCAGGACTCAAGTAGGCCAAGAGAGACGTAGGTCTGGGCTCTTGAGTGGATGCTGCAATTCAGTGCTTTCGTTATGGCTTAGGCAACTTCCATCCCGAGGAATCGGGTCGGACTCTGGCACAGACTCGGGCATTACTGGGCTAGCCTCTCGCGCAGCCGGTAGCGAGCAAAGTGGATATCCCAACTTCGACCTTCATGTTCGGTCTTCTCGTGGACTTAGAGAATGCACTGCTTGCCGGCCAGGAATAGCCACCCGAAACGTCATAGATGCAATCAGTAGCCAAGCTAAGGCAACCCGCGGAAGTGGCTTGTCTCTCTCGTACACCATCTTCTGGGCAGGCAGCGTCACTCGTTACGCTGCTCGCAATGTGCAGAGACAAACATGAGACGATACGATGCTGCCAAACACACAGCTTGCACATGTGGACCTACGGCAAGAGGCAGTCTGACCTGATCCAGTACGCACAGGGCAGGACTGGTAACAAAAGTGACAGTGGGCCTGGCTGGAGATCTGCGACCGAGGTCAAACTCTACCTGCTGCCGATCAGCAGAAAATGACCAACTGGCCGGCAGTCATTGCGCAGAGATGATTGCGAGATGAGCTCTCAAGTCACAATCACCGCGTGCCGGGCATACAGGACGTGATACGCTGTCGGAAAGACGACGATCGGACGAGACGACACTGCTGCGAGTACCTCTCGGTCCGCACCATCCTCGGTCTCTTGCTCCAGTCCGCGTCGCAGTTCGCAGTTTCTTCACTCGCTGCTCTCTACAACCATCGCCACAGATTCCCGTACCCTCGGCCCTCCGTGAAGGCGTCACGAGCGCGTGATCCAGCCGCTCGGCCTGCCTGATCGCTTCATTCTCGGCCACCTGCGGCTCACGGACATCTCGGCCACTTGCAGCTCATCTATTCAAAGCAACTACCATTCAGACGTTACTCTCCATTTGCGATAGTGCGCGCTCCACACAATTCACCAGAGCATAAAACAATTATACCTTCTTCTCTTTATACCTTGCTCTTGCTCAATGCTGGTCAGCCGACCTGCATGAATGGCCCCTCACGCTGGTCCACGCTGGCCCATGCTGGCCATGCTGGCCATCTGACTGTCCGACTGACGATATCACGGCTAAAGATGGCATACACCACGTGCCTCTCAGTGTAGGGAAGCCGGCGAAGTGTACGATGAAAGTAACGGCCACGGCCACCTCCGGCACACCTGGCAGCACTGGCACTCACCGGGCGGCATTCACAATCGGAACTAGGTTCGGACGCAACTCCCCATTTCTCGACTGTTCGATTGTGACCGATCGTGACGGTCTGGAGCGCCGGAGGGTGCACCGCTGATCGCTGGACCCACTCCATTAAGCATGCACTTTCGTGCTGCTCTGCTGACAGCGAACGGCCGAGGGGTGGGTCGTCCCCGACCTTGCGCCAGCCCCAGCTCAAGCGCTACCGTAACCTAGGCACATACTTTTGCAGGCCAGCTCGTGCGTACAAATGCATCCGGGGCAGGACGCGGACTCTTCATGCTATATTATTTCATTATGAGGATGGGGTTGTTTTTGGGGAAAGAGAAAAAGGTACGTTTAGGTGATGACCGAGGGCTTCTCGCGTTTGGTGTACTCCTTGAGCTTGGAGAGGTCGAGGGCGACCTCGATGAGGGGCTTGAGGCCGACCTGGGCGTCCTCGCCGAACTCGTCCGCGTTCTTCGAGTACTTCTCGACGTACAGGCGGACGGTGGCGCCCGACGAGCCGGTGCCCGACAGACGGAAGATGACGCGCGAGCCGTCGGTGAACTTGATGTACAGGCCCTGCTTGGTCGAGACCGAGCCGTCGATCACGTCCGTGTACGAGAAGTCGGCGGCAGACTCGACAGTGAACGACGTGTCCGAGCTCGTCGCCTTGAGCGTCTTGCCGACAAAGTCGGGCGAATCGAACAGCTGGCGCAGGTGCGCCATCATCGCCTCGGCACCCTCAGATTCGACCTCCTCGTAGTCGTAGCGAGAGAAGAAGCTGCGGCCGTACTTCTTGTAGTGCGCAAGGAGGATGTCGTTGATGGTGGTGCCGGGCTTCTCCTCGGAAGCCTTGGCGAGGATGGAGAGCCAAGCTGGGCGTCAGTTCATTCTACTAGCAAGGCAACTCACCAATGACGGCCCAGACACCGTCCTTCTCACGGATGTGGTCCGAACCAGTACCGAACGACTCCTCACCACAGATCGAGAGGCGACCGGCGTCCATGAGGTTACCGAAGAACTTCCCTGTAGTCGTCAGCTTCAGATACACGCCCTAGTCGCGCCCTTTGCGCCACTCACATCCGGTGGGAACCTCGAAGCACTCGACGTTCTTCGCCTTGGCGACAAGGTCGATCGCGCCCGAGGTAGGCATGGAACGAGCAAGACCCTTGACACCGTTCTTGAAGTAGGGGATGGCCTTCTCAGCCCAGTCGGCAATGATGGCAACCGAGTCGGAGGGGGTAACGAAGGCACCTTTGCCGTAGATCATGTTGCGGTCACCGTCGCCGTCCGAGGCGGCACCGAAGAGGATGTTGTTCTTCTCAACAGCCTCGACGAGGGTGTGAGCGTACGTGAGGTTAGGGTCGGGGTGGAGTCCACCAAAGTCAGGGAGGGGAGTGCAGTTCTGCACAGAGGACTCGGGGAGACCGAGCTCCTTGATGAAGATGGCCTTGCCGTAGGGGCCGGTGACACCGTTCAGGGCGTCGAAGAGGACAGAGGGCTTGGGGTTGCTCTCGTGGAGGTACTTCTTGATCATGTCAAAGTCGAAGATCTCCTTGAGGAGCTTGACGTAGTTCTCGACCGAGTCGACAATGGTGACCTTGAGAGGGCCGTGGGTGCACTCGCCGAGCTTGGAGAGGTCGAGCTGTGATGGAGTTAGTAGGAACAAGTGCACAACTCACGTTAGGAAGCTCGACCTGCTTGTAGCTCTGGATGTCCTCGGTGATCTTGTAGATCTTGTTGGTGACCTCCTCGGGGGCGGGTCCACCATTCGAAATGTTGAACTTGATACCGAAGTCGTTGTCGGGGCCTCCAGGGTTGTGCGAAGCAGTCAAGAGGATACCGCCGTCAGCCTTGGAGCTGCGGATCAGGGCAGAAACGGCCGGAGTGGAAAGAACGCCGTCCTGTCCGACGATGACATGCTTGACGCCGTTGCCGGCGGCAAGGCGCAGAATGATCTGCACGACCTCAGGGGAGTAGTAGCGGCCGTCACCGCCGACGACGAGGGTCGATCCCTCGCTGCCGCCGGGCATGGCGGTCAGCGTGGCCTGAACAAAGTTCTCAGTGTAGTTGGGCTGTTGGAAAACCTTGACCTGGGCGTGTGAGCGCAAGTTGCAGAAGACAGTAACCCACCTTCTTGCGAAGACCCGAGGTCCCGGGCTTCTGGCCCTGGAACGGGGTGGTCTTGACCTCGACGACAGACCTGCGGAATGTCAGCACTCGTAGGGAGAGATGACTGTGGGTCAACTCACATAGCTTCAACCGGATCGATGGAGAGAGCGATTGAAAGAGATGGGAGGAGGGAAGGGAAGGAGGAAGAGTTAAATGCAGGTGTGATGATGACAGGGGATGACAGGGCGGGGTGTGGACATGGACAGTCTTGCTGGCTGAACGGACGCGCTCGATTCGGCCCGACGAGCGGGGGGGTTCCTGAATGACGATGATTGCCCCAAGTGGTCCATGCGGAGGGGCATGCCGCGCGCGCACTACTGCGGCACTGCTGCACTGCGATCGCCCCTGGTGCACCAGTGCTCGCCCTCGCCCTCCGAGTCGTCCTCCACTTTGCCCGAGGCTAATCAGCTGGGTAAACCGACCATTGGGCGGCATCCTAATCCGCTCAACACCAGTTCTAATCAATTCAGACCAGCACGTGGGACCGTCCACGGCGATATAGTGTGTGGCACTCGGGTCTAAGGTACAGATAACATGACTCGTAACCGGATTTTTTGGATTTCGGTCTTCAACCAGCTGTTGAGGAAGCCCTCGAGCCTCCAAGCTAGCAACCCCACCACCATGGCTGAGCCCACTACCTTCCCGGCCCCCAAGTCCGACCTCACCGTCCTCCTCCTTGGATCGGGCGGTCGTGAGCATGCTCTCGCTTTCAAACTTGCTCAGTCCCCCCGTGTGAAGCGGGTTCTCATTGCTCCGGGCAACGGAGGCACCTCCAAGCTCGGAGGCAAGATTGAGAACGTCAACGCTCCCTGGGGTGGAAAGGACGGTTACGAGGGTGTCGTCAAGTTTGCCCAGGACAACAAGGTCGACCTCGTTGTCCCGGGTCCCGAGCAGCCGCTCGTCGACGGTGCCGAGCGCGAGTTCCGCAAGGGTGAGTTACCGACTCGATTTTCACCGGTGGCTGTGACTGACCAGTAGTCGGCATCCCCGTCTTCGGTCCTTCCCCGGCTGCTGCCATGCTCGAGGGATCCAAGGCTCTGTCGAAGGAGTTCATGCAGCGCCACAACATCCCGACGGCGCAGTTCCGCAACTTCAACGCTTCGCAGTACGAGGACGCCGTTGCGTACATTAAGTCGAACCCCTTCTCGTCTGGCCGTTGCGTCATTAAGGCTTCTGGCCTCGCTGCCGGCAAGGGTGTCCTGATTCCTACCAATAACGAGGAGGCTCTCGCCGCCCTCAAGTCGGTCATGGTCGACAAAGAGTTCGGCTCTGCCGGTGACGAGGTCGTTATCGAGGAGTACCTCGAGGGCCCCGAGATTTCGGTCCTCGCCTTCTCCGACGGATACACTGTCGTCCCGATGCCCGCTGCTCAGGACTACAAGCGTATCGGCGAGGGCGACACCGGCCTCAACACCGGTGGCATGGGTGCCTACGCTCCTGCCCCCGCCGCCACCGGCGAGGTCATGGACCGCGTCCTCAAAGAGTCGCTCGAGCCGACTATTCGCGGCATGCGCCAGGACGGCTACCCCTTCGTCGGCATGCTTTTCACCGGCTTCATGCTGACCGCCGACGGCCCCAAGGTCCTCGAGTACAACGTCCGCTTTGGTGACCCTGAGACCCAGGCGCTCATGCTCCTCCTCGATGACGAGACCGACCTCGCCGAGGTCATGCTCGCGTGCACTCAGGGCCGCCTCGACTCTGTCAATCTCGGCTACCGCGACGGCTACGCCGTCTCCGTTGTCTGCGCGTCCAAGGGCTACCCTGGCTCGTACCCGAAGGGTGACGTCATGACATTCGGCGAGACCCCTAACGGCGTCGAGGTCTTCCACGCCGGTACTGCCGAGAAGGACGGCCAGATCGTCACTGCCGGTGGCCGTGTCGTTGCCGTCGCTGCCTTCGCGCCCACTCTCCGCGGCGCTGTCGACCTCGCTTACGCCGGTGTCGAGAAGGTCAACTTCGAGGGCAAGACCATTCGCCGCGACATCGCCTACCGCGCCCTCCGTGCCGACGGTGTCCAGTCCTCGGCCAAGCCTGCCGAGGGACTTACCTACGCTGCTGCGGGTGTCGACGTTGACGCCGGTAACGCGCTCGTCGACGCGATCAAGCCCGTTGTGAAGGCTACCCGCCGCCCGGGTGCCAACGGCGAAATTGGTGGCTTCGGCGGTGCCTTCGACCTCAAGTCGGCCGGCTTCCGCGACCCCGTCCTCGTCTCGGGTACCGACGGTGTCGGAACCAAGCTCCGCGTCGCGCTCAACCACGGCAAGCACAACACTGTCGGTATCGACCTCGTCGCCATGAGCGTCAACGACCTGATCGTCCAGGGCGCCGAGCCGCTGTACTTCCTCGACTATTACGCGTGCTCCAAGCTTGACGTCCCCGTCGCCGCCGACGTCATCACCGGTATCGCGCAGGGCTGTCTCGAGGCTGGCTGTGCTCTCATCGGCGGTGAGACCGCCGAGATGCCCGGCATGTACCACGGCGACGACTACGACCTTGCCGGTTTCGCCGTCGGTGCCGTCGAGCGCGACCAGATGCTTCCCACGAAGGACATGGGTGCCGGCGACGTTCTCATCGGCCTCCCCTCTTCGGGCGCGCACTCGAACGGCTTCTCGCTCATCCGCAAGATCTGCTCCCTCTCCGGCCTGGACCTGAAGAGCCCTGCTCCGTGGGACGAGACCCAGTCCGTTGGTGACGCCCTCCTAACCCCGACGAGGCTGTACATCAAGCAGCTCCTCCCCGGCATCCGCGCTGGCCTGTTCAAGGGCATGTCGCACATCACCGGCGGCGGCTTCACGGAGAACATCCCCCGTGTCTTCGTCGAGCAGCCCGAGCTCGGTGTCACCATCGACCTCAAGACCTGGGAGCTCCCTGCCATGTGGCGCTGGCTCATGAAGGCGGGCAACGTCGCCCCCGCCGAAATGGCGCGTACTTTCAACTGCGGTGTTGGCATGGTCATCATCGTCGGCGCCGACACGGCCGACGCCGCCCTCAAGTCCCTCCACGAGAACGGAGAGCCCAAGGCGTTCGTCATGGGCAACGTTGTCAACAAGTCCGGCGTCGAGTACGAGGGCATGGAGACGTGGGCCCAGTAAGCGCAGCGAGCAAGAAGTGCGAGCTGTGCGAGTCAGCGCGGCGGTGCGTCGACCGCCAAGCGCGAGACGCCTGCCACTGACGAGGGAAGGAGGAGGAAGAACACATCTTGCATTCAAGGCATAGCATCGGAAATGAGAATAACGACGTAGTAAAAGTAAAAAGGGGCTCAGCAGCCACCAGGTTGTAGATCCCCATCAGCACACTGCTGTTTCGTGTAGGCCCCCTCGCTCGGCCACTGGGCTGGCAAGTGGGCGCTGGCAAGTGGGCCAGTGGAGGCGGAGGGAGGGGTATAGTTTTGGTAGATCGTTCGCGTGTTAGATTTGTTTATGGTTAAAGCTCAATTAGACTCGCCATTTGCTGCAAGTAAGCTTTCTTTTACTGCGTGGTTCGGTGAGGGAGTAGACACAGGTCCGTCATATCGGTCATCTGGTCATGTGACCATGTGCCTGCCAGAGACAAGGTTATCATCGGCTGTGTGCGATGACAGTTTAGCCGTGCTCATCAATGGTGGGCGGGTTCGTACGCGCACGCCGCCGACGTAGACGTGCGTGGATGTGCGAGGCCGTGGCCGCCGTGAGTTCCGCGGAGATACCGCTCGCCCCAATTCGTACGCGCTCTCGCTGGCCCGAAACTCTGAATTGTCGCTCGGACACGGTAGATCATGGATCGTGTCGCTCGTATCGCTAGGACCGGACTCGGGCTCGGACTTGGAGTCTATCGGAGCAGATCGAGTCCGGCTTCAACTTAGTTCAGCCCGAGCAAGCAGGTGTGCGTAACGCCTCGCTTGCGCTATACACAGGGGTTGAACGCTGCAATTATGCGCGCGGGATCCACTATCGGTGCCTTCTGGCTTGGCGTGTCGTTGCCAACGACAGAGTGGGCCGGTCAAGTGACTATCGGTTAGTGACGGGCGGAACATAGCTCGTCTAACAATCAGGCATAACTACTTGGGTCAATTCTGGATTGCCTCGTGAAGTATTCATATTGAAACGCATCCTGTGCACTTCCAGTTCCTCTTGGAGTCCCTCGAACGTAGGCTGAAGGTGGGTCTCGACCCACCAAGAGGCGCGCTGTGGCTGGAGCTTAAAAGTGATCGACCGGAGAACTCTACACGGCGCTGATGACAACCATGTATGTGTACGTAGCCGTGGATCGAGGTCGCGGAGCGCTTGGCGTGACGCTGTGGGGAACCGGGTTTGTGGATATAGTGCGCGAGCGGGTAAGTGTAGTCATCGGAGTTCCAGACCCAGGTCGCAGGCCGAAACAGCGTCAGTGGCGCCGAAGTCTGAAGCTTCGGATTGAGTGAGCGGCGAATGAGTATCGATGGTCCTTGCGCCGTCTTTGCCGTTGCCGACTCCTGGTGTCGTCGGTACGAGCGGCGGTGACGCTCGGAGTAACGGCTGCTCGTTGCGGCCGCCTTGTGAGTGTGGGGCTCTGAGACGGCGTGAGTTTTGGGCTGCCGTATTGGCGAGGCTGGCTAAGGCACCCGGAGTGGCTTCAACTCCAGGACCACGCTCGTTTCGATGCAAGTGCTTCTGTGCTCAGGCTGAGTGAAGTCACAGGTTTCCGGTTGGCGCTGTGCCGCAGTCGTTCGTGGCACCGACACCAACTTACAGATTGAGTGACGGCGAATGGTCATTACACCGATTTACCGACTGTGATCATCGACAAGACTGTCAATAGGGGTGTTAAAGCAATGATGATTTCTTCATGCCAGGAGTCATGCAGGTCTGGACGCGTGATGGTCCGCGCGTGGCGAGGACGGCGAAGGCACCCGGCGAGGCTTAAACTCTGGGGCCACACTGCGGTCGACGAGAGGTTGCAACTCCCTACGACGAGATGCTTCGGTGAAGCTGAGTGAAAGTCATAGGTAATCAGGTGATACGACGCAGTCCTTGGTGGCGCCGACGCCGCACTCTCCTCCTTCAATGACGGCGAATTACCCTCGACTACGCCTCGTGTCTAGATTAGCCGACTGCGTTGCCGGCTTGCGCGCAGCCCTCTCTGAACAGCGATGGTCAGAGCGGCGGGCGTCAGTGCAAGTGGTATTCGTGAAGCCGAGCGAGTTGGGTCTTCCCCAAGGCTTCCTGGTGAGACAGACGGAAGGCACCCGTGGTGGCTCCATCTGCTTGGCGCAGAGATATCATCGGTGCCCCAGAAACTCACTACTTGCCTGCGCCTCAGTCAGAAAGCCCTTGAGCATTGTCTGGCCAGCCTGGTGAACCTTGAAAAGGTGGCGAGAGGCACCCGGACTGGCGTCCGGACCGGTGCTTGGCGTTGCAGATGGACTATTGGCCCCGTACTGTTGGCCCCGCACTGTTGGCTCGTAGACGTGTTTCCCGGAAAATGAGGGGCCACCGTACTCGGTGTGTAAACACAAATGTCCGCGACGCATGCGTGAACGATACGGCCGACGGTCTGGAATCAGAAATGCCTCTCCTCGCTTGTGCAGTCGAGAACATGTAGGTGTTCCAAGCGAGCGTGTCGCAGATCTCGGAGAGTTCGGAGAGTTGCAGAACAGCTACGTTAGTAAGCAGTGACTGGCAGCCGAAACAGAGGTGCCCCGGACATGCTCCACATGACCCGAGGACTGAGCGCGACTGTGCACCCCAAACAGAGCGGCAAACAACGGCTCAACCAGGCCACAACCCCAGAATGCCACTGTAGCATGCCCGTCGAGCCCAGGCCAAACCCCGCGGAACTCTGGGAACAGATTCCACGTACCTGTTCACGACACCTGTCCTTCTGGACGCCATTCCAGATGAGGCTGTAAAGGCACTGGAACATGGATCTGGCGGCAGCTGCCGCGGGAATGAGGGGCCACCGGGTCAGAGCACTGTGTCACTGTGACGCCATCACTGTGGCTACTGACCGAAGTTCCACGCAGAGGCTGAGACAGGTCGCACCGACAATCTGCGTTACGCTGCCTGACATCGGAATGTCAGCAGCCATCCAGATATCACTGCTCGGAATCCGGGGCGTGGTGGCGGCGCTGTCTCGCTCGGATCAGAGCACGATCTAGGCCATCGTCGATTCGGGGCGCCACTTAGACATCTCAGACAGCGGATCGAGGTCGAGGTCAGCGCCGCTCGTAGACGACGCGTAGTCTGCAGATCTCCAACGTAAACGAAACAATGTGCGTCTCAGCAGCGGCGCCAGATACGGCGCGGCCATGCTAGGGTGCCTTTGAATTCGAATACAGCTTGAAACTGTCGGGGGGGCGGGCAAGCAGTCGCCGCTGAATTGCCGTTCACTTCTCCCCGTAGCAGTGCTCCAGACCGCTTCACCGAACACTCTGACGAGAGCCTTCATTGCGCCGAGGGCTCGGAGACAAGTTGACAGATCGTTGAGCGAGGTGGGGCCGGGGAAACGTCACTGACAATGTCGCGACTGCGACATCTCGTTTAGACGATTAAGATCGATTAGGATCCAGTAAACTCAGATAAGCCTCTTATCGGGTAATGATGTTAGTGCCACGAGGACGCAGTTAGTCAACCTCATGGAATCAGTCCGTGAATTGCCATGCGAGCGAATATCCGCGACCGTGCTGCCATCTTCAGCCTTGATCGCACTACTAAGCGACGAAGAGGGCGGCAAGCTCTGATGATGCAGGAGTACGGCAGTTGCTCCTGAACATCGAGTACTACAAGCACACTGTCCGCAATATTGTAGTGCAGCGACGAGCTCAGGGCGTCACAAGACATGGCTGATTCCTGCCCAGGGATGGATGTAGCTCGGATGAGCGTCGGAAAATATTCGAGAAAATGTAACCTCATTTACGGACTGAACCCTCACGGGGACAGCAGATGCGCTGCAACAGCAACACAACACGCTGACGGCAGCGCAGTAAGGGCTCGATGATGCCTCAGTGACTGCGTCCGTGTCTCTCATCCCTAGATCCACGGACGCGACAGCTTGCGGCTATGAACCATCCTCTGGCGCAACATGTTCCATCCCCCATCCTGGCAACGTCAAGCGAACTCAGGTGGGGCCAGGTGCGGACAGCGGGTGCGAGAAGCTCCTGCCAAGCATCGTCATGTGGAGGTCGCGAGTGGGGCAAACGTAAACCCAGTCCGATCGGAGGCAAAAATGCGATGTGGAAACGAAGTAACGTGTCGCGAGGAGCTCCAAACATGGGGGGTCACCCGAGTGGCACCCGCCGCCGTGGCACGAATGAGTGCAGACAAGTTCCGCTGCGATGTGCAGATCTGAGCCCCGCGGGATTGGAGTCCCGTATGCACCGTGTGGGTCTGATAGATCGACGCTAGTCAGATCACCTGAGACAGTGGACAACTCGTTATCGCGAGTGCACAAGAACCTCTCCAGCCAGCAAGCACATCATTGCATCTGCGATTCGCAATGCGCAGCCCGCAGCAACCCGCAACACTTTCTGTGAGGTGGTTCCGTGCGTGCTATGTGTGTTCCATGCCGAAATGGCAGACATCCAATCGGGGCGCGTTCCAGTGCATGACGCGCTCAGTCCCGACCAGCTGAGCCTTGGCCGAACTGTAAATGCCTGTGAACGCGTGAACCGAGCAACTCGCAGGCCGGGACTGCCACGGAACATCTCGAAAGGTGGTTAGCCACTCGCATTTCCAGCGAACATGCAGACGAGGCTGACAACCGCCTAGCTCGTTCCGCGGACGTATCAGCGTGGACTCCCACCCAGTTGCGTCCTGAAGGATGGTTCTCCCGTTCGTCGGTTGTTACGTTATCTCTGATGCCTGTTGGGGAATCGCACTGCAGTCCATAGCCGCACGCCACAGATCTGGCAATGTCCGCAGGGTGAGCAGGGTGCGATAAGGAGTTCTCAGAACCCACGCTTCTTCTCGATACTCGATAACGTGATGGACTAAAGAAGAACTAGACAAAGACTTGGAGCATGACAGCAGAAACGCTACACGATAAGCGGAGACCTCGTGGGTAGTTTCCAGCAGTGTGCCTGGCCTATTCCCTCAGGCACTCTTTGAGTTACATGTTCCTCGTTGAGCGTACCTCGCTCTACCGTCGCAGGGGCCAGAAAGGTTCGACTAGATCAAGACACCCCCGTGGACCACGAGGGGAACTAGGAAAAAGCAAGATAGGTTGAAGCGCAAAAAGTTTGCCGTCTTCTTCCTGCAGGGCTTCCGGCGCCGCGTCGTCCTGACCTCCAGGAGTGCAAGCAAACCGACCGGCATACCCGGTAGAACGTGGGGGAGACGCCATAGCTTCCGTGCGGGGCTGGGGTCGCAGGGCCGATAGGCGTCGTTTGTCCGATATCAACATTAGCGCAGGGGCTGCATCCGGGGACGGACTACATGGTGGTTGATTGGTGGGAGCACGTAGCCAGCGCACGACGACGACGGTCCTTCGGAGGTTACCACAGTTGAGTATATCCACTGAGGGGTCCAAAGGGTCGCTGGGTAAACTCAACCGACACGGGTTGCGACAGGAAACCGCTACCCCCAAGCCACAAAGGCACGGAGGCGCCGGCCCTCATCACGACAAGCAAGCAGCAATCACGAGCGCCAATGCACGTGCGGGGCCAACAGTCCTCTCAGTGCGGCTCGATCTCTCGATCTCGAGCCTGCGGCATTTCCAAGTTTTTCGATCTGTTGACGCAAGGTGCGGGAGGGGGGGGGGGGGGGGGGCTCGATGAGCCCGACATTTTTTCGGCTCTAGGTGATGTCACGGATGAAGCAAACGCCGGTGCCGATCTGCCTGGCCTTCTTCGGCGCTTCTCGAGTGTACTCACGCCGCAGGAGGTACTCCACACGACGACGACGTCCGTTCAGGTCGCTGCCCCTCTCAGGACAAGACCAATTTCACTAGAGTCACGGGGTGCGCCAGAGTTCGGCTTCCGTTGGAACGTGGTTCAGCTCGTGCGAGCTTATGCCCAGCGTCCTGATCTAAACCAACACTGGCGTGCACGTTTTCCGAGTCATGTCTCTCACTTGCCCAACACCGCGACGTCTCGGTGAATGCAGCGTCGAGAAATTTTCACGATCGCTCCGTCGGACACGATGCAAAGGACGCTATCTCTTGCCATAACAGGAGACAAGAAAAACACATGCGTGGGCGTGGCTATGCAGTCCACTACAGTCCCACTGTATCGCCGGAATGTTGTTTTGCATGAAAATGCTGAAATTTGTGACACCGACAAGGGCCTGAAAGAACGACCCTTCTGGATGAAGCCGAGATGAGACAGCGGCCGGCGCCGAGATCCGAGAATCACTGTTGCCGCCTCGTTACGGAGCGTCCAGAATACCTCCTTCGCTCGGCACGCGGCAGGGGCCGGGGCATGTGGTTGCGCGGCAGCTCCACAGAACTGGGCACCCACTCTTCGATGTCAGACAATGCATGCACTGCCTGATTGACAACACGCAAATTTCCGAGGTTGGCCCGGGCTGTGCCGGCACAACGCGGTTCGCCACGGCACTGCGCACGCTGATGCTTGTGGTCGAGAACAACGCCTTCATGGGAACCCGTCTCCTGCAGCAACCGCTCGCTTCCTGTCCACAATGTCGGTACGGGGCTGGGCCGCGGTGGCGCCACCGCTGCACTCAATGGATAGTCACCATGACTTGCGCCAGCGTCTGTCAGACTGGTCAGGCAAGCGCCGCTTCGTCGTGCGACACGGCAACCGCCGCAACTGACGGAGCTTGCAGGCCCTGCTAACAGCATAGAATGCACGCCTGGTTTCATGGGCTATCAGCTGACGCCGGCTGTACCTGCCATGCATGTCGTGCTGCCCACCCTCGTGGGCGAGCTTCGCAGAACTGTCCGATAACGATGGCTCATTAGCAGATGCCTGAGGTCCTTTGATGAGATATGTGACCCAAGACAAGTCTTGAAAAGTCGTGACAGGACAAAGGCATTGGCTGACAGTGTTGCAAGGGACATTCGCGATAGCGTGATAGATTCGAACTGGAAAGATGGGGTGCAGGGTCTCGTGGAGTCCGCTCTCGTTGGTGCGTCTGAGAGGAAGGGGTACCAGGTGCATTCAGTGTTCAGTGCGCGAGCAAGATACACAATCACACCCTTCTTCCAAGCCCTGCAGGAGGCACAGCGTGTTTATCCGCAGGTCCTTTCGCTATCCGTGCCCAACGCCCACGTTCCTCGTTCTCGTGAGGTCAGTATCAGTTGTGTGTGCCTTGTACGCCTTCTCTGCTGGTGGCTGCGGTGGCTGAGGGGCCATGGGGGGAAGTGAGTGGACATTGAGGACATTCGCGCAGCCACGTCGTCCCCCTTCCTTCAAACACCTCACGGGTCTGCATGAAGCTGAGAACGACGGCTGGAATCGGTGCGGAGGGAGTGCGACATGAGTACGTGAGGAACACCCGTGAACCGTGTGGGGACCATGGGGGTTCATGGCCTCGACCGGACCGTGGTAATTTTCGCGGCCCAAACCGAACCAATGGTTAACGTCAGCTGACCGACCGCCCGGGTGCACCACAACAGTCCAACCGAGAGATAGCATCGGTCAGATAGCTGCAGGCAATAGTCGAAACCGAGCGCAGCTACTCACTCAGGAGTCATGCAGTAGTGAGGCGTCAGGAGGCGCAGCAGGCAGGAAAGCAGCAAGTAAAGGTAGAGGACTAATTGAGACAAATGCATGATTCTATGATACAACAGGAGGGCCAGCGAATGCGATGATTCACTGGCGTCCAAAATGCGTGTGGTGGATGTGTGGTGGCTTATGCCCTAAGTTGCGTGGATAACGGTCATTGCGGGGAATTGTCCATGTTTCTGGGTGTAACCGTTGAAGGAACCGAGTGCCCAAGAGGAAAAATGCTGAATGCTTGTGCGTGTGGGACAGCGTGCTAGCTGGTGGCGACATGTGGGGGAGGTGGGATGGTGCGAGGGGTCTAGAGAAAGCGACCCGACTGGTATGCGATCGCACTTGTGCTGCGCTAGGCGCCCTCTACACAGAGTTGGATCTGAGTCAGGGAGACACACTACGCATCGATCGGTGCTTAGAAGCGGCGTCCGGAGGGGAGATTGAGCGCACGGCCGCGTGAGCGACCAATGCGGGCCGACCAGGGGTCGAGCTCCTCGTTGATGGCACGAACGTGCAGAGATGAGCGCGAGAGCGAGTCCATGTCGGAGGGGTGGGCGAGCTCCATGGTAGAGGGATTCGGCAGCGTCGTCGAGACAGTAGTCGCGGCAGCAACCTCGCCGCGCCACATAGCAACGCGCGACTGAAGGTCGGAAGGGTGGTGCTCAGAGCAGGCTCGGGGCGGCTCGGGGCGGCCAGCGCGCTCGCAGTGCTCAGCCTCGAGCTCGAGGATGGGGGCGCGCGTCCTCCGTCGTCCGCGGGGAGAAGGTGAAGGAGGAGGCGAGGGGAGGGCGTCGGCCACAGTCGTGAACTGGAGACCAAGCGCACAGTAGCCGGCGGGAAGAGGAGCGCGGCTGCCCTCAGCGTGAACAGAGGGAGAGGGAGCGGGAGCGGGCTCGAACGGCTCCTCGTCGTCGAACGCGGAGGGAGAGTGGAGAAGTGGCCGGTAGCTGAGGCGGGGGGCGCGAAGGATAGCGGGGGTGATGTGGGGGGAGAGAGGCTCCGGCGACTCGTCGAAGTCATCGCTCTGGGATCCCTCACTCGTGTTGTCGACGCTGATGACCTCCTCCTCCTTGACCTCGGCGGCGAAGCCAGGGAGGGAGAGGCTCATGTACTGCTCTTTAGGCTTCATCCACTCCTTGGAGAGGAGAAGAGGAGCCGGAGGGAGGGAGAGATCATTGTCGAAAACAGTGGGCTCGTGGTAGAGGGTGGTAGGAATGTCAAGGTCCCAAGCTCCAGGAGCCATAGGCGACCATCCGTCCATGTCGAAGTCCATGATGATAGTGGTTTAGGGTGAGGGGGTGTTATACGATGGCAGAGTGTGAAGAGGTAGTACAGGCTAGGGTAGATATATGATAAGAGATGATACAACGCTAGTAGTTGTCGGCGATGGTGGGAGGAGGCCGTGGGTGTTGTTTTCGGGAGGTGCTGAAGAGACGTGCAACAGCTGGTTATGTATATCTTCAGCGAGCCCATACTCTGCTCCGTCATCGGCAGCTGGCGATAGGTTTTGCCATCCATCCTGGGTTGCTGGGTGCTGGGTGCTGGGCATGCAGGCGATACAGGCCACAGGCAGTCGCCTCTGCTCTGAATTGATGTCTGGGTTAGCTTTCGGAAGCCTGGGCTGCCAAGGCTGGGCCGTGCTGTCCTGGCCTCCTGACCCTCTGGACCGCTGGGTCCTGTCAGGTCCGGATGGTCCTGGGGGAGGACCTGGATGAGCTGAAAGGCGTAGGGAAAGCAGATCACACTAATTCTGGTTGTACCCTAGCCCTGAGGACGAACTCTAGTTCTGAGACGAAACATGTCGTTACAGTCCTCAAAGTCCGCGAGCGAGCGACCGAGCGAGCGACCGAGCGAACGAGGACCGAGGACGAAAAGCGCCAGGGACGCCGCTCGGCTCGCGGGCTCAATCGCACATTTGTTGGCGCTCGGGCTCTGGCCATCTGACCTGCAACAAGGCACCACTGCTCAGGCTCAGGCTCTGTCTGCTCTTGCGCCTCAGGCCATTCAGCCGTTCCTGGCACGACGTTCTACCGTCTCAACGGTCCTGCAGGGTGAACCAGTCCGTCGCAGGGTCGCTCTGGCAACGGATGCCGTAACGTCTGATAGTACGAGTCCCCGCCAACCGGCTCGTGTCAGAGTGCACCCAGCCCAGCCAGGCTCTATCAGCAGCAGGCCATGCACCGCTCGCTGCACTAGGATCAAGGACAAAGGGGACTGATATTCATTTGGTCTTAATTCGAGTCCTCAGCAATACGTTACCCCGCAAAGACGGGCCCTGCGCTCCTTTCGTCTGTCGGCAGAGGCTGCCAAAGTCTGCACTGAGCTCGGTTTAGTCCGGTAATTCGGAAAGGTTTGCCATGTCTCGGTGCATGCTCAACCCATGCCGTGTATCAGGTTGAGCGGACCAGCGCACGTCGGCCGGTCCCGTCTGGCGAAGTGCAGACAGTGGTGGAATGAGGGGCAAACCAAAATTTTGCTAGTGTGGTATGGAGAGCGATCGTCAGACGATCGCCCCCGCATGCAACGATCTGCGCGCCTCCTGTCATCTATCGGGACGTCCTGTCTCGCATCGAATTGCATGAGCTGCCGTGCACGGTAGTGGCTGCTGTGGCTACCGTGCACAACGTGTGGATGCAGTGGCGGTGGGGAAGCTGAGGAAACACACGCAAAATTTTTACCCCGCGTTTTGCATGGACCACGGTAAGTGGAAGCATGCACGGCAGCCAACGGCAGACCGGCAGCCACCGCCGTCACCGGAGCCTACGACGGCAGTCACGATCACGACGTGGCGGTCGATCGGAACCTCGCGATTGGTGTTGCTCCGTGCGTGCACAAGGACAGGCAGGGCGGCGGGGCGCGGGCTGGTGAAGTCTCGGAGTGTATCAAGCGTAGGCGAGTGCGGTCACGGAGATTCCTCACCTCGGCACTCGCCTCGGCACGGCGGTCTGCGCTATGCTGATACTGCAGTCATGCCGTAGAATCGGCCCCAGGACAAATCATAGACAGGGCTACCTCCGTGGTCGCAGATAATTTGGGGTGTACGACTACGCTTGAGATAGAAGAGCGCAACTCTAAACGTTCGTTCTTTAGAACCCTTCGGGCCAGGTTGGGCCAGATGCACAGGTGCGCAGCAGCTGGACCAGCTGAATAGGCTCGGCAGGCTGGGTATGTTGAGCATCGGGACTCACCGCCATGCGTACAGGTACTGAGGCATTAGCAGCGTGAGGCACAGCGGTACGCTCCGTGCAGGGCAAACGCGTGCGGGTGTTCTCGTCGGCACCGCCGTCCTGAGTCACCCCCGCACGTCGGAGCCTGTCGCTGGACCTTGCGGACCTCACGGGCTCGTTCGACGTTCCCCATCTGGGGCACGTTGGGGCGGGCCTGACTGGCCAGACGGCAGCGGCAGACTGGACACACGCACTCCCATCAGCATCGGCACGACGGCATTGCACGGCACGAAGGCAGACGGCACGATGGAAGCTTCAGATTCCAGCGACTATTCTTCGGGTTCCTCCCTCTTTCCTGCGCGTTCCTCCAGGTGTTCCTCGCTCAAGGGAACGTAACTCACAACGCGGGAGCTCGGAGGCAGTTCTTACGGTAGCATTGCATGGAAGACGGCTGGTACCAGAGTGTCTCGACTGCGATGCATTTTCCAATGTGGGCGTGTGCCGAACGCGCTCAGAAAGCAACTCTCGCAGAGCAGTGACATGGCAACGTATACACCGTGCCAACGTCGTGTGCCCAATACAAGCTTCAACCTCTAAAGCCTCCAGTGCCGCCGTCCTCTGTTATCTTAGACCCGCCTGTTATCAAAGCATGTGTAGACCATGTGTGCCTTGTGGCTGAGAGCGCTTTCGATTTGACCTGCCTTTGGTGAGAAATGGGGAACATTCACACTCAAGCCACTTTGCGCTCATTGCGCGAGGCACCAAAGGGGTTCTGTGCGCTCTTGTGCGTGCTGCGTATCCATTGTGTCGCAGAAATCTAACTGAATGGCGCAGATGAAAGTGCGGCGCCCGGTCGGTCTACGTGCGGCGTTGCGGCACGCACGTCCGCTCATGTGCTCATGCGCCGCCCGTTTGCTGCCCCACGACCATCAGCTATCAGCTGGACGTCCGCTGCATGCAGTAGTCCGCCGATCCCGCTGCTCTCAACGCCACTGACGGCAGAACCAAATACGGGACGTTTGGATTGCATCACGGTATGGCGCAACCAATGAAAGAGTACAGGCCCGTAGGGGCTGTAAGAATGTCAGGGTGAATTGCGCCATTTACACGAGACATACAGCCAAGCCACATCAAAACGTCGAGGGCGTCGGGCCCAGGCTGGGGGCCAGCTGGGGAAGGGAGAACCCTGAACATCAAACGAGTGGGTCGGTGGTTTGATGACCACCCTCACTACCATGGCCATTCACCGGACTGATGTTGCAGTAACAACAAATGGACATCAAAAGCAGCGCATGAGGGAACAGCTGTGGGTCAAAGGGGTTCGGGCAGGCCACACAGCATGATGTGGATTCCTCCTTTGGGTCCCCACATGCAGTGTTTGGTTACAGGCGTCGACAAGCGAGGCTTGATACCATCCCACCACGCGCTGTGGCATACCTCAGTTGCGTGCCAAAGTAGCAGTCATACCGAGGTGCCAATGCCGACGTGCAATCATCGTGCGATCAGCATACCGCGTCCCAAAATCAGAGTTCGTCCGCACCGAAGTACCGCAGCCCTCGAAAACTCGTGAAAACGCAGCCAAAGGTTTGTTCGCTTCTGCTTCTGCTTCTGCTGCTGCTTCCCTGCATTTCTGCTGTCTCGCACGACACAGGCTACAACGCATTCCCCCATGTCGCGCTCGGCACGGCTTATGAAAATAGCGAGCGCTCTATAGGAGAGTTGGGTTTCGCACATTCTAGGTTCTGAAAGCAGCCCAGAAGTTCGAGACCGCGTCCCAGGTTCGTGGTCCAGAGATTGCTTGGGCAGATGGAAGAATCAAAATGCCGACGGCGATCGGTGGATTCTCGGTTCTCTCGCCAAATGTCACCCCCACCCAAGTGCTGTTCATTTTCTGAGAAGACACGGCGAATAATACACACCGCCGCCTCCGAGTCCGAACTCTCACGGACACGTCGTATTGCGGACGAGGACTGGTCCACGCCGTCTCCGCCGAGATGACGGAGCTCCTTAGGCACCATCGGCAGGACATGTTGGGGGACGAACGCTCCCTCGGGCTTGTCGGCAGTACCCCGCATAGATTATTGCTCCCTCGCAACGGAGCACGGCACGGATTTTGACATATTCAAGGTTACAATCGCCCTTGCTTGGTGCATGGATACGTAAAGATGTCAGAAGTTTCTGACCCGCCCTACGGTGCATAAACTAGGGTCACAGGTTAAGTCGAACGGATGCGCACGGTCCCGTCATCGTCAACCTCGCCGTGGCTCATGTTCTGATCCATAACTCATGCAACGGTACTCTTTATGCCTAGAAACTCCGCGTAGAGCCGAAAGGAATGCTTGGCAGCTCGGACAAATGGAGCTGCAGAGCGCACCGTGCATACTGGCCACCACACCACCACAATAAAGCTGCATGTCACCACCCTCCTTATCGCCCTAGATCTCAGCCACCGAGGCCTGTGCTTGCCCCAAATCTTTCATGTATCAAGCTCCGAAGCTGGGCTTTTGGAAAATCCAAGAATTGAGTCGAAACCATGCATATCGGCAGCGGAGTCCGTCCGACTGTCCATCTTTGTGGCATATAAGCCTCCTTGAGTGCCACTTCTCTTCCACAACAGCTCTACCTCATCAGAACTTGCAGCTATGCCTCGCCCTTGCCTCACACCTCGCCGCCGCGCCAAGATTGCGTCCTTGGCTCGCTACCGCAGCTATTCCTCTGTCGCCTGGGAGTACAACGTCGCCAAGAGCACTGTGGGTTACTGTGTGATGTTAGCTCGCCTCCAGGCTCTCATTCCACCTGCTCTGGCTGTTCTGAACCCTGTCCAGGGGATCCGCATCCCCCGCAGCCACACCAAGCTCACTCCCGACAACCTCAGAGCGATCTACGAGGTCTTTGAGGCTCAGCCCTTCGCCAGCAATCGTGAGGTGTTGGACACTCTTGCAGACAGAGACATTGTCCTCTCTCTCATGACTCTGCGCCGTGCACGTCGCCAGCTTGGTTATGGCCGCTTTGTGGCTCTTGTGCGGCCGTATCTAAGCCCCCTTCACAAGGAGAAGCGTCTCGCTTATGCTCTTGAGCAGCAGCGACTCTTCCAAGAGTGGAGGAAGGTGATCTTCTGTGACGAGGTCCCTCTCTACATTGACCAGCTCCACAGAGCATATGTGACGCGCCCCATCGGTTCTGACCGTGCCAATGAGCGGTGAGTGTCTTTCCTGACGTTCTACATGCTGTGGAAGAGTGCTGACACTCAGGTACATCCAGTACACCTTCAGATCGAGCTGTGGGTCGATTATGTGCTGGGGGGCTATCTGGTATGGCGGCAAGTCGAAGCTGGTGTGGTTTGACACCTCCCAGTCGACCTCCAAGCGCAAGGGAGTCAATGCGGCCATCTATCGCACCCAGGTGACTGAGAAGGAGTTGTTTGATTGCTGGAAGCGTGTCAAGACTCAGTGGCGTGGTTATGGCTTGCCCTGGGTTGTAGAGGACAACGCTGTCGTCCACACAGCCAAGGCCACCCGTGGCAAGGCAGAGCAACTTGGCATGCGCTTCCTGCCTCACCCTCCCTGCTCTCCTTGCCTCAACCCCATTGAGAACCTTTGGAGCAACCTCAAGCGCCGCCTGGCCCGTCTCAACCCTCGTCCCACCACCCAGGAGGGGCTATTCGCTGCCGCTACGGAGCTCTGGAACACCTATGATCAGAATGAGATCGACCGACTTATCATGTCCATGCCTAACAGGATCAAGGACACCATCTCTGCTAATGGAGGACACATTAAGTATTGATCCCAGGTGCACCATGCTTCGTATATAGGTTACCAAGACTCCCATGCACGTGGAACAACTGTTTATAGAGCAAGAAACATGCATATGCATGAGTTATTCGTGGTTGCAGCGAGGTCGACAGTTCACGGCCTCGTTTGTGGCACCACTCGTTCGACTTAACCTGTGACCCTAGTTTACACCTCTTCGATTACTAGCTCATTACTTGGAGATCACCAACCCGGGCGCCAGTAGTAACACGACTGCGGCATACGTGCGTCAAGCACGTAGCCTAGCAGTACCTAACATTAAGGGGCAATTGAAGCCGATCCTCTCAACTGTGGGCTCCCGCAGAGTCGAAAACTGGTTTGCTGGCTGGGTTGGCACCCTCGCTTGGAGCGGCGCCGGTGTGGGCGGCAGCAGCAGCGTTGGCAGGAGGAACGGAAGTACTCTCCCCGGGTGCGCCCGGCACGTACGCACTGCCAGGCAGCCCGCTCTCGTCCAATCCCTCGGCGGCTGGCAAGTCAGCGAATCTGATACAGTCCACAAGACTGCCATATAAGGACAGTCTCGCTTGCGTCTCTCCTTCGTTTAGGTGTAACATACCTTCAATGACGTCGTACATGGGCGAGGCGATCTCGGGCGCAGGAACACGTCCACTGTTCCCGTCAGTTCCTGTCCGATCCGAAACGAGCCGTCGATCTGTTCGGAATGAGTCCACTTACCTCAGAATGTCAGTGGTAGAGACGTTGCTACCATAGAAGTCCTTGTTGGCGTCGTAACGCTCGACAAGGATGGTGCCATCGAGCGCGAGCCCAGCAAAGAGACCTGTGGCGTTAGAGAGTTCGATAATGAGGTTGGGAGATGCCCGGTGAGAGGCCCGTCGACCACAATAGACAATCCGCGATAATAACTGGCCGAGCAAGACTCCAGGCATAACAGAAAATGTGCCCTCTCTCGCTAGGAGGCAGTTAACTGTACATGCAAGGTACATGTCTCGGCGGAACGCGTTTGCAAGCGAGGTGTAATCGTTTGCAAACGAGGAGCAACGCAATGCCGCGAAATGTCGCAGATGGCAGTGAAGCACAACTCTACGTCCCGGAAACTTTCAGCGTCCGCGGGATGTGTTCGATCAGGCTGAACACATGCTTACGCGGGGTTGACCAGAGTACGGGCTCCGAGATGTCCGATCCGACAAGTCAACATGCGCATTCCGGATAGGCGAAGAGCGGAATGCTCTCCGTCAATGCAGTTATCGCTTGCGCTGGGCCCGGTATATTTCAACTTGTACCTATGCCAATGAAAGGCCAGCAAGCCACATTGGAGCATGAGGTTGGACCTGGAAGTTGAATCGTCGTTGCAACCCGCATTCCTCGCTTATGGTAAGGTCTAAGGTTGAATCACCCCGAACCTACACATCCAGCGATTCCATTTGCTGCAGCGCATGCCATGTGGCCAGCTAGATCGACGACCGAGGCAACAAGATGCACCGTTTGCGATGTACCTCTCAAGCGCTCAAGCGCAGTCAAGCCCGAAAGTATATCACGTCCGGCCAAGGAAGTTTGGTCCGTGATCGGGGACCTGTGGATCGGATGGGACACCGCATTTGCGCAATCAACCCTTCTCGGTTGCGCCAATCGCCAGATAAACGAGGACAACGCCCACTCACCCTTGGAACGAGAGTAGCTGAAGATCGGTGCCGGGTTGACCATGCTGGCGGCTACCTGTCCGCCCGTGCCGATCGGTCCCGCCGCAGCACTGATGCTTCCTCCAATAGTTACGTTGCCTCCACGGGAGAAGGCCTTCACAGCCTCATCAGAGTTGAGGATCATCACAACCTCTGTGAGGTCTGCACCAATCTGAAGGCCCCATCCGACACCTGCGGTTAGACCTCTCTCGGCCGACTATGCTGTCACTTACCGGCCGTCGCGATGCAGCTAGGCGCACTCCAGCTACCGTCAGGAAGACGGGCAACAACGATTCCCGAGCCGGCCTTTCCAGAGAAGACAAATCCAGCCTTGACGATAGTGAAAACGGCAATGCCTAACCGAGTCAGCACATGTTTGCCCGTCCGTGTTTGAGGCGTCGTCCCCTGTGCTTCGCTGCGCAGCAGCCTGTATGTGAGTTCTCAACACACCTTTACACTTGAGCAGGACGTCCTTGGGGACGGCGTTCAGAGCGCTCTCCGGCTTCCAGGGGTCGGCTGTTGTCAGATCACAGTCGGTGGGCATGCTTGCCCTCTATCGACATACCGAGGAAGCTCTTGAGGATCTTGGCGGCCTTGTCACACTCGCCCGGCAGAGAGAACGACTGCATCAGGCTCGAACCGCCGGCCATGGCACGCGTGCTGCCCTCCTGTTTTGTCAGCCAATCCCTCTCGATCTGCGTCGCTTAGGTGGACACGACGTTGAGGCGATGACCGAGCTCATGAGCGAGAGACGTCGATCAGGCGCGTGGGAACTCATCGACGCATACCTGCGCGAAGGCACTAGCCTGCTGGCCGACATGGGCAGCTTGAGTCTTGACCTTTCCAAGGAAGTCAGCAAAGCCTGGCATGATGGTGGTGGTTGTCGATGGGTAAGGTGACGGTGGCGAAGCGCTTGCTCGAGATGCACGACAGCGCCGGCGACGTCACTCGAGATGGCCAGGGCGATCGTCTGTCACGTGATTTCACACGTACGCTCAGTGGCGGTGGCGATCTTGGCCACGACGATGACTAGGTCACTGGCGAGGTCGATAACGAGGCTGCTGCGGCTGAAAGACAGATGGGTGATGGAATGTGCATAGGCGTACAATGTACAACATAGATGTCTATAGTCTGGGCCAGGCGCAAGAAACTACAGGTACCACCGGCTCAGTGTCACTCTGCTTTCCTGCTTTAGTCGGGTTCTTCTTCAGGCCCTCGTTTTTCCGGGCTTGTTCCGTAGCGATGTCAGCCTCTTCCTCCCGGGCGTCGAAGTGAGGCGCGTCCTTGGCTCTCTTCGCTTGCGCAGCTGCCCTCTTGGCAGCGAAGTACTCCATCTTCTCAGCGTGGTGCCTGTCGAGAAGCTCCTTCAAGTCCTTCGCGACCTTCGCGTCCCACTCCGCCTGCTCTTCCTCAGTCGGGCCCTTGGGCTCCGGAGACCAGCTGTCCCCCTCTCTGCTCTGGGGCCACGAGATCTCGCGGACAGCAGCTTGCCGGCCCGACTGCTGAGCCATAGCACGGATAGCGGCGATGCGCTTGCTGGGGAGACGCCACTGCGTCCGAGGGCCCTCGACGGTGTCCTCCGAGCCGAAAAGCGATTCGTCATCATCACCCTTCGTCTTTGCGGAGGTGGCCGACGCTCCGAGCTTAGCTCCGTCCTCCAGGTACATCTCTTGCCGCGTCTTGCCGTCAGGAATGTACAGGTGGTTCATTGACGTGAGGAGACCGACAACGGTGTTCCACTCCGTCTGAACCGCCTCCTGGCCATCGAAGTGTTCCGGAGAGATAGCAATCGTGTAGTTGACAGACCACTTCTGCTGCTTGCGCACCTCGGGATTCTCAGAGAACTTCAGGGCTTCCGCTGAAACAACCTTTCCGTCAAGGACGTTCTGGACTCGAAGCGCTAAGGCTCGCTTCGGTCGGTCGGCGCCACCGACGGGCTGCACGACGGCTATCAGCTCATTGGTGCCGTCGGGACGCCGGATAGCTTGACGACGCAGCGACATCTGAACCGACTCGTTCGGGAACAGCTCCGTCGCCTTATCGAGAAGCTTCTCCATCAGGCCCACACAGAGCTGGAACACCTGGTCGGCCATCTCTGTCGATCCGAAGAGGACGCGGTCGATCTCGGCCAACGAAAGGTACTGGAAGCCGAAGAACGTCCTCGTGTTATGGTACGCGACGAAGATGCCGTCCATCTGTCCGATCCTGGCCTGGAAGCAGTACTTGAGCATACCGCTCCGCGAGAGGTCGTAGTATTCGCGCTCGAAGGACTCCTGGAAGCCGTGCTGCTTGTAGATCGTGTACGCCGCGTTCTTCTCCCAGTTCGCACGGTCCTGGCGGATCGGGAAGCAGGCGCGGGTCTTGATGTCGAACGTTCCAGATCCTGGCAGTCGCGAGTCCTGACAGTCGAGCTGTGAGCGCATGAGAAGCTTGCCGCTCTTGCTGTAAGCATAAGCTTCACGCTCCGTACGCTCAGACTCGGGTACAGCGCTCTCGGGAGCGCTGTTGAGGAAGCGTTTGAAGTCCTCGGGCGACGCCGTCAGCTGCTTCTCGAGAATCCGTCCATAGTCGGACAGAACGTTGTTGTCGATGCTATGCGTCTTATCGTTGTCGATAGCATACGTGCCGTTCTCCTGCAGACGAATGTTGATGAGAGCCGGAAGCTGAGCTCCGGCGGTGAAGTCGGGCCGCTGCTCCTGAAACTCTGCGGACAAGGTCGACGTGTCGACTGGCCGAGCGTTCGAGAGCGTGAAATAGATCTGGCTGAGGGACTGCGTCAAAGTACTCGTCGATCCGGTATACAACGTGTTGTTTGTGGTCGCCATGCCGGTGAGTTCGGGGTCCTGACTCGCGGTGATGTATTGCGGCAGGCGGTGGAAGGCGAACTCCTCAGGTTTCGGGATGCGTTCAAGGGCCTGGTCAAAGTTGAACACCCCAGTTCTCGGGTCGCGCATGTGGTGAACACCGGGAGAGAAGAGAACACGCTGAAGGCGGTTGTTGAGGCGGGCGACCGGAGCGTCGCGCGGAGGCTTGACAGGGACGATGTTGACATCCGAGGCGGCGAGCACGGACTTCTCGAGCGGCTCGAAGATGTCCTCAACGGCGAGCAGGGGATCCTCGACCTCCGGGGCATTCCGGGTGTATCCGTCCTCGGCGGCCATAGCCTCGTCCAGCATCCGCCGCTCCTTCTCTTCCTCGGTTGCGGAGTCGTTCCGAGAAGTAGCCGAAGCCCGAGCAGCAGACGCAGCCGCTGCAACACCCGCCGCGACCGTAGCTGGCCGCTCCTTCCATGGTTTCCGCGGCCCATCTCCTGATCCTGGCTTTTTGAGTCCGTATTGCTCTACCCCGTCCCTGAAGCTAACCTCCTTCTGTGGCCGCTCCTCTCCGTCCTCCCGTCTCGGCTTGCGATTCGGTTTCCGAGAGTTGGAGAGGCTGCGGCCCCTCCCAGGCTTTTCCGGCCTCGCAGACTTCGAGTTGAATGACGGCTTACGATTCTTGTTGAACCGACTCTTGTTGAACTTTGACGGGCCGCTCGAGCTCTCGGAGCCGTCGCTGCTCGGCTTCGCAGCAGGTGCGGACTAACGTTAGCAAACTCAGCAAACAATTGTCCGGCAAAGACTACTCACAGCGTCAAAGAGCATCGACGACGTCGAGATCGCCCTCCTCAGGACATCGGTCCTCACGAGTCTTCTCGCGAGAAGAACGTTCATGGTCGCGCAGAGTAGGCGGTGACGAAATGCTGCGACCGGTCTGAATCGGTCTGAATGACATTGACCTTCCGACCTTCCGAACTTTTGCCATCCCGAATCACGTGGTCACGTGACACGCGTCGCAGTCATACACGCAAGTGTTGTCATGAACGACGCCTTGCACGCCTCCAGACATTGTCCCATCAGTAACTTCACCGACCATGGCGGACAACAACGAGAAGAAGATCGAGAACGAGACCAAACCCCAGGAGGAGAAGAAGAAGCTTTCCCAGCTCGGAGCCCTTGAGGACGACGACGAGTTCGAGGTGAGTGCGGCAATGGCCATTGGGAAGACATGCAGCGACGACTCAGTGACCTTGGGACCATGAGCAGCGATCCGCTCGGCATGCAGGGGGTGTTCAGCTAGCTTTTGTTGTGGATTTTGAACCATACGTGACCCGCTCCACGTGCAGTTGTAGCTTCGTCACCCAGCAGTGCCCGGCAGTGTGAAAGTGCTCCGAGTGACATGAACGATCCGCTGCTCGCTGTGCGGCCGTCCCTCGGAGGAAGATGGCTCCGTTGCCATCCTCCGCAAGCGCGAGAAGCACTCTGATTAAATTACTGAGGCTCATTGTTTCATCTGTCTGGTCGCTCTCACGAGCTGCACATGCCAGTGCAATTCCTTCTTTCTCCTCCCCCCCTTACCAGTTGTGTATAGGATCAACAGCTGACAAATACAGGAGTTCCCGGCATCTGGTTCGTGACCATAACTTGAAGAATGTACTAACTCCAGCCGCGCAGGAGGGAACCGTCGCGGACGGTCTGCAGAGCACGCAGGAGCAACTGTGGGAAGACAACTGGGACGACGATGACGTCGAGGACGACTTCCAGAAGCAGCTGCGGCAAGCGATCGCCGAGCGCGCTGGCGGCGACGACGCCATGAAGGAGTAAACGACCCTGCCCTCATTGCATGGAACGTGCGCGTGCGTTGCTGCCCGCGGCGACAGTTGTAACACAGCCTATGGAGAGTCGTAGACGGATGATCGGAGCACTGACGTGCGCTTCAGGTGAGCTGACAGGAGTTGACACATCAACTGACACTTCAGGCTCTATAGAAGAAGTTATGCAGAGATCATTTACATAATGACAATGGAATAGTGACATGGGACAGTGTTCGGGGTTGGGGAGATGCTGATATGCGCGGCATGGAACATGAAGATGGGGATGACTGGATGGTGGTGACGGGGGTTATGAGGGAAGGGGAGCAAGATATGCGGCCAAGAAAGGGTGAATGCTAACGGAGGTGCTGATGAGTTCGAGGATCGAGGGTGTGGCGTGCTTAGGGTCACAGATTCCGAGAAAACCAGCTACGCCCTCCCCATACGTTTTCTGTAAGCGGCCATCTCGTTGAGAGCCTCTTGTTCGTCTTGCTCATCTTGGCGTCTGATTCTCTCTTTCTCTTTTTCTGCCTCTAAGCGCTCCCACCTCTCGCCCTGTTCACCAACCATCTGGTCTCTGATCTCGTCGTGGATGGGCTTCTCTGATCCGTCCGGCTGAGGAACACCAGCCTTGACGACGGGGTTGGATTTCAGGCGGTCGAAGAGCACGAACATCTTTTCTGCCTCGCGCTCCTTCTCCGCGTCCGACATGCCCTCGAACGGACTCTTGAAGTCGTCCGCGGTGTGTCGCAGCCCCGTGATCGGGTTCAGGCCGTAGCGGTCGTCGAACGGCCCCGCTCCCGTCGAGGACGGCGCGGGAGGGGCAGGGCTCGGCGGCAGGTTCGCGAAGCGCTCGTCGAACGCACTCGGAGGCGCGCTCGCGTTCTCGCTCCCCGGCCGAGAGGCGGACACGGACTCGCTTCCCCGTCGCGACTGCGAGGCACTGCCGCGTCGCGAGATCGACTTGGAGCGCGAGTCACCACGCCGGTGCCGCATCGACTTTGTGCTCGAGACAGAGGGTTGGGGCGAGTCGAGCTCCTTGATCTTGGCCGGCGGAGGGCGGAACATGCCCTTGCGGAACATGAGTCCGGCCACATTGCCGTAGCCGACCTCATCGCACAGTTCAGACGCTGAAGGTCAGCTGAGGAAGCCTTCAGAACAACTTACCGTCACCACCACACACCTCCCAGAGGAACTCGCCCGCCGAGCTGGAGCAGTTCGGGTACTCTGTCGAGTTGAGGAGGCGTAGGATCGTGCCAAGCACGCCCGGGCGAGTCTCGAGGCCACCAGCCTCCTTCGATCGGTCGCTGGGGGTCAGATCCTGAGGACCGCCAAGCAACTCACAGAGTAGGCGGGAACAGGGTGTTGCGATATGACCGACGCATGACCTCGGAGCCCTGTGCCGTCGACGCGCCAAGCAGGAGCACGGGCGGGAGGATTTCCTCGAGCAGTAGCTCGGGGTTCGGCTCGACGCAGCCAGGCATGTGGTGTCTGATGAACTCAGACAGGATGCCCATGAGGCGTAGAGGGAAGGCGTCGTCGCGCTTGCGCGGCATGCCTTCGGACGAGCTGTCGCTGGACCCGCTCCCCGAGTCGTCGGCGCGGAGAGGCGATCGGCTCCGCTTCGGCATCAGACGCAGTCCGGGCCACTTCCGCGGACCGCCCGAGGAGGTCCATATCGGCACCGTCTCGCTGTTCACGGGGAAGCTCAGGAGCGCATGCAGCGCGTGCGTCAGCGGGGACAACAGGTCAGACAGAGCAATGTCGAGCACGAAGCCGAGCAGCGGACCGAGTAATCTGCTGTCAGCTCAAGTTGGGCGAGAGTTCAGCTCACGGGCCCAAACGGTCGCTCCAGTCCTCGCCGATCTTGGACGGGTATATCCGCACGACGTTGCCGGTGAGCTTGAGCAGCTCGCTGAGAGCGTCGTAGTTGATTGGAATCGGCCGATTTGCGCCAAGATGCTGCTGTCAGTTCATCGGTAAAGAAGGCACAAGTCACGTAGACAAGACGGTTCACGAGCTCTCCGCTCTCGACCATGTCCTTGACACCAATGCCGTCGGTCGTCACGAGGAATCCGATACGGCATACGAGGAAGAGCCTGTCTGTAGGGAGCGACTCGGCGAGAGCGCGGCCGATCGCCTGAGGTCCGCCCATCATCGCAAGGCGCTTGCGCGCAGGAGCATGCAGCACGAGTGTGTTCGCCAGCGCACGCTGCGCCTCGAGTGCCGGCGGCGTCGCCGGCTGGTTCGTCGACGAGTCGAAGGGAAGACCCGTGTGGTACGCCAATGTTGACAGAGAAGAGTCCTCGACCAGCACCTCGGACCCGATCGGGTTTCGTCCCAGTACCTTCACTGCCGTAATCGCTAATGTATACTCTGTCTGTCAGCTGGCAGACCCTGCCTAGTTGGACTCACGGTCTTGCGACCATCGCCGCCAGACGGCCTTGCAGCTGAGGTCGCTGAGGATAGCACGCAATAGCGCTGTCCGGTCCTCGGGCTTGATCTGGGTCGGGAGCGCACTGACGATTTTGCGCAGTTCGGTCTCGACCTCGGAGTTGCGCCCGCGGTTCTCCAGCCGCATGTACCCGTCCGCTGAGAGGTACTCCATCGTTGCTCGCTCTGCTGGGGTTGTTGTCGGGGGTGTGCAGAGTCGAGACGGCAACCGCAAGTCGAGAAGGTGCAGCAGTGAGAAGCGGGGGTCGAAGGCGTCGGCGGCGTCAAAGGCGTGTCAATAGGAGTGCGTGTAAAGGTGTGTGCAGAAGGTTGCGGAATGGAAGTAGGCGACGAAAACAACAATGGCGACCAGCCAAGCCAGGCGCGCCCGTGACCTTTCGTCATAGCCTGCAACCTGGTCCCGCGTCATCGCTGTCGTCCAGTCGCATCCTCTTGTCAACGCTTCTTCCCTCAGCTCTTGCATGCTCTGCCGCACGCATGGGCCGCCTACCCCTTTCACTCCCTGCCCAGTACCTCTTCTCCTCGCTCCATCGCTGCTGACATGCTGCTAACTCCTGCGTCTGCTCCTGTCGACTCCTGGTCGCTCCTGGGCGATCCCGTATTGCGGTCCACTCGTCCCTCCCATTCCGACGAGCATGTGGACTGGCTCGTCGACTGACCTATGACATTCTTGGCTGACATGTGTCCCGAGAGCACGGGCGGCTGGGCATTGACAGGAACAGCAAGGAACTACAAGGGATATGGGTAGGTTCAGAATCAGAAACGAAGACAAAGCGACCCAAGACAAAGGAACAAAGGGGAACGACGGAACGCCAGCAGGTATAACGAGGGACGCTGAGGGATAGCGAGGGACAGCGAGGGACAGTGAGGGACAGCGAGGGACAGCGAGGGACAGAGGAGGGCGAGGAAGCAGCCTAGCCCAGTTTGTAGGACTTGCAAACGGGGCCGACGAGGGCAAGTATGCGATGTGCGACTTGCTCCATGCTGGCGTCTGCGCCGGAGTGATACGAGGTCTCACGAGCGAGCGAGCGCTGACGAGCGGGTGCGAGCTCACACGACAGTAGAGACGGAAGCGGCTGAATACAGCGTCCTAATGATCCGCCTTAATTGTGCGGGCCGGCCCCATTTAGGGCTGTGAACGGGCTCCTAATCGTGTACAGCTACGAACAGGACACGCCAAGTCGGGATCCACGGAGGTACAGAGCGGCGCTGAGGAACAGCAGACACACAGAACACGCGGAGAGGTACAATCATGCACAGCTTGCCCGACGCTCGGGCAAGCGGACCATATGGATCACTTTGCATCGGGGCGAGATACAGGAGGGCGACGGACACGTCCATGGTGCGTACGTCCGATGACATCGGATGGCGTGTAGATTGTCGTGAAGAAGCGGGTCGGAGAAGGGGTCGGGATGGACAGGAGGCTGATGGCGACATAGTCCGAACGAGTCAGCGCCCGCGCCTTGAGGCGTTTTCTGCATCTAGCGATCCACTCCATCTGGCGCAGGTTCTACGATGCGTACTCAAAACGCAACAGGAATGCGTCTCACGTCGGTATGCGGCGGCAGATACATGCAAGCGGGAGATGGGATAACCAATAGTTTGCTCGAAATCGAACGGAGTGCCGCCAAGACACTCCTCCGCGAGCCCCGCGCTGCCCAACGATATCCCCGTGGAGCCGCAGACAAGCCGCAAGGAGCCGTCGGCCGGCCGGGGTCCCTTCGTTATCCATGAGTTCCAAATCTCGCTCTCTCGCTCTTGCACGCTTAGGCGAGGGGCGCGAGCTCCCTCATGCTCCTGCCCCACTTGCCCCACGATGCGGCGGTCGTCGCCGTCAGGGGGACAGATGTTGGCAGACAGTTGCACAGACGACACGCCGCTGACGTAGGGGTTCTCTTAGGTCAGAGCGCCGGCACGCCAGCTCCTCTTTCGACGCTTAGTCCTCTGCAAGACCCGAGTTTTCAGCGATGATCGTCAGAGCGCCGACGCCTTTCCATTACTCGGACCACTGAACTTCTTGGAAACTCGTATCTCGAGAGAACCAAGATGAGCCAAGACCAGCGGCGTCTCGTTGCGGTCTCCACCGGCGCCGATTCCTGGCGCTGAGTCAGAGCGCCGGCGCCTCCCGAAGTTCGGGCCTAGAGGGCAGAGCTTGTGCCGTGTCACACGAGTTCAAGTCAGAGTCTCAGCGCCGGCATCGCCGCACCTCGGGCTCCGACACTTAGGCCCGCTGGTGCTCCGCAGCGGGGTCTACCGGCGGCTGTCGGTGCGCTGCCGCAAAGCAGCTTGCATTCTCGAACCAGCCATTCAGAAGACACCGCAGGCCGAGGCCAGAGCGCCGGACACCCCGCTGCTTAAGCCCTAAGTGTTCCTTGCGCCTGCGAGCAGCTGTGGAGATGACAATGCCGAGTACGCCATTGGGCACCGAGAAGCCCGAACACCGGCACTGTTCCGTCGCTCGAGCCCTAACACTCGTTCCTTCTCAGAACATCTTTATCAGTGCTTCTATTGGAAGACGCCGATGGGTCCAAGCCCGGCGCCGTTCCGACACTCGACCTCGCTCCTGGGTCTCCCCCTGGCGCGCGGCCATCGTTATGGAGTAAAGCCACCGCTGGGCCATTGCTCCGGCACCGTCCCGCAACTCGACCCTCTCTGTCCGCTGCTAGAGCCTTGCTGCTAGTTTTCGTACCTGGGACCTCAGTGAGGATGTCAGTGCACCGCCTGCCGTGACGAGTTCCGTTGCGCAAGCCCCGCGACGAGCATCCGCACCTCCTGTCTGTTGTCTGAGCTGTCTCGTCTGTCAGTGCGTCTTGGCGGATATCTGTAGCTCAAACCTCTCTGTCAGTTTTCGTTCCTCGCACTCGAGCCCGGCGTCAGTGCACCCTCCTTCTGTGACAGGGGCATGGTCAAGAGCATTTCACGGTCGTCAGAATTCTGTTCTGTGAGTAAGTTTAGCTGCCGCACGTACTCTCCGTGTTCTATCAGTCTTCTCTCCACCAGACAAGAGATTCACGCAAGCCACAACCTGCTCTCTTCTGTGCCAACTGTCCATGATCTGCATTCCCGTCCGACTTCTACCGAGCTAGCGTCAGTGGCAAACTCTACGTCGTCAGTGCCAAGCCAGCGCAAGAGCATGAGTCATGGCAGCCCAATCTGACGTCGCCTCGCTACGTCTGCTCCGTCGGGTCTGAGCTACAAGAGTTACGTGAGCTTTGTCGGAGCCTTGGGTTCTTCGGAGGGCACGCCGCTGGAACCCGGAGCACCTCAGCTTCAGGCTCTCCAGCAAGAGACCGAGGCTGGGCCATGTCAGCTTCCTGACATCCGCCCTTCGGCGCTGGCTCCACTGGATCCAGTCTTCGATGATGCGTCCAATTCAAAACCGCCGAGACACGTTAATCTGTGGCAGAGCTCCCTCCACTGCACCCTCACCTCACAGTTCCGCGAACGCACGTATCTCATGCCACTCACGTCCTTCTTGTTCGCAAGCCTTGACCATGACCGAGCTTCGAACCTTGCGACCGAGCTCGGCACACAAGGACACCGGGGGGGGGGGGGTGATGCAATCGGGAGGGATCAGGACGATCAGAGGGTACCACGCGCCTTCGTTTGCACTTCGCTTTTGGCATTCACATTGGCCCTTCGCATTTCACGAACGTGAGCGAACGTGAACGTGATCAACGTTGGAGCCTGGCCCTACCTGCTCTGCTTGCTCTGCCTGGGCAAGCCCATCAGACAGCAGCGATCGGTCACGGCCTGCGTCAGCGAGGAACAGGAGGAACAGGAGGGACAGGAGGAACAGAGAACAGGAACGGCGGAACCGGCGGTCATTGCTCCGCTTTCGCTGTCGCGGTCAAGCGAAATGGCCATCGTAGGCCGGCCTCGGATTCTGTGGAGTCACGGGGTCGCTGCATTATTCCCTCGAGGTCAGCGCTCTGTAGAACAGCTCGCCAGCTCGCCAGCGCCTCCTCGTCATCAGGGCCGACCCTTTCGTTAGCGTCTGGATGTAGCGTGCAGCGCAGGCGAATGCTTTCTCTTCCAGGTGACCACTGGAATGTCAGCGGCCAGGAACCAGACCAGGCCTCCTCGCGGACCGCGGAGGGCTCAAGACTACGTCAGAACGGGGGGGCGTCGAAGTCATGTGATCAAGTGATCACCCGCACGTGGCTGATGCCAGCCCACTATTCCTGTTAGGCGCCTGACTTTGCGTCAATATGTCCTTGGGCTCAGGCCAGAAGGTTACAGGTCAGGCGCGCACCACAAGGTCAGTCATGTGGTCAGCAGAGATGAGACGATCATGCGACCATGCGGTCGTAAACGAGACAGGCGGCGCCAAGGCCACCGCTGCAGCGCTGAGCGCAGAGCCAAGAGATTTAGAAGCGACTGGCGTGTGACCTGTAGCGCTGTAGCCGATCCCGCCACCCCGCATGCCTCGCAGGCGAGGATGCGAGGATTGTGATGCGCATTCTGGTCTGGCGTAGCTGGCGTCGACTGTCGCCCTCAACCTATCGAACCCACCGAACAGCCCACTTAGTTCGCTTTGACTTGTGTGAGAGAGAACGCAAGTCACAAAGATGTGCTGAGCAGCGTTGGATCAGCGTCCACGAGCCCACCGGCCACCGGCGTGCTGGCGCTTATCCCCGACCGTATGCCGGCCGTAGGCCGGATCGGCATGTCTGCAACCCGACATCCCAGCACGGCTCACCAATGTCGGCTAAGCGTGTTCATTTGTGCTTATCAAGCGGCCTGTGTGGCCAATCGCCTCCTGCTGAAACCGAAGCACGTCCGACGCCGGTGTTCTGTACTGATGCGGAGAGCCGGGGTGGTGAAACCGGGCACTGGCCGGGAGCTGACCGGAGCGCTGACCGGGGCACATTGGAGGCGGCGAGCTAGGGACGATAGGGATTTGCTGGGAATCTGGCAGACTGCGCTGCCTGGTGTATGGCTGGTGCAGGGCATGTAAGGCTGGTCCGTGGGCTGGTGCGGGCTGGCGCGACACTGGCGTGAATACTCGATGGCGTGAGACGACTGCAGACGCGCCCGACGTGGGATGGCGCGCTGGCGTGCTGGGTATTGTTATCGGGTCCTGGTCTGGTGGTGGGCGGGTGGGGGCGGCCCTGCGGGCACTGCGGGCTTTGATGTGCTGCTGGCTGCAAAGCGAGACGAGTCTCGGAAGCGTGCAAGCGTGTGGAGGTGCATTCAGCGAGGAGGCGTACAGCATGCCAAGAACGTCCAAGGTCAAGGTTCCAGTGAATCGGGATGTCTCTTTGGGGACGCCTGGGCAGTGGGCCCACTGGGTTGGTTCACTGGGGTTCACAAGACCCAAGCGGAGTACGTCCTCCCCCGAGCTGTATCTCACGCTCGACTATCCGATACGAAGTCATTGGCAGATGCCGCTGCATTCCCCATGGATCGCCATGGTCCCCCTGGTGTGCCCCGATCTGGGATCTCTGTTGCATGCGAGCTACGCGAGTTCCCCAGTGGAACGAGTGGAACGGGGTCCGCTCGCCGGCACCTCTGCACGTCTGCAGAGGCAGAGCAACGAGCGTCCCCCCAGAGCCGAAAGTTCCTGCGACCCGCAGCGCGCACAAAGATAGAACTGCGCACACCCCTCTTTCTGCGACCGTGCTAGCTGCGTACGCTATAGCCCGCTAGCCTGTTGCCACAGTATGCATTGCTCCTGCATCCTGCATCCCGGGACGGAACTCGGTGCCCCCTTGTCTCCCCCGCCCTATGCACTGAACGGTATGGGGGGGGGAGGGTGTGTCGGGGTACGCACAGATCAGATCGAGGGTGGTACCTTCAAGCCAGGTCCGAGGCGGAAAGTCTAGTGATTTTCGAATCTCGTCAAGGCTTGCAAGGGGTGGAATCGCACATCGCAAAATCAAACTCCTATCAGCAGCGTATATCGGCGTCTTTCTGCGTGAGCGGACGAGGCGTCCGTACACAAGTTTGCGAGTTCGCCGGCGCCGGCGCCGGCCGGCTTCTGCTCCCTGCTAGCCAGCCCTGTCAGCCCTGCCAGCCCTGCTCCCCACTCGTCCCCACTCGCCAAGCCAGTCGCGAGACAGAGTGCCTGAGAGGGATCCGGTCTTGTGCGAGGCGAAGGTCAGACGAGGGGTCAGACGAACTCCGGTGCACGGCGTTTTGCACAGCTGTGTCCTGCCTGTACTTCCTGCAGGGGAAAGAGGTGGGCATCCGTGCACGACGCCTGCACGGCGCCATGTATCAGGTGATAGCTTCCGGGTGCGGTCTGCCAGGTTTTGGCTAGGTTTGGCTGAATGTAGGCGCGCCACCAAGTACCGCCGCATGCCGGCGTGTGCCGTGTGCCGCCGGTTCCCCCTCAAGCCCCGCGAGTCGGACTAGTCAGTCGAGGTAAGCGACGAGCGCGAGTGTGACGAGCGACGATCAGCCGTGCATGCGCATTCCGTGGTTTAGCACCGGAGAACTGGGGCACTCCCTCTGCCCGCCGGATGTGCGCTCGAGGATGCATGTGGGCGTGTGGGCGTCTGGGCGTCTGGGACGCTGCCGTGCTTGCTGCGCGCCGCGGGTTGAGTGAGGCTGCAGACACCGGCACGCCTGGCGTCCGGCACGTCTGGCGTTTCATAGCGGTCGATCACTGAACCTTGAAGGAAGCAAGGTACGCACGTTGGGTGGATCACCTGACGCCCGCTTCTTGGTTACAACCACAGGTTCCCAGTGCACACAGCCTTACGCGCATAGATGCAAGCGAATGTGAATGCGAACCCCAACGAAATCGTCGTCGGTCCGAGCCCCGACGAGAGATCCCCTGCTCGTGTAGCTCGTGCTTTAGAAGCATGGCGTATTATCGAGTTACTCGAGGCTGTTGCGCACATACGGCAGCGGAACAGGGCAAGGCACCGCTGGACACCCGCGACAAGCTTGCGTCTGGCGGGCATGCGCGCCTGACAGCGATTCGGTTAAGTCGACGTCGTTGCACTCGTGATCTGGTCTGCTGTCAGTGCGACGCAGCCTCTGCAGACCCCCCTGATGTCAGTTGGAACGTTGCTCGCTGCTGTGTTGCTGGGATTGCTGAGACTTCAGCTACTCAGGTCCGTTGCTGTCTTTCTGAATCGCGTGCTTCGCTTTGGGTTGCAGACTGAAGAAGGTTAGCTCAGCGCTTCGCGCTTCGCAAGGTGAAACCGCGCCTGGCGTCATCCTGACGTGAAGGGTGTCACTCAATGGGATCGGCAGCTTGTACACGGCGGCTCACGGCACGAGGCGGCAACGGGTAGACCAGCTCAGCTGATCTTCGACGAGACATTGGGGAATTGAGAGACAGACGTCGAGACATCGAGACAGCAAGTCAACGAGACGGGGACAAGTCGAGAGACTCGGAGACTCAGATGCGAGAGCTCATGACGCAGACGCAGATCAACGCAAACACGAACATCGACTCGAGTGGCGAGAGCGAGGCTATGCGGCCGTCACCAGGCGGCCATGTTATCATCGGAGTGTCGGAGACTCCAACCTCAGACGGGGACTCCATTCGGACGAGCCAGTCCGTCGTGCGCGTCGTCCGCACCGCCCGCATTGCATCGCAAACATCGAGCACACCATCAACCTATGTAAGCGTCCGAACTTTTCTTATCTCCGTCTGCCCCAGCCAATTCCAGCCAGTGACCGCCGACAGCCCAGCCTGCGTTGGCTGCGTCATTTGACGTGCCTAGATTAAGGGTCCGGCAATGGCGGAAGGCATGGCGCCCTCGGCCGAGAGCGCAAGAGCACGAGAGCACGAGAGCACGAGAGCACGAGAGAGCCAGAACCGAGTGTACGTCGCTCCTTCAAAGGGGTCGCGTAGGTCCACGGCCGCGCAGACCGCTGACCGCAACCATCAACGAGTGTTTGGTGTGTCACCGCGTCTTCTGCAGGCTGCAGGGACATCGGTGTTTTTGCATCGAGGAAGCGAGCACTCCCTACCATGTGCATGTTTGCCCAGACCGGGCACACGCCGCTGTGAGTGAAAGACGAATGCAACGAGGCAGATGGCGTGTGACCACATGATCGCTGACGATCACTACTCGTTTGACAGACACAAGGCACACTGTCAGGCTTCGTGAGCTCGTCCTGATGGTCCTGCTCGACTCAAGCAGATTCGCCAGAAGCAGCAAGGTCACTCCGACACTTCGACGAATCATGCCCATGCACAGGTCGACTGAATTGCCCAAGTCTGTCCAAATCTGCCCTCTCAGCGAGCTCTGATAGCAACGGTTGAGCATCGGATAAGGCCAAGGAACCCGATTCATCGAGCCAGCCTCAGCCTCTGGATCAATACGATTGAGTCTGAATCGGACTTTGTGTTGTCTTGCAAGTTATCGAATTTTTTTTACCTCCGCCTGTGTCTCGCATCGTGTGCATGCGTATTCAGAAACATGCCAGATCGAATATAGAACAATGCTGAGCAATACGGCGCAATACCTGGCTTGCTCAAGGCGCTCAGGTGTGAGCTCGCTTCGGTCGGCAGTTGAAGGGGATAATGGCGGCCACTAAGGCGTCGTGCAGATCTTGGGTCAATTGGACGAGCCTGCGCGCGTAGGACACAGGCTGCTGGCGTGCTGGATCGGAACTCCCTCTCGGGATGTCGTCCGGGTTGCGTCCGGGTTGGCGTGGCGGGGACGAATCAGAGTGGGTCTATGCGGCGTAAACACCGGCACGGTGCGGTAGACTGATGCGGCTGCGGCAGCGGCAACAAGACGGCACGGCAAGCGTCCCGGTGCAGTGGCCCACCGGCGTCCCACCGGGCTCGTCCTGGGTTCGTCATTGGCCTGAAGGTTGCTTTTGTTTACGCCCAGCGAAGCCCAGCTGCGCCCAACCGCGCCCAGCCGATATATCCTGTTGGGCCGGTTGGCAGTGCCGATAGGGCCAAGCAAGCTGTGCGCGTTTTGTTGAAGAGATCCGGGTTGTATTTTTGGTTAGGCAGCGACGACGCTGATACGGCGCACGCCTACGCGCCTACGGATTTCCAGGGTTTGACAGGTGCGTGGCGCAGGACATCTCAGCCGCAGAGTGCTCGCGAGCGCAAGCGTGCTCTCGAGGGCCATCTGGGGGATGTTTGGGTCGCCGCAGGCAGGAGCGGGCCGGCGCTGACACCTCGATGCTTGGGCGACAGCGAAACCAAGCAACCAGGTACAGACCCGCCAGGTCCACCAGGTCCGCCCAGCCGGTAGCGGCCGCACGTCGCAGGTTCAACCAATGGCCTATTCGTCACTCGTCACTGGTCACTCGTCACTCCACCGGGTTGGTTATACGAGCACTAAGCGGTGGCTTGCTAGCATTGCTCATGTTGATAGATCACCTTCTGCTGGCAAGGGCAGACATGGTACAATGGTACACTAGACGAGAGGCTGAAGTCATGCCCTGTTGCAGGACCAGAAGAAGAGTGCCCTGGCCCTGGCGGACTTGGCGCTATCCAATTACCACATCAAGCGACGTCACCGCACGTCCTCTGCAGGCTGCAGGAGCCAGCGGCTGCTTGGAATTAACTCTATGAGCCCCTCTTGCATCACTTTTTGGGAGCCTGAGCAATGCGAATGCACACAGCGGCACACTGAGCACACCGACCAAGCCACGACCAGGTCCCAGCGCGCCAGCCCGTTGCACTGACTTGACATGCCCCATCGAATCCATTCCGGGCTCCTGGCCCCCTTGCTCGTACCCCTTGGCAATGCAATGCGCCTGTATGAATGGAGCTGGGTGCCGAGCTGAGCGAGAGGGTTGACTCCCCCTCTGGGGAGTCGTGCCCAGCTCGCTCTCTCGCGCTCTCGCCTACGCGCGCCCAAGACCAACACAGGCGAGCGCGAGGTGGGGAAGCAGCTGCTCCTGGTACACTGAACCTTGAGTCTAGCGTACGCCCGGGCGCCTCGGGTCGCTTGCAGATCCTCGGATGCTCGGCAGGCCGTGTGCTCCCAGATCCCAGCCCAGCCCGCCTAGAACCAGCCAAGCCAGCGCCATCAGCGAGACACAGGGCGTGCATGAAAATCTACAACGTAGCGGAGGGGGCTACCGCAATCGCAGTTTGCAGCGTTTGGGGTACCAGAAACAGCCTAGCCTAGCCTGGCTGTGTTTGTCTGCGTCTAATTTCCGCGCGTTTCCTGGTGTTTCCTCAAGCGTACGAGTAAGACCGAGGGCATAGGGGGAACAGGGGGGGCGAAGGGCAGGGCAAGAGGGTAAGGGGGGAAGGGGGTAGTAATCGCAGATAGCAGTTAGGGATTTATCCATTGGTCCCTGGGCTGCGCCAGTTGTCCGTTTGCTGTGGATCGCTGAATGCATGCGGGAGTGAACGAGTGCGGATCAGGGTCACCTCAGGGACGCAGGACGTCAGGAGGGTGCACCATGATTCCTTTCATCCACGCCCGCGGAGAGCGCGGAGAGCACGGAGGGCACGGAAATAGGCGCCAGAGCCGAGGTTGGGCGGAGGGGCGCCTCGGAGGTCTCAGGGCGCGAAAATGATAGCAGGCACAAGAACTAAGCATCGGCCGTCGGTGTCGTCAGCCCTGTCGCTCAGATTTTGCCTCGGGCAAGAGAGAGAGTCTCAGACACTAAGAGAGACAGAGCCCACTGACTTGACCCCGACCAGCCTCTCCGGAGCTGCCCAAAAAAATGCGGGTCCTGGGTCACTGTCCTGGGTCGCTGTCGGGCGCGGGGCGAGAGGGAGAGCCCCAAGGCCCAACAAGCCCAGCAGCCCAACACGCAGGCTACCCAGGCAGCAGCGCTTCAGACTTCAGGATCGAGATGGAGCGGCCCATCGGGTCCACGGCGCACGACCCAAGGTCCCCCCGAGCGCGCGAATGGATTAGCTCAACTCTAGGACAGGCAGGATTGCAGGATTAGGATGGGCCGTAGTGCAGGTAGACGCAGGCGCTCTCACCCGCCAGGCGCAGGGAGCTGCTCCGCCGCCATCACCGCACTCCGTCTACACCAGCTATGCAGAGTCTCCGTACGCCCGCCCGCATCCGTGGACCGCGGGCTCCCCACCTCGAGGTTCCACCTGCTCACCAAGCATGCATGCAAAGCTTTGCTCCTGTTTGGCCGATTGCAGCGGGCACCACGTCTTACTTAACAGTCAGGCGCCCGCCCCGTCACCCATCTCTCTCAGCTATCTCCAGTCCCTCTCCCCAACCCCCCTCCTCTCCTAACTCCCCTACCTACAACACCTGCTTAATACTTGATCCTCACAACGCCAACTACTGCACGTCCCACGTTGCAGTGAGGAATCCTACATTTACCTGCCCATCCTATAGCCTATAGCGCACGACCGCGCGATTATAATTTTACTGCCCTTTCGATAGAGGCTCCTGCGCAAAACCGTTGACGTAGACGGGCCGCAAGACAAACCTCTATCCCCCTTTTCCTTTTCCTCGATCCGATTTTCGGCCAATCACAAGCCATCAACCCGGGCCACTGCCGTATTTAGATAGGACCCCCCAGCCCACAACTCTTCTTCCCATCCCCCCCTCTCTCTCTTTCCCGACCACCCCTCCCCTCCTCTCTCTCTCCCCCCTCTCTCCTTTTGTCTCTCGAGACTTCCGGCCAACATGTCCGAGAACGAGAAGCACACCCCCGAGGAGGTTCCTGTCAAGTGAGTACTCGCCGCCATCGCCATCGACACAAGGATCATTGGAAGCCCACCCCCCAGCCGACCGACTGTACCTCGACTTGTTTGGTTTCTCTTGTTGGGACATCCATACATACATCAACCAACCAACCAACCAACCACCCGCTCGACATCATGCATCCAAAGCCCGACTGCAGTTCGCCGCTCGATGCAGCGACACGAATCGCAGTCGGATTTGGGAGCATGCACACGTCGTCGCAATCGACAGTTTTTTGGGGGGCAGGCTGTCGTCGTCACAGTGACTCCGACCTGGCGATCATCATTCCTCTTTCATGCTTCACATCGCTGACCGCTTCCACAGGGAGTCCTCTCTCCCCGCCCCTGCCGCTGGCGCTCCCCCTGCCACTGAGGAGGAGCCCAAGAAGAAGCGCGAGTACAAGGGCTTCGAGGAGAAGCACGAAGGTGACAAGCATGTCAAGGTAGACATGAACACCGTGAGTACCACCACTACCTTCGTCACCGGGGCGACGGTCAGGTCAGGCGGTTCCTCTCTTCTCGGTTTCCCACTTGGGTTTACCCTTCAACTTTTGGGTTGACATCAAACCCAAGGTCACTTGACACAACGGGGAGCGACCGGACCCTGAATCCTCCGCACCTTTGTCACATCACGTGCTAACTCGTCCTGCAGATCAGCTTCACCGCTGCCGACCTTTACGACAAGGACAAGGTCGACATCGAGCACGTCGTCATGGAGGAGATGTTCCACCTCCTCCAGTGCGACGCCAACGGTCTCACCTCTGCCCAGGCCGAGGAGCGTATCGGCATCTTCGGTCCCAACAAGCTTGAGGAGAAGTCTGAGAACGTCTTCCTCCAGTTCCTGTCTTTCATGTGGAACCCTCTCTCCTGGGTCATGGAGGGTGCCGCCCTCGTCGCTATTGCGCTGTCTAACGGTGGGGGCAAGCCTCCTGACTGGCCCGACTTCGTCGGTATCGTCCTCCTTCTCCTCGTGAACTCGACCATCGGTTTCATCGAGGAGCGCAACGCCGGTAACGCTGTCAAGGCTCTCATGGACTCTCTTGCCCCCAAGGCCAAGGTTAAGCGTGACGGTGCCTGGAAGGAGGTTGAGTCGGCCGAGCTCGTTCCCGGAGACCTTATTTCCTTCAAGCACGGTGACGTCTGCCCTGCCGACTCGCGTCTCGTTGAGGCCGTTGATGTTTCCATGGACCAGGCCGCCCTTACCGGAGAGTCCCTTCCCGTCGGCAAGGACGAGGGTGACGAGTGCTTCTCGGGCTCTACCTGCAAGCAGGGTGAGGCTGAGGGTATCGTCATCTCCACTGGTCCCAACACCTTCTTCGGTCGCGCTGCTACCCTGGTCGGCCAGGATAACGACCAGGTCGGACACCTGCAGATGGTTCTTGCCCGCATTGGTTCCTTCTGTCTCGTGTCCATCGGTATCTTCGTCCTTCTTGAGATCCTCATTCTCTACGCCGACTTCCGTTACTCTTACCGCCGCGGTCTCGACAACATTCTTGTGCTCTTGATCGGTGGTATTCCCATTGCCATGCCTACTGTCCTCTCGGTTACCCTCGCTGTCGGTGCTCAGCAGCTCGCCAAGCACAAGGCTATCGTTACCCGTATCACTGCCATTGAGGAGCTTGCCGGTGTTACCATCCTCTGTTCCGACAAGACTGGTACTCTTACCACCAACAAGCTCACCATCGACAAGGAGAACGTCAAGTGCTACTCGCACTGGGACGTTGACGGTGTCTGTCTCCTCGCTGCCTACGCCTGTCGTACCGAGAACCAGGACGCCATTGACGGCTGTGTTGTCGGCACTCTCCCCGACCCCGCCATGGCTCGTGAGGGCATTGAGCTCCTTGACTTCAAGCCCTTCAACCCCGTTGACAAGCGTACCGAGATTACCTACCGTGACCTCCGTGACGGCGGTAAGCTTAAGCGTGTCACCAAGGGCATGACTGGTACCATTATCGACCTCTGCTCGCGCAACAAGACTACCGAGCTTGAGGACCGTCTCGAGGCTGACGTCGAGGAGTTCGCTCTTCGTGGTCTCCGTGCCCTTGCCATTGCTTACGAGGATGTCGTCGGTAGCGACGCCCAGTCCCCCGGCAACGGCTTCGAGCTTGTTGGTCTCCTCTCCATCTTCGACCCTCCCCGTTCCGACACCAAGAAGACCATCGAGGACGCCCAGGACCTCGGTGTCGAGGTTAAGATGGTTACCGGTGACCAGCTCGCTATCGCCAAGGAGACCGGTCGTCGTCTCGGTCTCGGTGACCACATGTACCCCGCCAAGGTTCTCAAGGACGGCCCCGAGCCCGGCTCGAAGCACGCCAACCTCGACGAGATGATCATGGACGCCGATGGATTCGCTGGTGTGTTCCCCGAGCACAAGTTCGAGATTGTCAAGCGTATCCAGGCTCTCGGCCACCTCTGTGCCATGACTGGTGACGGTGCCAATGACGCTCCCGCTCTTTCCCGTGCCAACGTCGGTATCGCTGTCGAGGGCGCCACCGACGCTGCCCGTGGTGCTGCCGACATTGTCCTTACCGAGCCCGGTCTCTCCACCATCGTCCACGCCATCTACGGTTCCCGTGTCATTTTCCAGCGTATGCGTAACTACGCCATCTACGCTTGTGCCGTCACCATCCGTATTGTCGTCGGTTTCGCTATCATGGCCTTCGCTTGGAAGTTCGACTTCCCTCCCTTCATGGTCCTTGTCATTGCCGTGCTCAACGACGGTACTATCATGACTCTCTCGCTCGACCGTGTCCTTCCTTCGAAGACCCCCGACTCGTGGGACCTTGCCGAGGTGTTCTCGTTCGGTATCGCTTACGGTCTCTACCTCGCCGCCTCTACCATTGCTCTCTACGCTGTCATGAACGAGACTCACTGGTTCCAGGACAAGTTCGGCGTTGAGGACTTCCGCAACAATGACCGCGGTTCGCACATGGTCATCTACCTCCAGGTCGCTATCATCTCGCAGGCCCTCATCTTCGTCACCCGTTCGCACGGCCCCTCGTGGACTGAGCGCCCCTCGGTTGCTCTTATGGCTGCCTTCTGTATTGCTCAGCTTATCTCGTCCATCATTGCTGCCTACGGCAACTGGGGCTTCTCCCAGGTGCAAGCCATCTCTGGTGGCTGGATCGGTATCGTCTGGATCTGGAACATCGTTTGGTACATCCCTCTCGACCTGATCAAGTTCATCATGAAGAAGACCGTCATTGCCGCTCTCCAGAAGCGCAAGGCCCGGAAGGCTGCGGCTCCTCTCGTCGACGAGTCTGGCGAGCGCCTCCAGCGCACCGCCTCTCGCCACGAGTCGCTCTACTCGAACCGCACCAACTTCCTGACGCGTGCTACCCGCCGCCTCAAGGGTGGAGCCAAGATCAACATTTCGAAGAACGAGCTCGAGCGCTTCTCCTCGATCCAGGCCCAGCAGTCTGGCGCCGCTCTCCAGCGCGCTGCTTCGCGTCACTAAGCAGCTCGCCCCACCTCTACCTGGCACCCGTACTATTTACCTCCTACTCCGATAGCTAGCTAGCCTGTAATTGTGTGCGACCATTTGCATCACATACCGCGCATTCCACCCTCATCTTGTCCCCTCCCCCATCCATCCCCTTCCCCGCTCGAGGCTGACCCCCGCCCGAGATTACCTACCATACATCATCAACCAGGCTCAACACTTTTTGCTTTTTAATTGATTGAGCTAATCCCTATTAGCATTCATGATGCAAGTGGTCGGCTTAGAGAAACAGTTGTCGCAGCTGCACCCTCATTTCTAATCTATAATATTATTCGGTCTACTGACAACAGAGAACTTGGGTGTTCCAAAAACTTCGTGGCCATATCATGTAACTTGGCCATGACGACGTAGGTCGCTCCAACTGCACTGTGACGACACAAGCTCGGTCTATCTTATCTCCACATACCTCGTGCGTTATGGGATCGACGTGTAGGTCATGTGCTGGCTCGTAGTGATTCGCGCTAGGCTGGAACTGGCAATTGGCTGTGCTGACATGGTAACGGGCACTCGTTCGCCTGCCTAGCTCACGACAGATGGCAGCAATGCACGTCTCATATGGCAGAACTGAGGTACTCTCTAACAACACGCTGCAGGAATCACAGAGACCATGATCGTCTGCTACGACACGAAATAGGTGGTATATAATCCGTGAAGTATTGACATTCATCTACGCAGGCAGCTAGGGGCACTGCCCTCCTTCGAAGGAGTGCTGGAGTATACTTTGCTGGCGGCTGCCGTCGTTTGCTGAATAAAGGTCAATGGCCTCTGGGTGCTAGGCAGGAAGGTCAGGCAAGCGACTCGTTCTTGCTCATGACAGGCCAAAGGGACGCAGTTGCCTCGTGCGCTCGCCAGTGGGTGTGACAAGTCGTGGGTTCGCGTACGCTCTATGGTCGACATCGAATGTCATCCGGTCGGAACAGCCAAGATGAATGAGGCCAGTGCAGGCAGGTGAACCTGCTTGAGCCGGCCGCTTCGTTCGGGCTCGTCGGGGAGGGAGCAGGGCAGACGGGCAGTTTCCGTGCTTCCCTGTTCGCACTTGCAGCCTTCGCGTTGCGGTTCTCTCGCGGGCTGCCGTTAGCGTGGACAACAGGGCGGTTGCTGCGATCGAAGGACTTGACCTGGCAGATATGTTAGTGTTGACGGACGTAGCCAGACAGGCGGAGCAGACTTCGTATACTGGGCGGCCAGTGGCAGTTGCGCCTGCTCATCTCACGCCGGACTCCGGCCGCTCGTGCCTTCATGACGGCAGAGTCTTTGATCGCGTAGTCTGTGATCGTCTTCGATTCTCACGTAAGACAGGTCTTCGATCCACACGATCCCAAGACTTCTACGGCTTCAAGGAGTACGATGTTGACGAATGTTGCGAAGACATAAGTGGAGTGCTCGGCTCGAGGATGGGCGACAATGCGGACTGTCTTGGGTCAGCATTTGCGGTATCGGGTGGCAACGTACTGGCAGGAGTACGAGGCACCACGGCCACCACAACCTGTAGTTGTGGTCCTCGAAGTCAGAAATGACAGACTCAGGAAATACTGTGACACTCCGCTGACGATCAGCCACGCTTCCGACGCAGCTTACCGGTAGGAGTATGGCTTGTGACTCATCAGACAGGCGGCAGCCTTCTGCCTGGGCAGTCGAGGCACTGGGGAGCACATCGAGAGAAGGATCGATGGCCGAAGTCGGCGATCGAATGTTGCTCTGGAGTCAAATCAGGCAGGTGAACAAGTATCTGGAGATATCAGCGCGAACAGGAAGAATCTGAAAGTTAGCTCGGTGCAGAGGGACAGTCGAGCGTGAAGTCCTGCGAGTGGGTTGAACGCGGTCGGACCACCCACACGCTTATACTGGGGACAAGCTCTTTGTTGATCAACTTAAACATTAACTGTCCAGTAAATGCCATGGAGGTTGTTCTCCGCTCTGCCGCTGGCGGGTCACAGTGGGCGATCAGGTAAGGGGAATAAAGTGGAACGGATTCTCCGAACCCCAAGCAGGTGCGTAACTCACCCGAAGCGCAGCATCGGACGTGGCCGAGTGCCACTAGCCCCACAGTACCTCTACGCCGGAACGGGACTTGATCTCCCACTCATGCAGTGGCTCGACACGTACACTTATGCCGCGGAGGAGCGCGTTGACGCCGATCACGGCGCCGGCAAGTGGGCTGTCCCAGCGTCTTTTCAAGCGGTTGATTTAGGCGGGAACTGGGTGTATCGTTGCCTTCGGGACGATTGGTGTTCAAGCAAAGTGAGTCGGTGTTGTCGTACGGCCACCGCTCGCCGTCACCCGCACCTGTGGGGGACGAACGCCGGTCTGACAGAAGCTTCCAGTTCCCCATAGTCAGCTAACCGCAGTCTGATTTTGGAGCAAGCGTGCGCTGACGCTGGCCTGCGCGCCTTTGTCGGCAAACTGAGCATGGACCGGTCACCTGTAAGCTGTGTTCTCTCCCTGTAGCTGACCCCAGCGACCGACATACGGCGAGACACTCTCCGGTGCGCTAGATCGCGTGCAAGAATTTCTGGACGCGATGGCAGCTCTAGACTCGCCAACAGTCAAGCCAGTGCTGACGCCGCGTTTCGTGCCGACGTGCAGCGACTTGCTGCTCCGGTCCCTGGCGACGCGGCGTGCTCGTTCGGAGCCACATGTGTGAGAGCACGGACCAGGGGGCGTGGGTGCGCTCCACGCGGGAATGGAACGACGAGGATGTGTCCGACCCGGCTGGTCTGCTCGGACCTGGTACCGTGCAGGCACATGTGACAGGACTGGACGAGAAGATAATGAAACTCGTGAAGGAGCGAGGCGTTACGGTTGAGCACTGCCCGCTGTCGAACACATACTTTTCTGACAAGCCGTTCCCGCTGCGAGAGTGAGTCTTACTACAGCTGCTAATCCTTGGAAGAAGCTGACGATCAGAGCAACCGGGCTGAAGATCGGTCTCGGTTCTCACATTGCGAGTGGTTACGAGCTCCCGATCCAGACAGCTATGCGGGAAGCAGTCGTCGTGGCGCGGCTTCGCGAGGGTGCGCGGCGCGAGCATGCCCGCGCCCGCGCCGGAGCGACGTCGCTCACGCCACCGACCGCCGACGTTCCCGACGTGCCGACGTCCCGAGCACGCCACTGGAGGCGATGCCAGGCATTGCGGACCCGGCGGTCGCCAACGCGCTGAAGGAGCCCGTGTCCGACAGGTACTCGCGAGAGAGAGGCAAAGCCCAGGCAGCCTAGGAGGCAGGCCGCGAAGCTCCCTCGGAAGAACCGGAGGGAGAGGACCGCCGTCTCCGCGTGGATTGGGTCGAGGCGCTGTACATCGCCACAGCGGGTGGAAGAGCGCGCTCGGCTTCAGGGGTGTGTTCGAGCCTGGAGCTGAGTACACAGCTGAGTGAGTAGCAAGGGGAGCTGCCCCGCGAGGCATCTGGATGAAGTGCGCTGTCAGCTGACGCCAGTTACGCTGGCTGAGCCTGATGGCAAACCGATCGGCCCGCTCGACCTGTTTGACCTGCCCCAGCACCCGGACACGCACTGGTAGACCGAGCTGTGGAGTGGTGGTGGTGTATTGGAGATGATCGGAATCGCGCCGCCGTCTGGGTCCAGGGGAGAAAGATGATGCAACACTGTTGTATGCATGAAACCTTGCAGGACAATCATGCAGCAATCGATCAAGTCTCACCTCAGCTCTCGTCCCGTCGGCGGGGAGGACAAATGGAAGGCGTGAGTGGTGGTCAGACGCCCCTCGCACATTGTCGCAGTGTCAGGCGTGCGTCTCCTGACATACAACACAGACGTCCCCGTTCTCTTGCCTAGCTTGCCACCTTTGCTTCTTTGCGCTCTCGCACTCACACTCACGCAGCGCCAGCACAGCGACACTCACCTCATCCCTCGTTCTCACGTCTCCTTCGTAATGTCCACCATCCAACGGCAACCATGCCCGGAACCCGCCATCAGGCAGCGCCAACCCCGCCACGCCGCTCAACTCGCGAACGGCGGCAGACAACCTACCTCCACGCCATGGTGTCAACGGACCCCATGGCACAGATGACGCCAACTACTGCGTCCGCATCCCCTGTGCCGGATCCACACGACACGACGGTGGGCAGTGGCGAGGAGCCCGAACCGGAGTCGAGGAGTGAGGGTAAAAGGAAGGTGAAGGAGGAAGGTAGTTGGGAGGAGTATCTCGACGTAAGCTTGGAAATGTATTGGGAGACCTGACAGACAGTGGAGCGACCTCGAACTCGACGCGGGCGAGGCAGAAGAGAATGCACACGGCAACGTGAGCTACAGGATGTTTGGGCCAGCTGATGACAGCCCTATCGCTCGCTTGCTCGAGGTGAATCGGGGTCGCAAGCTGGCACGTCGCCCCACGCTCTGTGTCCGCTGCGCCTGCAGTGCGCTGTCGTACTCGAACCCCTCTCCGCCACGGCTAGAAAGCTGGTGAGCTTCCGTCGCGTGTGCAAAGCTGACAGGCAGTACGCCGCGTACAAAGTAAGCTTGCCACCTCGGTATAAGCTGACAACTAGTCGGCCAGTGAGGTGGAGGCGCACGTGAGCTTTTCGAGATTGAGTTGCAGCTAACCGTCAGCACGACTCCGAAGCAGACTGGGAAGAGGTGGGTTCATAGCTGGCGAGTCTGAGGCCGGTCGCTCTTGACAAGACGGCAACAGGCCAGGATAGTTGTCGCTGTGAGCTCCATCGTTCCGCCTGTAGCTAACGACAGTTCGTGCGTCTCACTTCAGTTGCAATGGTTGCTCTTCAACTGATCTCAGACAATTCGGTACCCAGCAAGCTTACGCGCAGGCTCCGGGTGACCTTTCCGAAGTCGAGCCCAAGCCGAAGCTCAAGACGAAACAAGGAGGACGCGGTGCAGTGAGCTTGCGGAGGCACAGATTCCGAAGCTGACATGCAGGCATCCGCCACGTCGAAAAAGCGAGGCCGCGTGAGCTACCCAACGAGTTTATTCTAGCTGACGCCCAGACGGCCAAGTCTGAATCTGAGTCCGAGGAAGCAGCCAGCGACAGCGAGGGGCCTCGTCTGAAGAAGCCGGAGTGGGGTCGCGTGAGCTAACCATTCGTTGGTGGACAGCTAACATTCAGGCGAAGAGCACCTCTGCCAAGAGTGACGGTACGCCACGCAAGCTTGCACCCGCGCAGCGCGTCACGGGCCCCGTCCGCGCGGCGATCATCAACGCGATGAAGAAACCAGACTTCACGGGCAAGCTCGAGTTTGCTATCGAGGGCGTCGCCGCGAACAAGGCGAAGCGACACTGGCGCGAGGTACTTTCGGGCGACATTCTGCGTGAGTCCACTCCCACATTGTCTCTCCTCGTTCTTCAAACATTTCAGCTTCAGGTTTAAAGACAATAAAGCTAACACACAGGTATGATTGACGGCTCGAGCGTGAAGGAGAAGTCCCGCACCAAGGGCAAGCACACGCTCACCCCCTTCCAACGCCGGTCGATCTGGCGCTCCGTCGTGAAAGTCGGTGACAAGCTAGACTGGAAGTCCATTTCAGAGGAGAGCGGAATCGACCCGGGTAAGCTGAAAAGGCATCTGAGGGAGGTGCTGTCGAAGGATGTCGAGAGGATGCTTGCGTGAGCGGCAGCCTGCTATCGCTTGTTCACACCGAACACAGTGCTTCTGCGCGATCACATGCCACCTGTACCACCCCTTTTTCTATTCGAATGCCGTACAACTGTTGTGACCGAGGGAATAGCGTCGGGTCCCCCTCGGCCCCGCCCCGCAAAGGTCATGCGGCTTTGCATGGGTATGCATCATCATGACATGAATTGAGCTGCCGTGATGCAGCGCACCTGGCGTCCTTTCGCCATGAAGAGGGGTTGGTCACGTGCTCCCGCTGACACGCGCCCCCATTCCATCTCTTGCCTCCAGGACTGACGTTACCTGGTCCGCAGACCTGAGCAGATCGACAGGGATACGAGGTACCCCATCATTGCAGAGTCGACGTCGTCTTCAGAGCGTTTGAGAACACCCGTGAATGCAGAACTGCACGAGATCACCTTTCTATGTACTGAGGCGCTGAGGTAGCTTGGCGGAGCAACGTCGGCTCAGAAGGGGGCTGGGCCCAGACCATTAGTCCGATCTACGGTCCGTGCGCCGACATTGACATACCACGTGTTGCGATCGAAGTGTGTGCAGACGCAAGAGCCAGGACGCAATCTGTCTCGCATTTCTCGTCATGACCCATTTGTCTACCGCGTGCATCCGAGTTTTCAGAGATCCAGGAGATCGCAGAGAGAGCTGGAGCAAGCTCGAGCAGGTATAACTTCTCGGACTCCACTGCACCCTACGTCGTTACGACGTATGCAAGGGCTATATGCTGGGGAGACAGGAGCAAATACCTCGTGCCGCGCTGGACAGAATGAGGATGTGTGAAGAGTACGTCACAGGACGAGAGGGCGTCCAAGGCCACCTCTGTCGTTGTGTCGAGGCGCAGAGCGTGCAGCACTGTGCACACCCTGGCTCAATACGCACAGCCAGTCTGCATCCGAGGCCACCGTGCCGGAATATCGACATCCTCCCTGCCCCCTTTTTTGGCGCGTGCGCTCGACGATGCACATCAAAACGCAGCACACAGCGATGAACGCCAGAACGACACAAGGGGATCAGTGCAGAGGAGGGCTGGAGGGTCACGATCGAGGGCGTGATCGAACTCGTCTCCCCTAAAACGAGCCCGGCGAATGGGACGCTGTGGCGTGCGGATTGTTGATCGTCCTTGAATGCAGCGCTGAGCAAAGAGCCCACTCTACATCTTTACAGCTGCACAGTTTCTCCGTCCACACTTCTGACCCTCGTACGTCTTCGCCGAAGCGCATTCACGTGAGGAGGAGAGTCGAAGCGAGCGAAGCTTTGGGAACCAAGTGTGTCGGAACCAATCGCCTCCTACCCTCCTCGCAGTCCGTCCTGAACTTGGAGCTTGGAGCAGAGGTGGAGCAAAGCATGTGGGCTTGTGGGCGCACGTCCGAATGCAGGAAGGCAAGGTGAAACTTGCACTGCCTCTTCGTCATGACTTCCCATACTCTGTGCGTGCTCGCATAAAGCTGAAGGAGTAAGGAGAGCGTGCAGGACCCTTGCCTCTTCCGCGCCCCTGGTGGCAGCAGCATGTGACTTGCACCCTGCTCGCCCTGCCGAATGCAAAGCCGTTCCCAGCAAACCCGACGCAGGTACGCAGGGCAGAGGGGTCAGTCACCCTCTGCTGTCAGCGCGCCTGTACTCAGGCCCGCTTGTTTCGGTGCATCCTTTTGTGCTTCTACCCATCTCCGTACTCTTCGCTTGTACTCTTTCAACGCACAGAGGCTGCTAGTGGCCCGCGCCTAGCAGTGCCAGTTAAGAGCTGCGGATACACAAGCATGATACGCTTACTGGACTTTGCCTTGCGGTGAGGAGTGCCATGCCCGTCGCCAGGTCGCTCTCAGGCACATTCGTACACTGCAGTTCACGGAACAGAGCAGATCACTGCACACATGAGCACGACACTAGGAAAAGAACAACTCTAAACCTGTCACGTAATCCACGCTCGTTGTCTTCCAGTTCGAATGGACCTCGAGGAACACAGAAGCACGCCCGCAGACAGAGTCCTGGCTCGGCGGTCCGATCTCTGGGCTAGTCATGCCTTGCTCCCATGTGATGATGCAGTTTGGGCTCTTTCGTTTTGGCTGCGCCTGGGCTCTGGCTAGACTGGGTGTATTGTCGGGGGGGCTGTTGGTTGTACTTGGCTGCATTTACATTTTGGGACGGGGCATAATTCTCTGCGCTGCACGGCAGAATAGCAGAAACCGGTTGGGACGGCAAGCATGGCAGGTGGCCTCGCCCGGCTACGGGTGCACGAGATCAGATCGCCCCGCCCACTATGTGCACTGCGGCGCACCACTGTGACTTGGCTGGATGACGGAGCCGGCCGACACATGGCGTCTTCGTATGCAAATTTGAATGCATGCATGCATGCATGCATGCATGCACGCAATGGCTTGAGCTGACCAAGATTGAGAAGGAGGCGTAGAAGAAGAAGAGAATGCTGGAGAAGTGGGAGTGTGCTAGAGTGCATGACGATGGGCGCTGAGGAGCGGCACGGGCGAGGGCAGGGCGCCCCTGAAGCATCATGATGACCCTTGAGTCGTGTGTGCCCTTAGGAATCATCCTCGGGCGGTGTGCCCCAGTATGAGCACTCTCCCAGCACTCTCCCCGCCATCGATTACAGTGGACCCTTGCCCTTGAGTCGCCAGCCTGCCTTCGCTCTATTCGACCGCCAGCCAGCCAGCACGCACCCCCGCCAACCGGCCAGCCAGTCAGCCAGTCAGCCAGCCAGCCAGCCAGCCAACGGCCACGGCCCTCACTCCAGCCGCATGCTCTGCACGCTCTCCGTACGCTCTGCACGCTCACCACCACGTCCTTCCTCAACCCCGATTCCGACCCCGCACATCATCCTCACCCTTGGAACCCTCTCATCGACTCTACTCTTGTGCACTACTAGTCAACTCGCATTCGCTTTCTTGTCTTCTCTCAACCCCCTCATCACCCACTCACCCCCAACCCCGCATCCCCCCTTTACCTATCTGTTCCCCTCCTCGCCACCGCCTAATCCCTTCAATCTTTGTTCCATCCACCACTCCCACCCATTCCTCCCCACAGCTTTTACCTGTCAACCGCGCAACGTCGAGTCAGCAGTAACCCCACCGCCGACGACACCAATCGACTGTCCACCGGGCTCTTCAGCCAAGTCGTCTTCGATACTGCTGCCGCCTTCGATCCGTTCCGGCTCCCCCCGCCCAAACTCCCTCATCTCCACACTACCCCAGGAGAGCTGCGTCCAGCGACTAGGCCGGTCGGAGCCCAGAACCGCAAAGAGCCGCGACTCAGATCACCAGCACACGCGCGTCCACTCACCCACTGCTGCTGTCACATACGAAGCCGCCAGCGAGACAACACAAGCTCGGCGTTTTCCATTTACTTGATTCTCTGCTCATTTTGGCTTTTGTCGGGCTTGAACACTTTTGTATTCGTCAGCTGTCAGCCAGTCACTCCTGTAGCGAGTAGTAGTCACTTCAACCCCCACCCCTCTCCAGCCTCAGCACAGCACCTCGTTACAACCTGGAAAGAATGCTCAAGGGCGTCAAGGTACGTGATAGCTGAGCGATAACCTTTGTGAACATCGCGAACGACTGTCGCGCGCCACCCGCGTCATAAAGCGTTCTGGACATAGCGACTGACTGATCAGCACCAGCTTTGGCCATCTTCGGCACAGGCTCAGCAGGCTCAACCGTCCAAGGAGTCTGGAGACTCTGATTCCCTCGCGCCCTCCTCATCGTTCCTCGGCGGCCCCGCTGACCAAGCGACACCGAGGGCTTCGCAGACCGCCAACCCCTTCGACACCATGTCTGCGCACCAGGGTTCCAACGCGCCCACGCTCTCAAAGGCCACGTCCGCCCTCTCGCTGAACGCCCCCAACTCGCCCGCGAACGGAGGGCGAGCCCCCACGACAGTGGGCTTCGGACCCATCGGAACACCCGGCGCCGCCCCCGCCACGACTGGCGTCACGATCGGTGACACGATGGGCGGCGTCGGCGGACTCGGTTTCGGACTCCACGAGCCCCCCAAGATGCTCAAGGCTATCAACACTGGCAGCGGCGTGTCCAGGTCTATGGACGGGGCCACGACTCCTACGTCCGCAGATCAGCCCCAGACCCCCTCGCAGAGCATCCGCGGAACGCTCAACGTCAAGCTGATCCAGGCCCGCGGTCTCGCCGTGCAGAAGCATGCCGATGGAGAGGGCCCCCAGCCCTACGTCGTCATGCAGTTTGAGCAGAACGAGTTCGTCTCCCGCTCCCCGCACCCCGTCTCCAACCCCTCGCACGTCCCCTTCACGCAATCTCAGCCCCAGCCCGTCAACCGCGCCACCTCGGGCGGGCTGGGATCCATCACGCGAGCGTTCTCGGATGCCATCGGCCGCAAGAAGAGCAACGACGGCAACCGGACACCCCAGCCAGGAGACCAGCAGCAGGTCGAGTCCTGGTTCGGCAAGCCTGGCCCGGGCGACCCCATCTGGAAGGAGGAGGTGACCTTGTGAGTAACCAACCCCCTTTGTTTGCCAGTGACTAACCGGCGAACAGCGACCTGACCCAGCACACGTCCCAATTGTCTGTGTCCATCTACGACAGGAATAAGGCGGGCGAGGGCTTCCTCGGCATGCTCACGATCAAGCCCACGCTCAGGGACGGCTTCACGACCGACCAGTGGTACAAGATTGGCTCGCGCGAGTCGGAGCAGGTCACCGGCGAAATCTGGATTCAGACCACCTTCCACGCGACCCGCAACAAGGTGCACCTGAAGCCGGCCGACTTTGACTTCCTCAAGCTTATCGGGCGCGGAACGTTTGGCCGCGTGTTCCAGGTCCGCAAGAAGGACACGAAGCGTATCTACGCCATGAAGGTCCTGTCCAAGAAGGAGATCGTCGCGAAGAAGGAGATCGCCCACACGATCGGAGAGCGCAAGATTCTGCAGCGCTCGCTCGAGTGCCCGTTCCTCGTCGGCCTCAAATTCTCGTTCCAGACCGAGAAGGAGCTCTACTTTGTCACCGACTACAAGTGCGGCGGTGAGCTCTTCTGGCACCTGCAGAAGGAGGGCCGCTTCTCCGAGGATCGCGCGCGCTTCTACATCGCCGAGCTTGTTCTCGCCCTCGAGCACTTGCACAAGTACAACATCGTGTACCGCGATCTCAAGCCTGAGAACATTCTCCTCGACGCCACGGGACACATTGCCCTCTGCGATTTCGGTCTGTCCAAACCCGACCTCACGAACGACCAGCTCACCAACACGTTCTGCGGAACGACCGAGTACCTCGCACCCGAGGTGCTGCTCGACGAGAAGGGATACGGCAAGCACGTCGACTTCTGGTCGCTCGGTGTGCTTCTGTTCGAGATGTGCTGCGGCTGGTCGCCGTTCTACGCTGAGCAGACGCAGGAGATGTACCGCCTCATCTGCTACGGCAAGATTCGCTTCCCGAAACACGTCATCGGTGACGACGGCAAGCAGTTCGTCAAGGGCCTGCTGAACCGTAACCCGCAGAACCGTCTCGGAGCCAAGCGCGGCGCCGCCGAGCTCAAGGAGCACCCGTTCTTCAAATCGATCGACTGGAACGCGCTGTACAAGAAGCAGATCACGCCCCCGTTCAAGCCCATTGTCGACTCGGACGAGAGTGTGGCCAATTTCGACCCGGAGTTCACCAACTCGACACTGGCTGAGGCGGGCGTCGACATTTACGACGACGACCACTACGCCGGCCCCGAGCCCGGACGTCACCAGTACGTCGGCCCCGGCGGCAGCCTGTCGAACCCGTCGTACATGGGCCAGGCTGGCGGCATGGCGATTAACAAGTCGCAGCGGCCACCGGCGCAGAACATCAACGGGTCGCCGCTCACGTCGTCTGTGCAGGAGAACTTCCGCGGCTTTACGTACACGGGCGAGTCGCTCGTGCCTGCGTCGTTCCTCGCGGACCAGGGCATGGGCGACGTCGAGGAGGAGGACAACGAGGAGGCGGTCGAGGACGACGACGAGTACTCGGACGAGGACAGCATGGACGGCCAGCGGACACGCCGACAATCGGACGTTGACATGGAGTAGTGTTTAGTATCACACGAAACCGATAACCTGTTCCCGCAACGAGCGTCATCGCAAGCGCCAAAGAAGTAACAAGAAAACGCCAAAGTATAATCCCTCAAAGAACGAGACGACGATGAGACTCTTTACAATCCACTCCGCACCCCGCACCCAACCCGCAAGTTCGCAACCCCAACCAAAGCATAAACGCATTATTCTTCTCGCGTTCGCGTGAAGCTGAACCCATTTGCATCCCGTTCAACTCCTTTTCTCTCTCTCTCTCTCTCTCTCTCGTGTTTTCCCCCCCAGTTTTTAATCAGCAAGCAATTATCACAATCACGGAAAGAGTCCGTTTTCCTTTTTCTACACCACCTCTGTAGTACCACCACAAGGTTTGGGCGGCCAGACGCCCGTGTATCTGTTGGTGAAATGGATATCGTGCAGCATGACTTCTGGTATGACTGGTATGACTGGTATGACGTGGGGTGACGGTGCCATGACCGGGTGACGATCAGGCCGAGACTGGAATCTCGCTTTCGTCCGTGCGTGTCTGTGTGTCTATGAGGTGGATCACGTGATCTCGGCCGGGCCATGGCGCGGAGGAGAAGCCCCGGCCGGGAATGGCATTGGGTGGAGGGAATGGAGGGAATGGAGGGCTACAGCGAGGAGAGGAGGGGTGAGCCATGGCTCATGACCGGGCCAACCGCAGTACGGCATCGAAGCCCACCAGGCCAAAGCCGCAGAGCCGCTGATAGCCTGTGCGAACGCGGGCCAGTCAGTCGTGGGTGAGTTCAGACGACTCGACAGTCGACGACTCGACTGTCTTTTCCACCACCGATTTATTATTGTTTCCTTCTCTCCTTCTCTTCCCCCAACACTCCTCTTTCTCCCCACTCTTCGTCCCCTTCTCTTGCCAGCAAGTATGCTGTCGAACTCTGTCTCGCGCGCCCTGCGCGCCTCGACCCGTGTGTCGCGTGGCGCCCTTCCGCGCCCCGCCCGTCTCGCCCCCGCCATGCGCTTCAAGACGACCGACGCCTTCACCGGCGAGAGTGTGCGCAAGCCCGGCCTCGACTCTAGCATCGCCACGATCGAGCGCACATCGACGCCGAAGACGATGCCGCCCGCGTCGCAGCTCGTGTTCGGCCACACGTTCACGGACCACATGCTCACGGTCCCGTGGAACAGCGAGAAGGGCTGGGGCAAGCCCGAGATCAAACCGTACCAGCCTCTCTCTCTCGACCCCTCGTCTACCGTGTTCCACTACGCGTTCACGCTCTTCGAGGGCCTCAAGGCCTACAAGTCCGAGGACGGAACTGTGCGCATGTTCCGCCCCGACATGAACATGGCTCGCATGAACAAGTCTGCCGCGCGCATCGCGCTCCCGACCTTTGACGGCGACGAGCTCATCGAGCTCATCAAGAAGCTCGTCATGCTCGACGAGAAGTGGATCCCCTCCGAGAAGGGCTACAGCCTGTACCTCCGCCCGACGATGATTGGAACGCAGGAGGCGCTTGGTGTCGGTCCCTCGTCCGACGCGCTGCTCTTTGTCATCTGCTCCCCCGTTGGCCCCTACTACGCCTCGGGCTTCAAGCCCGTGCAGCTTTACGCTACGACCGAGTTCGTCCGTGCCGCCCCCGGCGGAACGGGCGGCTACAAGCTCGGCGCCAACTATGCCCCCGGCATTGTGCCGCAGGCTGAGGCCGCCAAGCGCGGGTACAGCCAGAACCTCTGGCTCCTCGGCCCCGAGCACGAGCTCACCGAGGTCGGCACGATGAACCTGTTCGTCGCGTTCCGCAAGCCGGACGGTACCGTTGAGCTCGTCACCCCGCCGCTGAAGGACATTGTGCTCCCCGGTGTCACGCGCGACTCGACCCTTGCTCTGGCCCGGGACCACGCCTCGGGCAAGACGCGCATCCCCGGCCTGCCGGAGAAGCTGGAGGTGTCTGAGCGCAAGCTCGTCATGAAGGACCTGGTCGACGCCGAGAAGAACGGAACCCTTGTCGAGGTGTTTGGAACGGGTACGGCTGCTGTTGTCTCGGCCGTCGACAAGATCGGATACGAGGGCCGCGACATTGAGATCCCCTGCGGTCCCCCCGGTCAAGGCATGGGCGACATCGCCAAGGCCGTCCTCGACCGTATGTCTGCCATTCAGCAGGGCGAGATCGAGCACCCTTGGGCCGTTGTCGCCAACGACGCGAAGCTCTAATTGCCGAGCGAAGCGAGACCTGGGCGGGCGGACAGGCGAGTCTCAGCGAGGCCGGAGTCAGCGAAGCGTAGGCAGGCGATTCACTCGGCCGCTTCTCGGCGCCTTCACTTCACCTCGCATCCCTGCCTCAAGCTCTACACATTTGGCATCGACGCTTCGCACTGGGGCTTAATTAAAACAGACTCGCATAGACCTCGCCAAGCGTGTGTATTGTATGTTAGTTAGAATCGATATGGATTTGGGTCATAGACACGTAGCCCGAGGCGTGCAGCGCCGAGGTAGAAGAAAGTGGATGGTCCGGCATTGTGGCTTGCGATGAGGTCCGCGTGAACTGGCAAGGTCCGGGTTCCTTGGCTGCGCGTTGTTGATGGGGTGGGCACGGACTACGGAGGCTGGAGCTAGGTGAGGTGCGGCGATGCCAGTGCGGGAAGGTCTGCGGCTTCTTCTGCCGAGTCGACCGAGTTGTGGTCGCTTGGGTTGACCAACCAAGAGAAGAGAAGGGATCAAACGGGCGCTGAGCCCGTCACCTAGCCCATATCGTCAACGAAAGATGCGATCAACGTGTCAGCGTGCAAGCAGATGCATGCACAAGTGGCATTTTCATAGCGAGCTACAACATTCTACTTCCTATCTCTTGTGATTACTACGCCCAATCTGCTCAAAGCTGCGCTCAGAGCTCTTCGCTGCGCCTAGAGCTTCGAGTTGCCCCCCTTGATTTCAAACAGACCAGCGACGCCGAAGCCCGTTCCAGCACACATGGACGTGACGAGCAGTCCTCCCCCGCGCTTCTGGAGCTCGGCGGCGCCGGTAGCCACTTGGCGCGCGCCGGTCGCGCCAAGCGGGTGTCCGAGTGCAATAGCGCCTCCGTTGGGGTTGAGGCGGTCCATGTCGAGGCCGATCTCCTTGGCGCAGTGCAGGGCCTGGCCCGCGAACGCCTCGTTGATCTCGAACACGTCTACGTCGGCGGGCGTCAGGCCCGTCTTCTGCAGAAGCTTGGGAACCGCCACGGCGGGGCCGACACCCATAATCCGCGGAGGCACGCCCGCCGAAAGCACTTTCACGACCTTGCCGATGATGGGGAGACCCAGCTTCTCGGCCGCAGAACGGCGGGCGAGAATGACGGCGGCGGCGCCGTCGGTGATCTGCGACGCGTTGCCCGCGTGCGTCGTGCCGTTCTCCTTGAAACTGGCCTTGAGGCCCGAGAGGCTCTCGGCCGTCGTGCCGTATCTGATGCCATCATCTGCGGAAATGGTGACACCCTCGATCGAGACGGGGATGATCTCGGCCTCAAACTTGCCCGCCTTCTGCGCCTTCTCCGCCTTCTGGTACGACTTGGCCGCGAACTCGTCCAGCTCCTTGCGACTCAGGCCATTCTCGTCGGCGACATTCTCGTTCGTGAGACCCATCGGGATCAGACAGTCGCTGGCCAGCTGGTGCGACGCGACGACCTCTGAGTGCGGGTGGTCGAGAGGCTTGGGCACGTAGTGGTGCGTCATGCTCTCGCATCCGGCGGCGATACCGACGTCAATGTCTCCCTGCCTGATCTCGTTTGAGATCGTCCAGATCGCCTGAAGCGAGGAGGAGCACTGTCGGTTGCAAGTCGACACGCTCGAGGTGTAGGGAATGCCGGCGGCGAGACACGCCATACGACTGATGGAGGCGCCGCCGCGAGGCGTACGGACTGTTCCGACACACACGTCCTCGATCAGGTTCGGGTCCACCTTGCCTGCCTTCATGGTCGCGGACAGGACCTGGGACAGCATGTCCTCGTAGCGCGCCTTGGCGAGGCCGCCCTTCTTCGCCTTGGTCATCGGGGTGCGCTTCGCCGCGACTGTGGGGTCAGCGGAGCTTGCGAAGCGAAGCGTAGCGAGTGGAGGGGGGATCGGGTGGTCTAGGGAAGAAAGAACTCACCGATAACGACGTCGTCGGGAGAGGCGCGCATGATCTCAGCCTTGCCCATTGTGTTCTTGCTCGAGTTCTGTCGTTGAGAGAGTTAGTGCGGAAACAAGTCGTTCGTCCAGCCCATATAACGGTCCCCGGCAATGCTGCCCAGGCTGCCCGGATATGACCGACCTGGCTGGGCCGAATTCCGATCTGGGCGTTCTCCACTCTGGGGCGGTCATCGCCGCACGCGGATCATTAACGCAAATCGTAATCAATGGCTAATGGGGTGCATAACGGAGTGGAGGTCGGATTAGGAAAACTGATTAGTGGCCTTTGCCGACCGCACTCGGAGACTTGAGGATGCCCTACACCAAGCTCTCACAGCGCTGCATGTCGCACGCAGCCGCAACGGCGATCGCTCGGCCGCGGAGGGCGGATCCAGCGGAACGACTTACCCAAGCCGTGCTCGTATGCAAGATCGCTGCCGACGCGCCGGACAACGTACACTTTCTGAAGCACAAGTCTGGTTTAGTACTGTGATTCCGGCGTTGCTGACCTTCCTCCGTTCCGAGATCACGGTGTGCGATCGGAAGTACAGATGTCCTGGACTCGGTCTCCGTTCGCTCTCGCACTTGCTGCTTCAAGAGTTAACACCAAGATTTATCAAGCTGTAGCGAGCTCTGCCTGGTTGAAGGACCGGGAAAGGAGTGTTTGCGTCGCTCGCCCCTCCGTCCACTGTCGGAACTGCCTCCAGTTCCTGGCGCAGAATGCGAGAAGGGTAGTCCACACGACCACGCACACAATGACTTCTTCCTCATCCCGATGTAAGCACCACTTCTCTCGATCAATCTGTCAGTTCAAGATCCTGCTCGATGCATCACTGGCTCCTCAGTCATCACCAGCCTGCAGCCAGACAACCATCGCCACACGACCCAGTCACGTGGCTCACTCCGCGGCGTTATAGCCCGGAGCCCCAGACAGTGACGTCCTTTGCTGGCGTCTGGCCTCAGCATGACTCGGTGAAGAGCGAGCAGTGTAAAGAGCTCGTCTGACCCCTGACCTCATCGAGACACAACAATCACAATGGACAAGGAGCGCGCCCCCGTCAACACGGAGCGACCCGAGCGCGGGCCCGTTGAGGAGCTCATCGCGAAGCGGCTGCGGCCTCTGAATAAGAAAGTCGTGAGTGGCCGCGTTTCCCCTTTCTGCCATCCCATGACAACACACCGGCTTCGTTCTCTTCGGCTCCAGCTAACGCACGCAGCAACGAGTCCGCGGATACGCCGCCCAGGATGCCAGCGCTTTGAACGCCGATCAGCTCAGCGCCGTCGCGAACCTGCCCGTTCTTGAGGGTTCGATCCGCGAGCTGGAGGACCTGATGCGCCAGGTGGAGGAGGCTGAGCTGATTGCGGCGGCCAGGCAGAGGGAGCTGCGCGAGGCTGCCGAGCGAGACTTTGAGTCGCGCGTCGCTGAGCGCGTCGCCGAGGCCCAGCTTGCGCTCGCCGGACGGCTCGGCGGGTTCCTCTCCCTGCACTCTCTGCTGCGCCCTGCGACTGTCGCCGAGCAGGAACTTACGTTCGCGCCTCTCGACCTCCCGCCCCGTATGGCCGACGCGGTTCTCGCGACGGACATCCTGAGGGTGGCGCGCATGTACGACGATATCATCGAGGGCGGCGAGGCGGCTCAGAATGTGCTGGGCGGTCTGGCGACGGGTCCCAACGAGGAGGACGAGGAGGGTGAGGTCGTCACCAGCTATCGTGAATAGGTCTGAGCTGACAGCAGACGCGCGCGTGCACGAGCTCCTGGTTCTGCTCGCCCAGCCCGAGGTCGAGGTGCCCGAGACGCCGATGGAGCCTGTCGAGGACCCCGCGGTGCAGGTTACGCTCGAGGCGCCGGCCAGCATGGGCCGCACGACGCTCAACTTCCTCCAGGAGGACGAGCTCGCGATCCCCGACAACATCGAGGCGGACTTTGTCGTAGTCGAGCCGGCTTCTGTCCCCGGAAGCGTTCCTGTGAGTCCTCATTCCTAGCCTACATCCCTTCAGCTCTTTTCTCCCTCAATGCTTTGCCTCCGCTTCGTCGGTACGAACGTAGCTGACATCAGGTGAACGAGCAGGAGCAGGCCGGCTTTGACTGGACCGCGGCCGATGGCGCAGAGGACGACGAGGCGGTCGCGACGCGTATGCAGGAGGCGTTCTTGACTGGCGGCGCCGCGAAGCCAGAGATCGACGCGACTGCCGATGCGCTCGCGTCCGTGCGTCTCGAGGGAGGCGCCGACACGCCGGCGAGCAGCACGGGTGAGGGCCGCAAGCGCGCGCCTAGGAAGCGCAAGCCGCATAGTGCCAAGAAGGAAAACGGCTCTGCCGCTGCTTCTGGCAGCGAGCAGCAGAAGGAGGGCCAACAGGGCCAGGGCCATGGTCAGCGCCAGGGAGGACAGAAGAAGAAGGAGAACGCCGATGGCAAGCCGCGCCAGAACCGTTCGCGACCTAAGAAGGAGAAGGAGGTCGCCCCCGCAAGTGGGCCCGATGAGGACGGGTTCCAGGTCCAGAAGCCGAAGACGCGTCAGGCCAAGCCCGCGGCGAACAGGGGACGGGGCGGACGTCCCGCCGGCTCGAACGGGAGGCAGCAGGGCAAGGATAACGGCAACAAGCCCCGCCAGCAGAACAAGGACGCCGACAAGCAGGAGCCCAAGCCCAAGCCGAGCATCTACAAGCAGACGCAGCCCTCCGGCCCGTCTAGCGCCCCCATCTTCTAATCTAACCATCAGTAGCCAAGCCAGAGCAGAGCAGAGCCAGTGATATAGCAGGGTATCGTTCAGCATGGGATCCAATGCATATTTAGTTACAAAATGTCTTTGGTGTGCCAGAACAAAGACAGAGTTTCATCATAATGTGAAAAGAGACAGTGCAGACAATGAACATGGAGTATCCTTTACAAAAGAAACATTACAACAAATAAGATGATGACGCTAGATGATGCTATGTGTCGAGAGGGGGAGCGAATGATGATGATTTGCTGGCTATGGCTAGGGCCTACTGGATAGACTCTAAACTCATGTCCTCGCTGATGTCGAGCGCGTTCATGTCGAGGTCGAGCTCCTGCTCCATCTCCTCAGGGATGGGGTCGAAGGCGAGGCTCGAGGAGGGCACCGCAGGGGCGAGAGCGGGGTCGACAGCTTCAAAGTCGTCCTCGCTGATAGCCTCGTCGGCAGCGGCGAGGCAGGCGACCCCTACAGGAGCCGGCTGCTCTTCGGGCTGAGCGACAGGCTCGTCAACAGCGGTAAGCTCGCCAGCAGCGACAGGCTCGGCAACGATGGGGTCGGTGGCAGCGATATGGTTGCCGGCAGCGACAGGCTCAATAGCCTCGGCAGCCTCGAAGGAAACAGGCGCCTCGCTAAGCTGGCGGACGCCAGGAGGCTGCACGAAGATGGATGCAGCATCCTCGACTGGGACGCTCTGCTCGCTCTGCCGAGCGTCGGTAGACTCAACAGGGGCAGCCTCGACGGCGACGGAAATAGTTGATTGCTCAACGAGCGGAGCCAAGATAAGAGCAGCAGGCGCCGCTTTCTCCAGGTTGGGAACGTCCTCGGGCTCGGCCGCGGGAAGAGGCAGATCGATGAGCTCAGAACCAAGGTCAACAGCCAGCGATGTCGGAACCTTGGGTTCTAACTCGTCAAAGTCGAGGTCGAGGACGCCAAAGTTCATATCCATGTCGGCAAACTCGGGAACAGGTGACGAGGGGGTGGGGGCTGGCGTTTTTTGAACGGGCGCGGCAGCGGCGGTGCGTACAGTGGCCTTCGAGGCAAGAGCCGGTCGAGTTGCAGTGCTAGGCTTGACAGCAGGGCGAACCGAGGGCTTCGAGGTCTGCGTCGTCGCGGCTGGCTTGCGGACGGCCGACGCAGGTGCCAGGCGCGTGGTGGTAGGACGGGTCTCCGTCTTCGAGAGAACGCCACGAACGCCAGACTTCAGCGGAGCTGAAGTAGTGCCAGAGGCAGTGGCGGCGGGACGAGAAGTCGGGACTGAACGAGTAGCCCCGAGCGGCGGGGAGCGAGGCTTGGTGGTGGCGCCCAATCGAATGGATGTAGCAGGCTTGGTGGCGACATTCGACCGGACGGACGTGGCGGTCTTTGAAGCCAGAGGGCGAGCCGCCGACAAGCCAGAAGCAGGCTTCGACACTGTAGGGCGAGCGGCAGTGGGAGCGCGAGCCGTGGGCCGAGCAGCAGGTGCACCAGGCCGGGCAGTGCCACTCGGTCCCCGAATGCCCAGGGTGCGGCTGGCAGTCTTCGTCGCCAGAGCAGTCTTAGGCTTCTGAGCAACCGGAGCGGGCTTGGGCTTACGGAGCATCGGCTCCTCAATCTCGTCATCGTCGCACAAATCGAGCGTCGGTATGGGGACTGGCTGAAGGGGCTTAGGTGGACTGGGAGCTGCGGTGAAGAGCATGGGACGCATGTTGCCGAGCTTCGTCATAGTTTCGACAGGGTCGGGGATGCTGTCGGCCCATTCCGGAACGTACGGCACTTCCTTGACAGGCGAGGGTGCATACTCAAGCTCATAGTCCGACTCGGCAGTGGGCGCGGGTGCCGGCTCAAGCTCGACCTCCGCGATCGAGTCCAGCGACAGTTCCTGGTCCCACTGGTGGTCAGGGGTTCGGACTAACGAGTTTCGAGACCGGCGACGCATGCGCTGGGCACTAGGCAGGGGAGTCGGTTGCGGCTCAGGCTCGACATCACGGTACGGTGCGGGAGTCTTGGCGTGAGCGGGTGTTTTGACAGATCGAGGTTTCACTGGTCGCGTCGTCGAAGCGGGAGGCTGAACGTTCGCGAATAGCCGCTTAGGCTTGATGTCGTCGTTGGGAGGCGGGGCATCGCTTTTGGGTGCAAGAATGTTTCGGTCAATTGTCGCCTTGCCAAGCATACGTCCAGTCGAGGGTCCGGCGACCTGCTTGAGCGCATTACGACTCGGGGTCTTGGATGGCAGAGCACCTGCATTCTCCTTGTCACCGCGTCGACGGACGGTCGGGGGTGCGCCGTAGGAGCGGCTGTGGTGCGGCTGGGACTGGGCCATAAACATGGTGGCGTGTTGTTGAAGGTGACCGTTTGGCCCCGTTGCCGGATGTCAAGGGAAGGCGGTTCCAATCGGATGGGCGGGCAGGGCAGGATGATGAGGGGACGCGCAAGAAGACAGGTGAATGAGGCAAGCAGTGGAAGAGACAGGACGCAGAGTTGCTTGAGACTAGTGGTGGAGTGGAGTGTTGTAAAGAGAGAAGGAAAGAATGATGATGGGAAGAGAGAGGAGATGCATGCGAATAATGTTGTTGTTGACGCTGGAGCTCGATCGGACAGGTACGCGGGCGCACGGGTTGGTCGAGAGGGAAATCAAACGCGCTTGTGCCACATCCACGTGGTCGGCGATATTGCCGTGAACAGGTGACGGGGATCTCCAATGAGCTCGCGACACTGCGCCGGAGCCAGCAGCCAGCGTGCCAGCCCAGCCAGCCCACACTCGACAGCAGCCAAGTCCAAGTCGCTCAACCCAAGCCACCCACCACTCTCTCTCCTCTCCCTACCATTAAAACGGACCCGCTGTAAGTCGGACACGGCACATCGGACCCAGCCGGAACGACAGAATATCAGCCTCGACTGGGCGCGACGGCTTTCCCGGGCTCCGGTGCAACAACCAAGTGTGCTATGCTGACGCCGTGCTTCCTTGAACCGATCCTGCAATGAAACAAACCCGTATTCGCGTGACCTTCGAACGTATTCCATCTCGCGACGCTGGACATGTCACTACCTCGGACGTATGACCTCGCGACTTTTTTCGATGACTCGTAACTGAACGTGCGCGCTGGGAATTTATTGTTGGACTCTTGGTCTTCTGGACGATCGTCGTGTGCCTGTTGGTCTCACTCGAACTGGCCCCGGAATCTCACCACGTCATCTACGTACCGTCTTCCTTCAACCGTCTTCACCTGCATTCAACAATACAGCCGCCACTAATCATCATGGACAAGGAGAAGCTCGCCAAGCTCCAGGCTCAGGTCCGCATTGGTGCGTTCGCGTGACTTGTTGTTGAGGAGGACCGTCCACTGACTTTCGCGCTTTCTTTGACTCGCTCGTGCTCCCGTTCGTTACCGCAATGATCACCTCGCGACTTTTTTTGTGTCATCCCGCTCCTTCCTTCGGCTATCAACAAACAGGCGGCAAGGGTACTCCCCGCCGTAAGCAAGTCAAGAAGTCTGTGACCGCTACCCAGGGCGACGACCGCAAGCTCCAGGCCGCCCTCAAGAAGCTCGGCGTCACCCCCATTGCCGGCGTTGAGGAGGTCAACATGTTCAAGGAGGACGGCAACGTTCTCCACTTCGGTGCCCCCAAGGTCGCCGTCCAGGCCGCCCTCCCCTCGAACACCCTCGCCATCTACGGCCCCGGCCAGAACAAGGAGCTCACCGAGCTCGTTCCCGGTATCCTCAACCAGCTCGGCCCTGACTCGCTGGCTAACCTCCGCCGTCTCGCCGAGTCCTACCAGTCGCTGACCGCCCGCCAGGCCCAGCTCAACCAGCAGGCCGGTGGTGAGAAGAAGGACGGCGAGGTCGATGACGAGATCCCCGACCTTGTCGAGAACTTCGACGAGGCCGACAAGAAGGCCGACCTCGACCAGCTCGAGTAAACAAACGTCGTACAATAGTCGTCGCGTCGAGGGTTGCTAGCAGCATTTTATTTGTATCACGTATCATATGAAGCCGTGTTACACGAGATCACAAATACATGAGATTGCGGATCGTCGCAGAGCCGCCAAAGGCGCCGTGACGCCGCTAAGCCGCGATAGGCAACTGCGTCGTTCCTGGACGTTGCGAATGTCACTGCCTGCGCCTCTGACGGTCCAGAAGCTGCAGGGCCTGTACAACGACGATGGATCTACGCGAAGAAGATCGAGGCGCTTTGCTGCATGCGCCTGGTGTCCTATGCAGAGCCCACTGTGCGGGACGACATTGGACCGCGCTCTATGACCTCGCCCGAACTATTGAACATGGTGTGAAATGCCATCTAGATGATATGATTACAACAATGCCTCCAGTCTACTGGCTCTTGCGCGCCTTCTTCTTCTTCCTCTTCTCCGCCTCCTTCTCCTCCTTCTCGACGGCCTTCTCCTGCTCCTTCCGTGCCTTCATGTCGCGGTACATGCGAATGACGCGCTCACGCTCCTCCTCCATGATACGCTTCTGACCCGCGTTGAGGGGGATCTTGCTGCCAATCTCGCTCGGCGTCTTCTTCGCCTGGCGCATCTTGGGCAGCTGCGGGGGCGCGAGCGCAATGTCGTTCAGGCGGCGGCGCTGCGGCGCTTCGGCGAACGTCCTCTCCTCGGGCTCGGGAGAGGGCGAGGGCACCTTCTTAGACGCTGGAAGGGGGTCGGACGTAAAAGAAGAGCCGGGTTTCGGAGGCGGAAGACCGGCCTGCGCAGCAGCCCGGCGTGCCGCCTTCTCGGCCTTCAGGGCCTGGATCTGCTGCCCCTTCAGCGCCTCGGCAGACTTGATCGCCTTGTTCACGCTCCCGCGCATGAGCGCCTCGACGCGGCGGTTGTACTCGCCCAGCGTCTCATTGGGCCCGATCTTGGGGATCTCGGGCTTCCCGCCCTTCTTCTTCTTGCCGTCCTCCTCGGCCCCCGCGGCTCTGACTGCCTTCTCAGCCTTGGCGGCCTCCTTCTCCGCCTCTGTTCGGATCTTCGCGGGCTCGTTCGTCTCGGTGGCGGAGGAAGCCTTGGACGCCTTCTTGTCCTCCCCCCGCTTTCGCTTCAAGGTGTACTCGCCCGTGTCTTCCGAGCTTACACGGCCCTGCTTCCTAAACGCGGCCTGAACCTTGGCCGCGTTCAAAATGCGCAGAGCGCCCTTCGGCGTGTCGTCCTTCACGGAGGAGGGCGCGAGGTTGTATCCCCTGATCGTTAGCTAGCGGCCCGGATCATGTAGCTGCTGTCTCCTCAACCGAAATCCCCACCGCCTCTATTCCATTAGAGGTGTCTTACACTGGCCGATCCTCTCATGACGACCATTGCCGGTCGCCGTGAGACCGGGTAAGCAGCGCTTGTGGGCCGGCGGATGAGGAAGATCTGGAGACAGCTGAGCAAACTCACTTCTTATTCCGTGTCTCCTCACGCACAGACCGCTTCGCTCCTGCCTATGTCAGCTATCAATCCTGACCCCGAAGCTGTTTTACTCACGCTTGTGAGGCATGTCTGTTTCTTGTCGTTGCGTTGGTGGATGTTGACACGGTTCGTGTCTCGTGAGCGCAGGTGGCCAAAATCTCAACGGCCTCCACCGCCGCCTGCCGCCGGATATCTGGACAAGGCGGAGGCAAATTTATCGTGAGCTCAGATCTTCCTCTCCAGAACTTGTGGATTCCGGCGAGCTTGGCCAGCAATGTAAGTATGCGAGCGCCAGCTGTTGTACTGCGCACGAGCGTTCTCATCGAAGCGTTGATGAGCAAATCTGAGACACAGGCACGATCACAAACGCGGAGGGCTCGGCGTTCTGACAGAAGGGGGTAGCCTTCCCCTCATTCTGTGTAATCTTTTGCTGACAACTGAGGACCAAATTCGTGCTGATGATGAGTGTTCATACATAGCGACTGCTGTCTAGTGCGTCGCTCGGGGTGCCCAAACTGCCCCTGCCAAAACAAGTGTCTATCCACCACAAACTCTGCATGACTACAGATGAACGTCTTAGACGGTAACAGCCCAGACGCGGATGAGGTTGTCGGTGTAACCACCGAAGAGGGTCTGGCCGTCGGCGGACCAGGCGAGCGAGGCGCACTCGGGCTTGCGGGCCTTCTCGGAGAGCTCGTTGAAGTCGGGCTTGAGGTCGTCGACGATCGACTTGGACTCGAGGTCGAAGATCTTGATCGACGAGGCGGTGGCGGCACAGAGCCAGTAGCGGTTGGGCGAGAAGACGAGCGAGTTGACGATGTCACCGGCCTCAAGCGAGTAGAGGTGCTTGCCCTCGTTGAGGTCCCAGAGCATGACAATGCCGTCCTTGCCACCGGAAGCGGCGAGGGATCCGTCGGGGGAGACGGCGAGGGTGTTGATGTAGCCGGTGTGGCCGTAGTGGTTGGTCTTAAGCTTGCACTTAGAGAGCTCCCAGACCTGTTTCTGTCAGCTGCATTCCTTTAAGAAAGGGCTGGTTTAATGGGGGATCAGAGATCTTGGTGGATAGTGTTGTCTCATCGGGCAAGCCCTCTGAAGTAGCAAATATAATACAAATCATCATTTCCCAACCATTGCAGATACTCACCTTGACGACCTTGTCCCAGCCGGCCGAAACGATGACGGGGATGACGGGGTTGGGCGAGAAGCGGACGCACGAGACCCACTCGGAGTGGCCGTCGTCAACAATGTTGAACTTGCACTCGCCAAGGGTGTTCCAGAGCTTGATGGTGCGGTCACGCGAGGCCGAGACGATCTGGCGGTTGTCGGCGGAGAACGAGACCCTGTTGGTCAGCTCAAAGCTCGCAGATTTCGACGAAACTGCTGGGAAGGCGTGGGAGCCAATGGCAGTAGAGCAGCGCAGAATTTTGCCAAGTCCACCAAAACGGCTCAGAAATCTACGCGGCTTGCAGCCTGGCCCTTGCAGCCTGTCCAGTTCCAGCAGAAAATACTCACGAAAGAACGTCACCGGTGTGGCCGACGAACTTGCGGGTGGTAAGGCCGGTGTTCAGGTCCCAGAGACGGAGGGTCTTGTCCCACGAGGACGAGAGGGCGAACTGGCCGTCCGACGAGATGACGACGTCAGAGACGAAGTGGTTGTGGCCGTGGAGGATCTTCTTGGGGAAACCGAAAGAAGACTCGTCGCGGGTGAGCTGCCAGACGATGATGGTCTTGTCTGGGAGACGTCAGCGGGTTGCTCCTTCACCGCTCGAAAAATTCGCCCAGCGACTTTCGAGCCGCTGCTTTCCACACGTACCACGCGAAGCGGTGAGGATCATGTCGGGGTTCTCGCTGGAGGTAGCGATGGCAGTAACCCAGCCGGCGTGGCCGGCAAGGGATCCCTTGAAAACGAGAGGCTCGCCCATTTTGTCTGTTTTTTGGTGGTGGTGGTGTGGGTTGAGGTGTAAGAGATGCTCTCGCAACAGTTTGGGTTTCGAGATACCCCACACGACGGAATCAAACCAGCCCCGCAAAGCGGTATCAAAATGGGAAGTTTCGCCCACCGGTATTTGCGGCCTTATCGCCGGCTCACCCTGGCATCTGCCTCTGGTGGCGGACAATTGTGGCATCTGGGTGTAACACTGGTGCTCATGGGTCAAGGTAGTATGTATTGTATGGGAACGGTACATGCATTCTCGATTTCGGGTACTCTTGCTGTGAAGATGCGCCAATTGTGCTAGACTATTCTCCGATTTTGAATTGTGAAGTGCGTTATGGTGATTGTAGATGCTGGTGGACGTAGATCTCTGTCTCGGCGGTAGTTCTGGATGTTCGGTCGTAGAAGTATCTGGTAGTTCGCGCTGATTGTGGCTGGTAGTATCCGTAATGGTCCCGTTGTGGTTCTGGCTGAGTCTGGTAGGGTCTGGCTGGTGCGTCTGGCTGGTGCGTCTGGCTGGTCGTTCACGTTGGTAGTCCTCAGCTAGTTCTTATCGACACGGTTGTTGAAAGGTTTGGGCTCATTTGTCTCACAGGTCATAGGTACTTCTCTGAGGTTGGTCTCGCATCAGATTGATCTCGTAGCTTCTTCACGCAGTTTGGCTGGCAGGTACTTTGAGCAGGTTGATCTCGCAGGTCGTGTTCAGAAAGTCCCACAGATGGCTTCGCAGGTACTTCACTCTGGTAGATCTCGCCGGTAGGTGTAACAGGTACTTCTCTATCGGTGGCGGTTAACAATGCTTGTTTATGTTGCTCTGTCGGACCTAGGGGGTGGCGCTGGAGATGAAGGGTGGCCCTCAACGCCGTCGGCGTCTAATGATACAAGATTTTATGATACAGTCGTTTCAGTTCGTATTCCTTTCCTCGCCTTGGGATCACACCTGCGACACTTGACTGGATGTCGCTACCGGAAGCTCTGACACGCGATCCGAGGTGGGGATGTTCGCCTCAAGCGGCGCGTGACCCTGGCAGCCTTCTGGCGCATGGCGACGATGAGACCCACAGCTTGCTGGGCCAGCCGGGCGAAGAAGTGGCTCTCGGTTCGCCACGGGAGATAGCTGCGCCGCTTCTTCGAAGCCTTCTTCTCCCGCCACAGCACTGGATAAGGACGGTGGCGGCCGTCGGTAGTCCTGGGCGGATTGTGGACGCAAACAGGGGCAAATCCGGGCGAGTGCAGCTCCACGAGGCGGTGGTCAAGCTTGTTGCACCTGTGGTGCCGACCTTGTGCGAGCTGGCGTACTCGCGCCCGGACTATGCCAGAACACCTTCCCACGGCCAGGTCGAGCAGGGCCCGGCCAACAGTGCGTCCGAACGGGTTTGTGCGCCTGCGCATGATCCGTACGGCGGACTGCAGCGCCGGGGTGCTGTGCCTCGGGCTCTTCGCCGTTTCCTTCTTCCTCCTCACGCTCATCGCCTTCAGCGGGGGGTACTCGTGGTCATCGTCGACGACCATCTTGTCCATGTCCTCATCAACAGAGGACAACCACGAATCCCCAGAGCCCCCCTCGTCCGGAGACGCGCGGTCCGAGTCGGGTCTGGTCGGTTAGCTGGGTGGAAGGGAGTTCGCTGACACACCGAAGGTGGCGGCGCTTGGGAGCGCGCCGCTCCGGGAAGTACGAGCTGACGAGAAGACCGGGTAGATCATCGGCCATGGTCGAGTCCAGAGCGCGCGTCCTCTTCGTGAGGCGACCGCTGGCGCGCCAGTCTTGATCCCACTCCGTCTTGAGCTGAACCATGTCTCCGGGCGACAGGCGCGCGGGCACTCGTGGCATCGACCTCCTCGGGCTCGATTCCTTGGGCTTCTCGATGGGGGAAGTCGATGCGGGGCGCTCCGTGGAGACTGCCTCTTGCATCTTCGCGTCCGACTTCCCGTCTTCGAATCCCTCGCTGTCCGTGTGCGGCTCTGGCTGCTCCACCAGAGTCGTGTCCTCCTGGCGACAGCTGTTGACGCCCTCTCCGCTCCAGCCCTCCGTCTCCGAGTCCGAGTCCGAGTAGTCGCTGGCGTTCTCGTACGCAGAGAAATACTCGCTAGACTCGCTGCCATCAGAGTTGTACTCAGAGGATGTGTAATACTGGTCAGTGTCGGAGTCAGACTCTGTCACGGGGCCGTGGTCCGTGAAGCGAACTTCCGCCTCCAAGGCCAACTCAGTCGAGGCGTCGCAGTTTGTGGAGCCCGCTCCGGCCACCGAGGTCGACTCAGTCGAGACGTGTTTCTCTGTGAAGCTCGCTCCTTTCTCCGAGACCAGCTCGGTCGACGCCCTCTGGTCCATCGAGCGAGCTCCCGCCTTCGAGTCTGGCTCGGGCGAGACTGTCTGGTCCGCGGATCTCGCTCCCGTAGTGCCGTCGGCAGCCGTGCTCTCTGTACCTCCAGTCTTGGCCAGCTTCAGGCCCCAAGCCTGGAACTTGGCACGGAGGGTGGCCGCGGCCGTCTCCGCGAGTTCGCTAGCGGCCACCTCCGCCATCTCCGCCCCCCTCTCAGACTCGTCATACTCTTCGTACTTCTTCTCGGGCTCCTTCTGCTGCTCCTCCTCGAGCTTCTCGTTCTGCGCTTCCTCGGAGACATCGGGGGGGGGGGGCTTGTTTCTGGCCCCAGGCCTGGAAGCGGGCGCGGAGGTTGGCGGCGGTGGTCTTGGAGATGGCAGCTGCGTTCTCGTGCTCGTGCTCCTCCCCCGAGACTTCGTTCTTCTCTTCCGGCTGAGGCTGCTGCTGCTGCTCCGCCTCTCCAGCCTTCTCCGCGTCCGCATCGATGCTGGCGGCGGGGCCAGGCTCGGTGACAGTGTCGCTGGAGTCTGTGATGGTGAGGCCGGCGAGGCACTCGATGAGACTGTTCATGACCGCGGCCGCGACCAAGTCCTCTACCTCAGCAAGCGAGGTGACGTCTGCGTTGCTGGGTGCAGACGCTTCCTCCGTGTCGTCGAAGGAGGCATGTGCGTTGTTGTCCGCCTCTTCGCTGCTCCCGTCCACCGCAGCGGGTCCGGTTGCTCCGGTGGTATCCTCGTGCTCGCCAGTGACCTGGTCAGCGGGAGTTCCAGATTCGTTGCTATGCTCGGGCACGATCGGGAGGCTGCTGATCTCGGGTCCGGCCAGCGCGGGAGGGGCGGTGTCGTCGATCGGAATGTTGGTGATGCTGGGCATGTTGTGCGTATGAACAGTCGCGATATCGGTAGACTCGATATTGGCGGCCGGCTCGACACCGTCAGCGAGGACAACTGCATCGGACGCAGGCGTGTTTTCTATGGCCATGCTGGCCATGCTGGCCATGATGCGCGTGAGCTCTTCTGCTGCATCGTCGGCGCTAGACTGGTCGCTGTCTATCTGGAGTGTGACGATGGGAGTCTCGAGGCCGGTGGAAGCGTCCTCGGAGGTGTGGTCGGCGGGAGGGCTGTCGGCGATGGGCATGGCGCCATCGGTGAGGGAGACGACAAAACTGTTGGACGCGCTTTCCGCGGTATGCTCGTCGCGGTCGGTGACAGCGGCAGTATTGCCTGCAGTGTTGCCCGCCATATCCATGTCGCTCTGCTTCATGATCTCCGGGCCAATGCTGCCGGGTTCGGCATTAGCCTGGATGGAGGTAGAGGTGCCATCGTCTGCCGCAGCAGCTAAAGACATGCCGCCGAAGTTCGCGAAAAGATCGTGGAGCGCGACTTGGGCCTCGGCTTCGCCGGCTGCCATGATGGGCTCTGGGGTCGTGTACTCGATAGCAATGGGCTCGATACCATTGCCATTGCTGGGAAGGGCGCTGTCGGTCTGGACGGCGGAGTAGTCGACGGCGGTGGCCGCGGGGAAGCTGATGTTGCCGGCGGGGGTGGCACCCATTTGCGGCGTGTAGGTATTGACGGGGAAGTGCTCATCGAGGTACGCGTGAGCCTGCGCAATGTCGTCCATGGTGATGGGCTCGGTGAAGGTCGTGTCCTCGATCATGGCGTTCTGGGCCGTGTCGACGAAACCGAATGGGGCTGCCTGCGCTTTGGTCGTACTGTCGAGCATCATGGTGTTGTCGGCGGGTGCGACACTGGCTGAGGAACCGTCGACAGAGGTAGAGCCGCTGCCTTCCGCCCTCGCCTGTCCCTGCAAGATCCAGGCGCTGAACTGCTGCAACCCGTCGAGGGTCAGCCCGCTGAGGTATTCGCTGAGGGAGAATCAGTCGCCTGTTTCGGCGCCACCGCTGGCCGGGGCATTCTCGAAAGTCGCGTCGAAGCTTCCTCCGAAACTAGCAGCGGCGGGTGTGGCAGTGCTTGCCATAAAGTTAACGGCGCTGTCGGAAGTGGCTGACGGCGCGTCGGTGGCATCGGTAGTGAGGTTCATGGAGATGGTGAGGGCTAGAGCGAGTTCGTCGGGCGCGAGTTCCGGGCCGTCCACGTCCATCGCCTCAATGTTCTCTGTGGAGCCAATGCCAAGGTTTCCGGTGACGAACGCTGAGCTGAAGGTCGTGTCGGTGGCCGTGGCCAGGAAGTTCTGCGTCGCGTAACTGATCCCGCCGTCGAGCGGCGCACTGAGGAGGTTTAACGCGTCCGTTGGGGTGTATGTGGCGGTGGTTGAGGGGTTGAACGCCGCAAAGTCGGTAGAGCTCTGCTGAGCGTCGGTCGTGCCAAAGATGGCCTGGTTGAGCTCCTGGGTTTGTTCAGGTGTGAGCGCGACAGACCCGTCGGGGTTGTATGCGAAGGTGGGAGCGTAGGTGGGCGCGCGCGTCTCGAACTCGGTCAAGTCCAAGCTACTGAAGTCGAAGCTCGAGAAGTCGAGGTCGGTGACGTCGACGCCGTCGTAGAAATAGTATGGGCCCCCACCATCGGAACCGTCAAGGGGGAAGTTCGGAAGCGCCGAATAGTCGAAAGTGTCGGCGGTTCTGGGCCCGGCGACCTGCGCCGAGGAAGTTCCGACTCAGGGAGTCTGGAGGAAGGCGTGGGAGCCGGCAGCAGTGGTCGTGATATCGGTCACCACGTCGATCACGCTGGCCCCCTCCGCCTCCGTGACTACGACTGTGGGTGCGACGATGGCGTTCTGTGCGCCAGAAGAAGTCCCAAGCTCGGTAACAGTTGCAGTGCCACCGGATTCAGTGGCGACGGTCTGCTCCATCGCTGCAGGGGCAACAGCCTGTACCGGCTCGTCGAAGAGGGGAACCTGGGCGAGATTGTCGAACTGATAGATATCCTGCTCCTGGTCGATGTTAGCTGAGACGGCTCGATGGTACTTACGGTTACCGTGACGATTGATTCCTCAGTAACGATTGGAGGAGAAGAGGCAGGCTCGGGCTCAGCCTGAAGCGCAGGTAAGGCGAAGGAGAAGTTGCACGACAGACCTGTGGGCTCGGTTGTGACCTGCGCGAGCGAGCGAGCGGGCGTACCCTCCGTAGCCGCAGTCACAGGAAGGGTGGAGCGCTTAGGCTTACGGCGAAGGGCTCGCTTCGCGATAGGGGTGGTGTTCTGGGAAGAAGCGCCAAGGGCGAAGGTTGCGCACGCCATTGATGGCTGGGTCGGAATGTCGGTTGCAGTCAAGTGAGTCGAGGTCGTGGCAGTGGCAGTCTCGACAGGAAAGACGGGTGTGGGCTCGGGCGTGGGCTCGGGCGTGGGCTCAACGGGAAAGGGATCGATGGGCGCGGGCTCGACGGGCGTGAACTTCGCATCATGCTGGACAGCGGAAAAGTCGAAAGTAGACGAGCTCGGCATGCTCGCTCCGAACTGGAGAATGGCGCTCTCAACCGCCTCAGTTGCCACAGAGGGCGCGGGCGAGTGGGTGGTGGCATTGTCCATAGAAGCAGCATGGAGGCGGCGTGGGAGAGGCTTAAGCAGGCGGCGAGGCGCGGGAGCGATGGCCCTCTCAGCAGGAGCGCCAAACTTCAAGGTTGCATTCGCGCCGAAGGACTTGGTCGGAATGGCGCGGGTGGCGATCGAGGAAGTCGGGGTCGTGGCGGCCACATTGGCTGACCGGGCAGGAACGACGGGCGAAGGCACGGGCTCGGCTTGCTGGTACGCAGCAGCGCCTGGAAAGACGGCAGGCGTGGACGAGTGGAACATGTGGACGTACGTCGGTCCGGGCGCGGGCGGGGCGGGAGGGACGGGCGACCTGGGCGCGGGCATAGCGGGCGCGGGCTCGTTCTCGTCCTGCTCGGAGTCTGCGTAGCCGTAGTCGCCCCCCTCGTCAACGTACGCGTTGCCGATGTACGGGCCGTGCAGGTCCTGCTCGGAGGTGTACCCATAATCGAACTCTTCGTAGTTGAGACAGTCGTCATGGTAATCAAACTCCTCCTCGGCGTCAGAGTAATTGTGGTACGAGTCGAGGTTGGCGGCAGGAGGCGTCGGCTGAGCTTGAGCTGCGTGAGCAGGCCGAGGGATATGGTCCTCATCCGAGCTCGAACAAATGTCCATGTCATCATCCCGAGCCGTGTCTGGCGCGGTCTCGGGGTTCAGAGACTGGACCGAAGCGCTGGTTCCGCTGGTTCCGCTCGGTTCGGCGATGGGCTGAGTGTCCATGGCCATCTCGGCGTCGTTCTCGGCCGCCTTCTCGTCCTCGTCCGTCGCTTGCTTCAGAAACATCTTTAGGTTGATAAAGTCCTTGTCGCCATGCATGTCCATCTCGCGCCCGTACTGCATCGCGTCATTCGCATCGGCGGCCTGGGCGGCCATGGCGGTCGGCGCGACTGCCGTGGCGGGGGTGAGAGTGGGTGCGGCGGGGGCGGCCTTGGGACTTCTGGCGGCCAGGCACCGCGGCTTGCGCGGGAGCTTGGCGAACCGGCGAGGGGTGCTCATGGCTGCGAAAATGAGCTCGGGACTCGAGAGTTGTGTTGATCGGGTTGATCGAGATGCTCGAAGCTCGAGGAGCTCGAGGGTTGCTGTTTGTTGAGGTCGAGGTTGAAGTGTGAGGGTGATTAATGATCGTGATGATTAATGATCGTGATGATGCGACTGGATGCGTGACGATGATGGTAAGCCGATGTCAGCGGGTGAGTGAATGATGTTGATGATGAGCAGTGTCCACGCCAGCGTTATATTCTTCCTCGCTCTCGTTCTGCGCTGCGCTCGCTGTGGGAATGCGAGGTGACATGCGGGGGGGGGGGGGGGGGGGGGGGGGGGGGGGGGGGGGGGGGGGGGGGGGGGGGGGGGGGGGGGGGGGGGCGGACACACAGCGCGAGCGCACATTTGGATGTGTAGGAGGCGAGGTTGCGACGACGCGGTGAAGTGCCAGGGACAAAGATAGCGCGATTGCACACACGATGATGGTGTGGTGAGATATGACAATGCCAGGCTCGCATCGGTGGTCGATCAATCGAGTTGCCTTGTTCGATCAGCGAGAAAGGCTTGGAGTGCGGTCAGCTGCCGATCAGTTTAGTGTCACTGGAGACTGAATTCGCAAGAGTATGGGTCGTGCATGAGCAGCTACCGTATCCTTCAGCGAGCGAGTTCGCTGGCGACAGTTGACGACTCCACACACTCGATCTTCCGTCGTCCGATCTCGTCGGACATACGAGCCGTCTCGCACACACGTCGCACGGACACCAAGCCTGCACAGCATTCCGAGAGCTCTCACATCAGATCCATGGTGGGAACGTCAGTCTCCTCATTCAGCATGCCTCAGCCAGTCCTGTAGAGTACGAGCAACATTACAAGATCAGGCGCGTTCTAAAACCCCGTAAATCACGGAGACACGCCACACCGCATCCTCCACCCACTCGACCTTCGCGAAAACCTGTCCTCCAGACTCCCTCTTCGATTCTCAAGACCCATGCTTCGCGCACAGCGTTAAAAAGGTCACGACGGGGATCGAACCCGCAATCTCCTGATGTACTTGAATCCCCGAGATGAGCTCAGATAAAGAGTCGTAGTCAGACGCCTTGCCATTGGGCCACGCGACCGATAAAAACTGTGCGCGAGGCTTGGAGACGGCGCCGCCCGCCCGGGTGCGAGAGCACGTGGCAGCCATCAAAGGGAGTATCTGTCATGAGTGCAGTAGGATAAAGAGGATGATGCAGACGATGGTGCAAGGAAAGGAGTGAGCGATGAGTGATGAAAGTCGAGCTGCAGAAGGGGCGCAGTGTGGGGCGTAGTGCCAAACTAAAAAGCCTCCGACGCTTATCAGACGCCGATAAGATACCAAAACATCTATACTCACTGCTCTCGCTCATTTCCCTCTTGTCCTAAATGCTGTCGAACTCCAATTCGAAGCGCGCCTAGCAGAAAACAACGCAAAAAGGTCACGACGGGGATCGAACCCGCAATCTCCTGATGAACTCCGAAAATCGTAGTCAGACGCCTTGCCATTGGGCCACGCGACCTGTTGAAAGTTGAAGGGGACGACAGGGCCAAACCACGCGCCCAGCAATTTCGAACGCTGTAAGGTGGGACACAGCTGGATCTCTCTGGGGCCTGCTGCGAGAGACAGAACAACGAGAAGGTGAGGCGAGAAGACAATGAGGTGCAAGGACAAATAGGAAAGATACACTCACCTTTGAACCTTGACAGGAAGGAGGTCGAGGCGGAGAGTGTTAGTCGATCCTTCTGAACCAAGCCAGAGCGAACGTGGAGCGTCCTGAGGGTAGGGGAGGAAACTACGGTCACGCTGTGCTGGGCAGTGGCAAGAGAAGGTGGTTGTTATTGACGAACGGCCATTACAACCGTACGTCTCCCATCGTCTCTCGAGGAGGCACCTGGATGTCAGCTCATATTGCGCCTCACGACAACCTACCCGGTGAAGTTGCTGAGTTGTGACGAACAACTTGACGGCAAGGCATGAATGAAGGCAGGCGGTGATGCGGATGATGAGAGCTGAGAGGGCGGAGTTGACGTGGAGAGCAATGAGAAAGACGAGGAAGACACATCTGAGGGCGGAGGGCTGCTGTGAACGTCTTGTGGGACCAGATCAAGTGTCACGACGTCCCCCCCCTCCCCTCCTTTCGCATCACGCCCCCCCGGTTGCTTCTCGTCTGCGCCTCGGCATTGTTCCACCTGTTCCTGTTTCAGCGCCTCACCGCGAAACGTCAGTCTTCTGAATCGACTCTGTTCAGCTGTTTGGAATTGAATGGGGTTGATCATCACGTGACGACCGGAAGAGATGCGGACCCGATACACGGGCAATGAGGAAAGATGACGCGCCGGTCTCAGACGATGTCGACAGTTCTGTGCTTCTCGTGTGCCCCAGGCACAACGGCGACTTCCAGCGCTCAGCCAGCAGCGAAAGCCCCTTCTGTTGATCCTGCTGGAATTCGATCGAATACCAAACAACACGGAGAGCTGCACCCATAGAGAGATTCTGGTTGGAGGGTTGGTTGAGCCGTTGCAACACGCGGTGGGCGATGTGCAGTTGCTTGCGCAGATCAGGAATCGGTTATTCGGGAGGAAACGAATGACAGAGGGGCTGGCGGCGAGTTGTCAAGGAGGGGCTTGTTATGCACCAGTCAGTCTCGGGGCCGCGTTCGGCGGGATGAGGACGTTGGCAACGATGACAGAAAAGGTCAAATGGACGATGTGAAACGCAGACAAGATCGAATGAGAGGCATAGATGGTCCGAGGAACCGAGGGTTGAGGACACAGGGAAGAAGTCAATTAGACGCCGGAACAGCGCATTTAGGCGAGTGAACCGAGGCCGAGCCCTCCACTCTCGCGGTTCGGGCAAGTCACAAGCGGGGCCAGAGGGGTGGGGCAACGGGGAGGTGGCTATAGAGCGAGGCTGATCCTAAGCTTCTGGTTCCATTTCTGGTGCACAGACCGCGCGCCGAGGCCCTCAGGCCCTCCAAGTGACGTTCTTGCTCACTGTAGCTTACAGCACTGTCTTTGACCTCCACACCTCCACTTCCCACTCCCCCCTGACCGTCTTCTGGCGCCCCGACTTTTGGTCAACATCCTCTTTTCGACTTGTCCTTGATCATTATCTCGCTACAATCGCCTCTTGGCCACCTGGTCATCCTCATTACCCCATGTCCTCCACTTCACCAAACTCTCCGCCAAAGCGCGACCTGGAACCTGCATCCGCAAACAACCAGCCGAGCTCGAGCTCGAGCTCCGCACCACCGCCGAAGCGCACACGCTCCAGGAACGGCTGCCTTGTCTGTCGTGCACGCCGCATCAAGTGCGATCTCGGTGAGCTATTGGGTCGTTGAGTTTCAGCTGACAGCATTAGAGCGACCAGAATGCCGTCGCTGCATCAACTACTCGGCGCAATGCGTCTACCCCGTCAAGAAAGCGTTTGACCCAAAGGCCGTCGACGCCGCCCTCGGCAGCAGACACAACCGCCCGTCCAACATGGCCGCGACAGCTGCTGCGTACCAGGATAACTTCCTTCCTCCGCACCAGACACCTTCTCCTCCACTGAACCAGATTGACCAGCTCAGCCAGGCTGGTCCCTCACACGACCAGGGGCCGTTCCGCAACTCGTCGAGCCACCTTCCTCCGCGCGCCGACCGCAGGCGCCTGCTCGACTCGGTGCAGCCGCTGGAAATGGTACATGCGCTGTTTCGCAAAACGAAAATGGGCAACTACTTCAACAACCCGAACATCTCGCCTCCAGAGTTCCTCAGCCATGCCTTCCCCGAACCCGAGGACCTGAAGTGCCTTGCGCATGCGTTCAGCTACGCGCTCAGTATCACGGTCATTGATGAGGACCACAACCCGTGGATCGAGCACCTGGCACCGATGTTCCTGTTCCCGTCTGGAGAAGCGCCGTTGAGCGTGAGCGCCCTGAAGTACTCGATGCTTGCCATTGGAGCGACCCACTTGAGCTTCTTCGAAGCCGCCGCCAGGTCGAGCGAGGCCGAACACACGCTTGAACTCTCGAAGCGCTACCGGCACACCGCGCTCGGCTTGCTGCGGCAAGCCCGCAGAACGCCTGGTGAGCTGGGGCACGACGCCTTCCTCGCGGCAAGTCTCATGATTGTCGACAACGATGTAAGCTCGCAAGATGTCGTATATCGGAGCTGACAAAAGATCCTGGCCGCGAACGTCTCCTGGCGTGAGCCTCTTCGATATGCCAAGGCGGCTATAGCACACCGTGGTGGCGCCGGGAATCTGCTCTTCGGGCGCGACTGGCGTCAATATTGTCGACGAGGCGTTGATGCGTTCTTGGACGGTATCAAGCCTCCACCGCCTGCGCGCCGATACCTTATCGAGCACGCAGTCATGCACGACCTTCTCTCGTGCTTCTCGACGGGCGACCCGCCCACAGTGCTGGACCAGGATTCGTCGTGGTGGGAACTTCTCGGAACGACAGGCTCAACGGATCGGGAGGTGAGTGGCTTGCGGGTCTGGAGCGCAATGAGGCGTTTGTGGCTGACCGCAGTGGGAGAGCCTCGAGTCATTGGTTGGGTTCGACCGGTCAATGGTTCGGTTGGCTGCCACCGTCCTGACGTTGTACTCGCGCTGGCGCAAGTTCGAAGCGCACTACCGACCACTGAACGAGCTCGATCCCGCCGTGTCGCTGCACAGCCCGGCTGCGATGGAGCGTATGGAGCTGTCGCGTCAGCTGACCAACGTTCAGGTTGAGATGTCCACGTGGCGCTCGGAGGCACCTGCTCGTTACATGGCGCCGCGCACGATGATCGGCTCGATGACGCTCTGGCACGGGATGCAGATCATCTTGCTCCGCGACATGCAGAAGCGCGGTCGTGACGACGCCGATGTGCAATCGAGCGCGTCGGCGATCCTGGAGCTCTGTATCGAAGTCGGTGACAAGGTCGAGTTCTTGAACTGGAGTCTGATCGTCGCCTGCTCGGTGCTTTTGGATCTCGATAAGCGCAACGTTGCCCGCGGCGTCATGAAGACATTCGCGTACCAGTGCTGTCACGAACTCGAAGTCTCGCGCGAGATCATCGAGGAGATGTGGAAGCGTATCGATCAAGGGTACGACGACGAGAGTTCGAACTGGCGTGAGGTTGCAATTGAGATTGGTCGGCCAGCGATTATCGGTTAGTCATAATGATAAGCATAGAGAGATTGTAAGATACAAGATACAAGGTACAAGATACAAGATACAAGATAGCCGTCTTGGGGATATACAGCTTAGACTTGGAACCGGCGTGTGGGAACCTACCAGCGGCCTGATCTCGGTGAACCATTTTCCGATTTTGCTCTCGTGGCCCCATAGCGGTAACCAAAGGGCACTACCACCAACTCATGGCCCAGTATCTAGTCGGTACAGCCGGTATCGCAGCGATAGCAGGACGGGCGATGGGAGATATGGTAGCGAGCTCGGGTGATGCGAGCGAAGCGGAGTATCTAGTCCCTCTCCACCACTGAGAGCGCTGCACGTGACTCACGAGCGCCGATGCGAAGTTCGGATGAGGCGAACTTAGGGTCAACCGAGGTCCGTTGTCGGGTGACGCCGAGTGGAATGCGGTACCATGATTGGGGGCGATGGCAGCAAGGGCGGGGGAGGCACAGGGTGGAGCGCTGTGAAAACGTGCCAGACTTCCCAATTCGACGTGCAAGATTGCGGTTATCGCGGCTCCAGAGCACGGCGCCAGCACCCGGTACACACGGCGACACATCCGTGCCAGCGGACGAACCTTCTCACCCCAGAGCCACGGCAGTACCTCGGGACATCCAAGATGGTAGCTCCTGATACGCGGCTCTCGTCTAGCCCGCCTGGCGGATCCTCGAGTCTCGCGTGATACGAGGCTGAGCGCACGCTGACTCAAGCCTGCCTTCGCTTCGGACTGGGCTCGCACGCCTGTACGCCCAACCAGCTCCCCCTATCGATAAGTCGAGCGGGTACCAATCAACCTCCGTCTGAAGCTCGGGTTTTGCGCGATCGGTCCTTGATCACCCCCCACTGTCCCTTACGTCCCCGCACCACATGCCCACATGACGGGTCCGGCTTCGCAAGCTTTCGTACCTCGGCTTGCCCACTCACATCGCATCGCCAGGTGACCACCCGAGACAGACCCCCCACACCGGTGTGAAAAGATACATAAGACCGAACCCCGCACCGCTCTTACATTTCCTCCACATTCGCTCTCTTCACTACCACCACCACATAGCGAGCACACCATGTCGAAGAGCGACTCTCTGTCCGCCGCGACGGCCGGCCTGTCGATCAGCGGAGCCGGCGGCCCCCAAGCCGCGCGCTCCACGCAGGGCTACCACCCCCTCGACCCGCTGTCGAAGGATGAGGTCCGCGCCGCGACCCACGCGATCAAGCAATACGTCGACGCCCAGGAGAAGGGCGAGCACCGTTTCTGGTTCAAGAGCATCCAGCTGATCGACCCGCCGAAGGCTGTCCTGGCCCCGTGGCTCGACCGGTGGCACCAGGGACTTCCCGTGCAGCGCCTGCCCAGGCGCGCCGAGTGTCTCGCCGGTGTCAAGCGTCCCGACTCGACGAGCTGGTACGAGTTCTACGTCTCGCTCGACGGTGAGGCCAAGGTCGAGCGCGCTGTCCAGTGCCCGACCGATCTCCACGTTCCCCCTGACATGGCCGAGATGCTCGCCGCCGAGGAGGCTCTCCTGAAGCACCCCGAGTTCCTTGCTGCCATCGAGAAGCTCGGCCTCCCGAAGCACTGGAAGGTTGTCGCCGACGGATGGATCTACGGTGCCGACGACTTTGAGCGCAAGAACCGCTACACCCCCTTCATGGTCTACGCCAACACGAACGGCAACCCCGACTCGTGCCACTACTCTGCCCCCCTTCCCCTCGTCCCCGTCATGAGCTCGGACGACTTCTCCCTCGTCCGCATCGACTGGACGCCCATCTTCGGTACCGGCGAGAAGACCTTCCTCGACCTCAAGGAGCCGTTCCCTTGGCACCTGTACGAGAGCAACGAGTACGACCCCGAGCTCCTCGTTGCTTCGGGCACTCAGCTCCGCCAGGACTTGCGCCCTTACCGCGTCATCCAGCCCGAGGGCGCCTCGTTCTCGCTCGAGGGCCGCGTCCTCCGCTGGCAGAAGTGGAGCATGCACATCGGCTTCAACTACCGCGAGGGTCTCGTTCTCTCCGACATCCGCTACGACGGCCGCAAGACCTTCTACCGTCTGTCCGTCTCGGACATGACTGTGCCCTACGGCGACCCCCGTGCTCCCTTCCACCGCAAGCAGGCGTTCGACCTCGGCGACGTCGGCGCGGGCCTGACAGCCAACGAGCTCAAGCTCGGCTGCGACTGCCTCGGCGAGATCCACTACCTGGACTTTGACCACCTCGACGTCAAGGGCGACGCGCAGACGCTTCAGGGCGTCGTGTGCATCCACGAGCAGGACGACGGCATCGGATGGAAGCACACCAACTACCGCACCGGCCGTCCCGCGGTCACGCGCTCTCGCATCCTGATCCTGCAGACGATCCTGACGGTTGCCAACTACGAGTACATCTTCAACTGGCGCTTCGACCAGGCTGCCGCTGTCCACCTCGAGATCCGCGCGACCGGTATCCTCTCGACCGCCGCGATCCTCCCGGGAGAGCTCTCGCCGTACGGCAATGTCGTTTCGCCCGGCGTCCTCGGCACGAACCACCAGCACCTGTTCAGCATCCGTATCGACCCCGCCGTCGACGGCCACAACAACACGGTCGTGCAGGAGGATTCTGTCCCGATGCCCTTTGACGCCAAGAACCCGCCCGAGAACAACAAGTGGGGTGTCGGCTACACCGTCGAGAAGACGCCCATCACTCGCTCGGGCGCTGCCGACGCTGCCCCGCACAAGAACCGCGTGTTCAAGATCGTGAACCCGAACGTGAAGAACCCCATCTCGGGCAAGCCGGTGGGCTACAAGCTCGTTCCCGCGCCGAGCCAGCTCATGCTCGCGCACCCCGATTCGGTCCAGTACGCCCGTGCCGAGTTTGGCGAGCACCACATCTACGTGACCAAGTACAAGGACGGCGAGTACTACGCCGCGGGCAAGTACACGAACCAGTCGTACGGTAACGCGAAGGGCATGCGCTCCTTCGTCGGCCGCAACGACAAGACGGACAACGAGGACATTGTCGTCTGGCACACCCTTGGCCTCACGCACAATCCTCGCGTCGAGGACTACCCCGTCATGCCCGTCGAGACGCACATGATCTCGCTCAAGCCGTTCGACTTCTTCGGTCGCAGCCCCGCCATCGACGTGCCCCCCTCCACGCAGGCGTTCAACCAGAGCACTCTGTTCAAGGTCGCCAGCGAGGAGATTGAGGACAACGCCCCCGTCAACGAGGGCAAGGACAAGGCTTGCTGCAAGCTCTAGGCCGGAGCGAGCCGAAAGGCGAGCACAGGCGAGTAGTGAAAAGGCGATAGGGGCGAGACCAGTGTAAGAGAACAGCAGTTTAGTTTGTAACGACGAATGCAACGAAGGATTTCTGGACCTCGTACATCGTGTGCCCGTGTGCCACGGGGCGCAACGACTCTTATGCCGTGGCGATCGCTACTGGCACACTGATACGTCAACTAGCTGACCGCCTGGTTTACTTTAAACACTTCGTTGACCTGCACTCTCGACTGTCATCCAGTGCAGGCCGCAACCACGACACAGGTAGCTGCGTACCTCCATCACGCAGCTGATACCAGCCACCGACTACGCTCCCTCGTCAAAGCGCTGCGAGCGGCCATGCGAGGTTCGCTACATAATCAGGGCTGTCTTAGCTGACTCACAGGCCCCTCAGGCGACGTCGGGGTATCTATCCGAGGCATCTAGCATCGTACGTGATTGGCGAGGGGAGCGGCACCCGCAGCCAGTGCGTCCTCAGCTATGAGCTAACTCCAGGAACTGGCAGACCACTACTTGTCCTGCGCAGTTGCTCCGTGGTCAGAGCGTCGTGTAAGAAGACAGCTCCAGCGAGTAGAGGATGAGCTGACGCGCAGCCTCTCCCTTGACACCGAGTTCTCTCTTCAATGCAACGCAGGAGTGCAATGTTTGGTGAGTACTCTCACATGATGTGGACTGGTTAGCTCGTAGGTGTCGGGTAGGGCAGACTTCTGTGCTCCACTCGTCACAGTCGGAGGGCAATGGAGCCGGTGCCAGACTGGGGGCGCTCGAGCAGACCGCTGTGCGAAACCTGACATGAAGCTTACCCACAGCCCGCCGCTTCGCACCTGCACATCTGGGTGTGGCAGTTGGCGTCCATCGTCTGAAGAGGAAAGGTCCTACGCTGTTAATAGATCCGCTTGGCTTGCGAAAGCCGACGACAGCGTGTTGTTTCACTCTGGGGAATAAGCCAGGTCAGCTTCCCATAGAGTCATGCCCTAGCTGACTCGCAGTTGGTGCCCATGCCTGGCTACATATGCCAATGCGCATGACGTCGCGTTCACTCCAGTGTTGACCGCAACCGGGGAAGAGCGGTAGCAACAGGTGAGAGCTCTGTTCCACGCGTAGAATGTAGCGGACAACAGGTCTTGGTCGATCACGCTCGAACGGTGAGCTGAAAGATTCTCTGAGGGGAAGCAAACTCGCAGATCTGTAGAGCTTCTCTGCACTCCCTTGCGGCCGCGTCTCCTCGCGTGATGCGTCAGTAGACAGCTTTGCCTACGTTGTACCAAAGCTGACATGCAGCGGCGTACCCTCGCATCACTCGATACCAGTCTCGACGTGTGTAGCTGCCGACCTCAGAATACGGGAACATAGCTGATCTCCAGATAGTCTGGGAATCGTCCTCGGTCTGTAAACCGAACGTCCAAGGTCCGCTAAGAGACGACGGGGTCGCTCACGCTGACCTGCTCTTTCCGGAGAGCGGGCGTAGGTATGCTGAAAAGCCCCTGGCAATAGCTGGCATTCAGAATGGCAAGCATCGCCTTCACCATTTGCATCTTGACACCTGACACAACAACGGCCCAGGTAGAAAGACGAGCTCTGCTCGTCAGAGCCTTCAGGAAGAGAGCTGAGGTGAGCTAGATACACTGCGGGCGTTTTAAGCTGACAGGCAGACGTCAGACGTTGTCCTCGTCCCGTTCGAGTGAAGCTGGCGCACAGCGCAAAAGCAGGATTCAATGCCTCTTTATCTGGTGGACAGCAAAACAGCTCCCAAGATAAGCTGTGAGCTTGCTGGACAAAGCTTATAGCCAGGTCGTAGCCCTCACAGGCTGTACGCCCCCAGTGGAAACCGCCGGTGTTGGGATATGGAAAAACGGGAATTAATTACTATTAGGCTGCTGGACCGCTTATATGCTAATTCCAACACGCCGGCATGGGTGCCGCGCCGATGTAGACCGGCAGCTGACGCTCGACTTTCAACAGGTCGCGTGGCCCAATGGCAAGGCGTCTGACTACGATTTGCTAGTTTATCAGGAGATTGCGGGTTCGATCCCCGTCGTGACCTTTTTGACTCTATGCCTACGCTTAGGAGATGGGGTAGAGCGTGAAGGACGTCGTGAGGGGTGGAGAAGTGGAGCGGAGAGCGTAGAAGGGCGGGGTGCGAACGTGGCACCAACGTGAGTTTTTGCCATTTTTCGCCGCAGGCTGCGGACACAGACGGTCATCATTCGCTGACCACCGCGTGTAGAATGGGACCGTTCCAAAGCTATTCCACCCGGACGCTCCTGTTAAATGCGTCTATTGTCTAAGGGGGCTTGGGTACATTCCGACGCCTCGTCAGCCCCTCATTACCTCCACCCGCTCCACCCGCGCCACCCAAAGATGTCCTCACCTGTCCGCACGTCCCCCCTTCCAAAACACCAAAAGGTAGCACCTTTCGGCGCATTCGTGCTTCCCGTCGGAGAATCGAACTCCGATCTCCCGCGGTCTGTCATGACAAGCGAGCATACTAGCCGTTATACGAACGGGAACAGGCACGACGGTGTTCCCCAACGCCGGCTCGCGTTCGGCGGCGCCACGCCGAAGCCGAAGCGCTGTGCAGGACGGCAGAGGACAGTTGGGAGACAAAGAAGCACTGCTATGGAAAGACGGCCATTTCACCCAAACTAGTCGAGCAGAGGGTCTGTCAATCGATTGATGTGCAGAGGCATAGGGATCGGCACTGACGGCAGTCGTCGGGCAGATATCACGCCGCTTTGTCTCTAACCACGAAATAGAGAGCACTCATCAACGGTTCAAGAACAGCCGACAGCATGACTGGAGCTCAAGGCAGTAACGTGCACCCCTGAAGCTGCAGCTTCCTGCCCCTCTCTCTCCATGAACTCAGCGGCTCAGGGTCCGGTCTGATGTACTCAGCCGTCTCCTCCTCCATCTCACCACATCCAATCACCACCGCAAGATGTTCCCCCACCCCTCTGGACGTCCGGAGCAGCAAAAGAGGCACCAACCGGGATTTGAACCCGGGACCACTTCCAAGGATGATTCATCCGGATCCTGAGAACCCGAAGGAAGTATGATAGCGACTACACCATTGATGCCAAACACGTTGAAGAGCGTCTTCGCAGTATCATAACGATCAAGCCGAATCGTCGATTTGTAGAAATCTAGGCTGCCGGGGGCCCAAGCAACGATGTTGCTCGTAGGGTGGCTAGACTTGAACTGATCAACAGAGAATGTGGTTGCATAGGATGGCCAGATGGCCACTTATATATCTACAAGCAGCTAGAGAACAAAGAGACTAGCTGCAAGCTATCGGAAGATGTCGTACGATGTCGGGCGCCGAGGCCGGCGCCGAGAATGCGTGTAAGAAGCATGTTGAGCATGTTCTCAGCTAGAACAATAGAATCATTGAGAACGAGGGTGCTGACAGGATGTCGAACACCGGAGTACGGGCCGAGTGCCGTGAGGCACGTGGGAAAGAAATCACGTGATTTCCAACATCGATTGCTGTTGTGGGCGGCTCACTGCCACGGGCACACCGTCTGATAGGCTGACGAACGGCGTGGTTGCACCTCTTGTGCGAGTGAGGGACGGCACACGCTGAAAACAGCAGCGATCAGTGTTTCGAGTGCTGATCGGCATATACGGGCGCAACAGGTTTAGTGACCCGACTTTATATGACCGCACCAAGGCTTTCCCTGTTGACTGTCACACTGGCAGCGGCGCTCATGTGTACAGCGCAAAGCCGAGAGTTGGGAGAACACGCAGTAGCGGCTGTAGATCGCGAAAAGAGGACGGGTACGGCGAGGAGCGCGTTACTCACAAGGCACTTCGAGCGAGTCTTGCAATAGGCTCTCTGTACGCCTTCCTCACGCCGATATGAGCTCGCACCCGCCCCGCTGCCGGGGTGGCCCTGCTCTCTCGGCCTCGTCCCATCGGTCGCGTGGCCCAATGGCAAGGCGTCTGACTACGACTTCAGCCCTTCGCAGTTCATTGCGGAGTTCCGAGGTAATCAGGAGATTGCGGGTTCGATCCCCGTCGTGACCTTTTTGAACGTGCGCATGCATGGTATAGAGAGGAAGAGACAGTTGTGAGAGGAGGCAGAAGTGTAGCGGGACCTGGAGAAAGATCAAAGATCACCGGTTGAGTGTGGCAACTGACCTGGGTTTTCGGATTTTTGTTTTTGTACGTCTGTTTTCGGTTTCTCAAGCACGCCGAGGGCAGTAGAGAGTCGCCTACGTCTCTCATGCCATTAGGACGATCTTCTTACAGCCGGAGCCGTGACAGAAAGTGTGAGTCATGGTGGTAATAGCTAGTGCTGATTTTGCTAGCCCGATTACCATCACCCAGTAACTCACCCTTTCCTCTGTGGCCTTTCGACCTCCAAAACATTAAAAGACAACGCTCTCCAGCTTAGCTGTGCTTCCTGTCGGAGAATCGAACTCCGATCTCCCGCGGTCTGTCATGACAAGCGAGCATACTAGCCGTTATACGAACAGGAAGGAGCACGTCTGCATCTTGGGGCGTCCGCACGTGTTCGGCGGCGCCAGCGAGCGGCTGGGCAGTCTGCAGACAGACCAATACAACCAACAGGACACTGTGATGTCTAGGCGCCTTCATTAGGATGGAAGCCGAGACGTCGAAGTTGGGTGCCGACCCACAGAACCTGGTCCTCATTCGAGTCACTGGAGAACAGGAGGGTCCTTTATTCAGCCTCCTGCCATAACAGCCCTTTTGTATTCTCACCATCAACAGAGACGCCCTCGCACCGGCGCCGCTCTCGGCGTGGTGTTGGGTGCACGGCTCTTCCCATCGGTCGCGTGGCCCAATGGCAAGGCGTCTGACTACGACTCCCTCCCCGAGGTCATCTCGAGGATCAGAGTAATCAGGAGATTGCGGGTTCGATCCCCGTCGTGACCTTTTGGCCGTCTGGAGGTGTACTGGAGCTTTTGGCTGTCAGTTCGATGGGGGGTGAGAAGGAGCAGGACGACGGAGATGAGGGGAGTGGATGTGTGCCACACGACTTGGTATGGTGGTTTCAGCCGGCTATGTTGGGTGCTGCTGGAGGGGCGCCGAATTCCGGCTAAGCGTCTGATTTATATCCGTGTGAAGCAGCCTCCACGTTCAACCAGGATCCTTCGCCGAATCTGTTACATTTAGCCTCTTCTCTGCGTACACTTCACCCTTCTACTTTCAAGCTTTCTACTCGCTGCAGGTCTCACTGGGGGATCCGCTACTCACGACCGTTCACCCTCCCACCCACGCTCGCACCGGCGCCGACTCGGCCGCCTCCGCCCCTTCGGCGGCGTCAGTATCGGTCGCGTGGCCCAATGGCAAGGCGTCTGACTACGATCTCTCATCTCCGCAGCACATCGCGGGGCCAGGAGTAATCAGGAGATTGCGGGTTCGATCCCCGTCGTGACCTTTTGCAACGTCTGGAGACGTGCTGGGCTTTTGGACGCATGGAGGGTGGATACAGAGTGAAGGTCGGAAGGTGACGTGAGAAGGCGGTGGACTGGTGGACTGCCGCTCATGCCTGGGTAGATCGTTGCAACGTGATCTGTCTGGGAATCCGAGCACCTTGTACTTGCGCGAGGGAATTGGAGTATCGGTCTATAACCGTGGGAGGTCAGCTCGAAGCCAATTTGACGCTCCAGTTTAGGGTATTGATCCTCACCTTCCTTCTCACCCCACATCGTTTTCACTCGGTTGAACTCATCGCCCGCCGTTCAACTCACCGGAGACGTCTCCGACAAAGCATCGTCTCCCGCGAGGGCGCACGTGCCCTCGCACCGGCGCCGAGCCCACCCCGTTGCGCCCCCCGGCTTCACCAACATCGGTCGCGTGGCCCAATGGCAAGGCGTCTGACTACGATTTGCTCGTTCATCAGGAGATTGCGGGTTCGATCCCCGTCGTGACCTTTTTGCGTTTTCTGAGGGTGCTATGCATGCACGAGCATGCTTGAGACTTGAGAAGGGGGACCAAGATGACGTTGGGAGAGGTGATGGTGTGGTGTGAAGGTGATTAGCCGGTGTGGCACTTGGGGAAGCTGCGTTAGCATGATTGTTGGGCGTATCTGACGGTGAAGCTACCGGGCTATGTGAATGCATGCAGAGTCCTTGATTTCATAACTGCTTCTCTTCGCTTCGCAATGCAAGTTGTCGTATCTAATTCTACTTCGTACTTTCACAGGTCTATTTCTCTCAAGTACATTTGACACCAGCCACAGGCCCCCTCCTCCACACACTCTCGCTCCATTTCGCAGCCCAAAGCCTCGTGAGTTCCAGCAGTGCTTCACTTAGAACTCGTGCTCGTACATACTCCTCCCCTGGCCAGCATAAGAGTGCGCGTCGTCGTACACCTGATCCCTGGATCCGGGGCCAAGCATGTCGTCGTATTGTCTCGCATACCTCTCGAGTTCTGTCTCGCTGTACCCCGCCGGAATGTTGCCCGGATGTCCCGTCGTCGGCGTCGCAGCGCCCGGCGGCAAGTATCCGCTGAAGCTACTGCTCGTGCTACTGTGCCGGACATGGCGGGGCGGGAGAGGCGGGCTGTGGGGGTGGATCGGCGGCGCAGCGCCAGGCGGGAGCGAGTACGCCTGTCCGGGCGAGGCGGGGAAACCCGAGGGGCGTGCGCTCTGCTGGCTACTTGAGCTCATGACGCTGAGTCTCCTGTCTGGTCCTCCGCTCGCGCGGCGGTTGCCGTATCCTCCCGCGGTGCGCCCCGAGAAGGAGGCAGGGGCGGTCCTATCGCCCATACTCAGGCTTGACGCATAGCTGCCCGAGCGCTCGCGGGCAGGACGCGGTGCGTCGAACGCGCTGCGGCCAGAATCACGCCCAGAGTCGAAGGACATGACGCTCGCGCGACGGGCGGCGATGGCGTCCTTCCGCGCCGTGTTTAGGAGATGCACCCATTCCGCCTTCGCCGATGTCGAGGGCGCCTTGAGACGCACCGTGTTCTTCGGATTGCCCGGGATCAGGGCGAAGATCGTCTCGGGGCCCGTGGCGATGGACAGGTCGAAGAGGGACATGGGCTGGGTGTCAGCTTGGCTCTGGACGGAGAACAGCTGAAGGAGTGCGAGGACCTCACTGGCCCCGTGCGCTCGGAAACTCACCATGCGGTACAGCCTCTCGTCCTCGATCAGGATCACGATGTCGTTACACAGCACCATCTGCAGCCTCCTGCCGCTCTTGGCCTTAGACACGGGACCCTCCTTGAGCAACTTGCGCGGCCCTTGGTAAGCAGTTGGCGCAGTCAGGTCGATCCTTCCCTCGCCGCCGACCCAGAGCTGCTCTGAGAGCGTGTGCAGGCGCTCAGTCGCCTCGGCCTCGCGTACGCGCTCGTTGATGCGCGTCACCATGTCCTGCGCAATACCGAGGGCGACCTCGAGCTCGGCCTGGTCCTGGTCTTCGCGCGTGTAGTTCAGCACCTGCCGCAGAAGGAGGGGGTAGCGCGTAACGCGCTGCACTGGAACGTCAGCTGGGCTGCCAGCGTATCACAGCTACGCGTCAGACTGTAGGGGAGACTCACTCGGTTCCAGGAGGAAACTGCTAATGTCGAGACCACGAACAGCTGGCTCGCCATTACGTATCTCGACGAGCTTGGCGTCAAGCTCAGGCTTCTGCCTCCTGAGCTGGACCAACAGGCGGCGCGCATTCTCCTGGTTGAGGCAGTAGGGAATGTACACGTCGAGATCCTTCAGGTTCTCGTTCAAGATATGAGCAATGCTGTCAATGTACAGCCTGCACTGTTTTTGCCTCTCCTCGAGCAAAGACAGCAGGCGCGAGTTGAACATCATGATGTCCTCGATGTTGGCGAAGATGACGCCAAGGCTCTGCTCGTCCAGCACGTCTATCAACTTCGCGTACCACACGCCGACCAGGAGCTGGACGTCCGCGACGTAAGATGCTTCCGTCGCTATGAGCTCGAACAGGGCCTCTTGCCGCTTGCGCTCTTGCTGTGGCATCGTTTCTAATACCGATGCGTCCACGAGGGAGGACCACGTCTGCCCGAAGCCAGAACCATGCTCTTCCTCCTGCTCGCCTTCGGGGAAGGGAGCCTTGGGAGCACTGATGGGCCCGCTGATCGGCGCGCTGGAGACCGGGCGAGAAATCACCGGCGCAGCCTTCGCGGGCTGGTGGACAGACCCGGTGATGCGACTGATGAAGCCCGAGAAGCGCTGCGTCGCACTCGGCGCCGGGGCAGCGGGAGTGGGTAGCGACACCTCTGTGTGCACCTTTGGCGTAGCCGTGGGCCGCGGGGCAGGCTTGCTCTTCGTCTCGGCCAGGAAAGCCTCGTATCTTGCATAAGCGTCTTCAACCTCGATTGGTTCCTCTGCCGGAGATTCTGCCGGGGTGTTTTTCCCCGTGTCGTGCGCATGCAGGGCGCTCGGCTTGTGTGCCCTGCTCGGCACCGCTGGGGCCTGCTTCCGGCGCTGAGGGACGCCGGGCGGCTCACGCCTGATCTTGAGACCGGCCATGGCGAGCTGTTTCTCCCGCTCGGCCTCACGCCGAGCTCGCTCTTCCTCCTTCCGCTTGGCTTCCGCGTCCGCATCAGTGTCCGGATCAGGATCGTCAGACGTGTCCGACTCGTCGTCGGACCAGAAGGACAGAACGCTGTCTGCCTCCGAGTCTGCCTCGTCTACATCGTCCATCACGAAGATGCTGGATGAGCGAGAGCGGTTCGTGCGCAACGACGCGGGGTATGAGGCGTCGCCGCCGTTAGTAGGCACCGCGAGGGGTGCGATCTGCTGGGATGGCGGGGCGCCGTTTCCAAGACCGTTCCCCATGCCATCCTCGGCCGTCGTTGGTGAATCACTCAGGGTAGCGTCAGCTCGGTCCTCACCTCGCCCCTGCTGGTCGTTCGTGTCCGCGGCCATAAATCCTGCAGGTTCAGTCGGGGGCTCCACGACGACGACGGGCTGCGATGCGCTGGGAGACTCCATTTCCTTGTCCTTTTCCTTGTCTGTGATGTTGTGCGTCGTGATGGTCCGTTGGTATGAATTCGTTGCATTGAGAGAAGAGAGAGAGGAGAACAGAAAGAATGAAAATCATAAATATAATGTTTTAGCCTGTGATCACGGGAGTGTAAGAGAGAGTCTCAAAGAAAAGAGGCCACGCCTACTCACCTATGAGCTCCACGTACGCCGCGGGCACGAGCAGCGCGCGGTCGCCCCGCTCCACCTTCCACCAGTCCGCGTCCGCGTCGTCGATGACCGTGAACTCGTCGCCGGCCGTCAGCGACAGCTCCTCGGGCCCGTTCGCGGGATAGTCGTACAGCGCTCGGCCGGGCTTCTCGATGAACTCGGCCACGTAGCTGCTCGGCACCCAGCCGGCCAGGCCAGATGGCAGCGTGCCGTACCACCACTGTCCGTCCGGGTCGCGCGCCGGGTTCGCGAGCATGATCGTGTTCTCCTCGAAGGGAACGTCGCCATCGAACGAGCTCTGGTACGTGTACAGCGTGCGCACACGCAGTGAGCGGCTCAGGTCGATGTCGTCCATGCTGGGGCCGTCGGACACGGGACCCTGGGCAGGAGACTGGGCAGCCGGGAACGAGCCGCCGACAGGGGTCGCAAAGTTCTCCTCCTCGTTCTGCTCCTCGGTCGGGGGAAGCGTGACAGCCTCGCCGTACGACTGCGCCGGGTTCGAGGCGTCAGCAGCGAGGCCGGCGTACCAGTCGGTCGACTGGCGGTGGTCGTGGCGGGGGACAAAGTCGTCCTCGGCGGGAGGAGCGGGGGGAGGAGCGATGGGGGCTGAGGGAGGCGAAGGAGGGGGAACCGGGACAGAGGTAATGTGGTCCGGGACGTGGTTGCCGCCAATGACGGCACCAGTGACGGCGGGGCCACTGCGGTCGACCGTCTCAGTCTTGCGCAGCTTGGCACCGCCCTGGATCGACGACAGAAGCGCAGACATACCGCCACCGGTGGGGGCTCCACCGCCAAGCTTCTGCAGCGCGGCAGGGGGAGGAGCCTTGGGCGCAGGGGGGACGCCGTCGGTCGAGCCCGAGCGCGAGGGGCCACCGGTGATGTTACCGAAGAGAGCCGAGGCGAGGCCTGCGCGCTTGTCGCGCGAGTAGTCAAACTCGTCGTCGCTGCTGTCCGACTCATCCTGGTCCTTCTCCTGGATGACGTCCCAGTCATCGTCCGGGGGAGGGGCCGAGTTAACGCGCGCTGGGGCGGACGCCGGCTGAGGGGGTGGGGGAGGAGGGGGGGGGGGGGGGGGGGCGGGGGGAGCGGGAGGCGCAGCCGCGGGTGTCGACGCAGCAGAGCCGGACGAGGGAGGGGGCCGGAAGAAGGGGTTGAATCCAGAGGTAGGCTTGACCGGCGATACGGGGGCGTCACCAGATTGCTTGCGGTGGAACGGGTTGTGCGAGCCGGTGCCAGGTGCGGGAAGGCTGGGAGACGTAGGGGCCTCCTGGGGCTGGGGCGTGGACGCAGACGAGCGAGCCTTGCGGGCAGCAAGCAGCTCCTCTTCCCTTCGCCTCTCCTCCTCCTCTTCCTCCTGCATGCGCCTCAGGCGCTCCCTCCTCTCAGCCATCTTCCGCTTGTGCTCCTCCTCCCGCCTGCGCAGCTCAGCCTCCTCGGAGTCCTCATCCTCAGGCGTAGAGACCTTGACGGCGGGAGGAGCGGGCGGCGGGGCAGCAGTGCGGGGAGTCGGCGCAGGAGGCGGGGCCCTGGAGCGAGGAGCGGGCGGGGGCGGTCCAGGCTTCTTTGAAGACTTCGGGGGCGGGGGCGCGTTAGCAGGGGGGGTGTCGGGAGCACCGCCACTGGCGCTGGCGATACGCTGACGGCGAGCCTCCTCGCGGGCCATCTGCTCCTCGTCGGCCCTCTTTGCCTTCTCCTCGGCCTCCTTCTTCTCCTGCGCGAGGCGCGCCTCGGTGTCGTCAGCTGCAGACTCGTCAGCGGGACCAGTGTCGATACCGAGAGCACGCATACGCTCCTGGATACGGCGCTGGGCCTGCTCCTTGATCGAAAGCTTGGGCTTGGGCGAGGCAGCAGGCGGGGGAGGCGTAGGCGCGGCAGCGGGAGTCTCCTTTTTGGGTGCGGGCGAGACAGGGCGCTTGGTGTCGCGGTCGCGGCCATCTCGGCGGTCGGCGCCGTTGCGATCCCTGTCCTCGCGGCGGTCGCGGGAGCTGTCACGGCGGCGGTCGTAGTCACTGTCGCGGTCACGATTCCGGTCGTAGTCGCGATCCCGATTGCGGTAGTCGCGGTCGCGCGACGAGTCACGGCGGTAGCGGTCACGAGACGAGTCGCGGCGACGGTCATAGTCGTAGTCGCGGTCGCGGCTGCGGTCCCTGCTCCTATCGCGACGGTCGTAGGAGCCACGGAGCCAGTCCTCGCGGTCGCGGTCGTCGAAGCGGCCGTGGGTCTCGTTCCGTCGATCGCGGGCGCGGGCACCGGCGCGCTCCTCCATGCGCTTCTCGTCCTCCCGGCGCTTCTGCTTACGCTCCAGCTCGGGGAGCTTCTCGTGCATGAGGTACATCATCTCACGCTCGAGCTTGCGGCGCTCCTCGTCCTTCTCATGCGTGCGGCGGCCCTTCGAGACGTAATCGAGATCCTCCTTGAAGCGGCGGACCTTGTACTTGATGTCCTCGATCTCCTCCTCGAGCCGCTCGTCCTCCTCGGTCTTGCGGTCACGGTCCTTGCCCGCCTTGTCGAGCATGGTGGAGGTATTCTCGAGCTGGCGGCGCAGATCCGAGATCTCGGCGGACGGATCCTCGCCCTCGTAGCGCACAGCCTTGCGGTCGAGGTGTCGCGACGAGGAGCGGTAGCCGCCAGAGGACGTGTCATCGTGCTTGTAGACCTTAGCGTCTTTGGACTGCGGGCCCGAGACTCCGTACACGGGTGATGCATCCTGAGAGCGTGTGGTCTGCTCGTGCTTGAGGAGGTCCTTCATGAAGTTAACGGTCGTGTCGATGTCGCGCATCGACGCAGGCACGAGCTCGGGGGGCAGCTGGTCAGGGATCTGGTTTCCATGGAGCGCACGGTAGATGAGGCCCATGGCGACGTGGAACTCGGGGAGGTTGAGCTTTCCGCGGTTGTTCGAGTCGGCGAGGTTCCAAATCTTCATGAGGTCCTCCTGTCCGAGGCCGGACTGGCCGAACACTTCGCGCGCCATGTCGCCAGTGAGGAAGCCGTCGCCCTTGGTGTCCCAAGCGCGGAAAATCTGGTCGTAGTCCTTCTTCTCCTGGCGCGAGAGCGCCCAGGGGATCTTGGGCGTGTTGACACTGGGGTTTTGGATGAGGCTCTGGAACGTCTGCTGCAGAGGCTGCTGCTGCTGGCCCCCGAACTGGGGCATACCGCCGGAGAAGGGCTGTGAAGATCAGTAACTTGTCACTGGTCACGTCGGCTGTCGGGTAACTTACCTGCGACATGTTGCTGGGCATGAACGTCTGCATCATTGCCTGCAGACGGGGATCATGCACACCAGTAGGCTGTGCGCGGAGGCCGCCCATGCCCGTGGGCTGGGACATAAGGCCGCCGCCGCCCATACCCATACCAGTCGGTTGCGACATCATCCCGCCCATGCCTGTCGGCTGAGACATGAGACCACCGCCTCCGCCCGGGAATCCGGTGGGCTGCGACGACAGACCGCCCTGGAAGCTTCCCTGGCGCTGGGGACCGCCGAACGATCCCGGTGGCGGGGGAGCGTTGAGAAAGGCGTACTGATTGTTGCCGGAGCCCGAGTTGGTAGCGCGGACTCCGCCCATGCCAGTCGGAGCGGACGACATGCCGCCCATGCCGCCCATGCCCATGCCTCCCATGCCGCCCATGGGCATGCCGGTCTGCTGGGCCTGCATGCCCGGCATGCCAGTCTGCATGGGGCGCTGCTGCTGGACCTGTCCGAAACCGGTCGGCTGGGTCTGCATGAAGCTCGGCTGTTGCTGGCCGCCCATGCCGCCGGATTGGAATCCGCTGCCGTAGCCGAACTGCTGTTGCTGAGGCCACTGGTTTGGCTGCATCGTGGGGGGTGGCGCGATGCGCGATGCCAGTGGTGTGGTGTTCGGAAGGGTTACAAAGGAAAGAAAGAGATAGAGGTTGAAGGATGAGAAGATGCTGTGCGGTGACGGTGTGATGGAGTCGCCCTACCTGCGAGCACCTGCGCACACTCGGAGGCGCCTGGGTGAGGGATGACGAGGAGCCTGGGGTGGAGACTTCGGTTCCAGCAACGCCATTGGCTGGGAGCCTAGAACGGATCATTTCAGGGCACAATGCACGCGACGATCGCATGTTGGCTGGCTGCGCGCGGTGCTGTCAGTCACGTGACTAACTGATGATTCTAAATGCTTCCGTCTCCTACACGTGACTCGTCTTTGCCACGCGGCCGGGACCTCTTTAGAAACCATCGTGAGAAGGTAAGTAGAATTCGGGTGAGGCATGAGCGTCACCCAGACACATGGCACAGTCGGTGGCAACTTTGGCGCCCTGACATCATCCGGCCATGTCACTCGGCGCATACCGACTCCAGCCGATCACCCGCCATCCATCTTGACCACCCTGCATTACCGCTTCACACCTCAACATATCCACTCCCATCATTTCATGACTCGGCCGCCCCCGCCGATTCTACCCTTTCTGCCTGATGTGCAGGTTGGAGGTGCTTTGCCGGCCCGGCCGGTGAAGATAGCCGCCTGGTCGGTGGGGTCGACACGCCAAGTCGCCCTCGCCTGCGAAGACAACACCGTCTGGGTCACCACATCCTGTGTCGGTCCCTCCAACAGCCTTGTCCCAGACCTCTCGCTGCCGGCAGCCTATTCCTCGAGCTCTCAACCGATCGGACGACCACGCGCTACGTCATCCGCCTCCTCCATCCTGTCCGGATCTCGAAGACCGTTCAGCCCCTCATCTTCTACCCCGCGAGCGTCACTCTCCCTCACTTCGCCGACGCTCACCTCTGTCTCCGATGCGACTGCCGCGCCAGCCCCTCCTGACGCTCATGCCCACCGCAATTCTACGTCGGACTGCGCAGACCTCCGCGACTACCTGCGTGAGCAAGTGGAGTCCGACGAGCGGTCCAGCCTGGGGCTTGGATTGGCCGGTCTCACTCGGCGTGGAATCCAGGTTTCCAGCCGTGATTCGTCCACCCGAGGAGACGAGACGCCCCGCTCCTCCGCCTCGAACACTAGCAAAGCGGAATCGACTGGGACCGGTATCACGCATCGGCTATCAGGGCTGTGGGGCAAGAATGATAACGATGATCTCGCGGCCAAGACGAAGTGGAAACAGGACGAGATGGCGGTGGAGGCTGAAATGGCGAGGGAGGAGGCCGAAGACGTGAAGGAGAAGGACGACCTGGCTGTTATCGCCTCAAGAGCAGGGAAGGAGGGCGGCGGCAAGGACGGCGCCTCGTCCTGTTGCCCGACACCTCGACTCAGCGACGATGCCAAACCGCCTGTCCGCGTCGTCCTGCCGAATCCCGAGCGAGGTACCATCATTGATGTCGCGGTGATGGAGGACGTCGGATGCCTCGTCGTGCTCCGAGATGTGGGTCTGCTCGACATCATCTCGCTGCAGACGCTTGATCCGGTGTCTGCGACGAGTCTCGACTTTGTGTCTGTTGATGGCAAACTGCCCAAACTCACTCACAGCTGGCTCTGGCGAGGAGTCCACCTCGCCGTACGCGAGGAAGGTACCTTGTTGATTGCGCATGGCGAGCCGTGGCCGAGCCCATGGCCGAGTCCGAACGGCGACGTGACTCGAGTCGTCATGCTGAACGTTCCGGGCTACAAGTGCGTCGCCATCTTAGAGCTGCCCGGCATCGGTGACGTCGGCGTCACATCGGGTGGGGAGTCTAGTTACCTCCTCCACTCGAGCAGCGAGTCTCTCACTTCGTACCCGATAAACTTCCCGTCTTCGGCTCCCTCGAGCCGATCTCACACTCCGGTCTCGCCCAACGATAGTCCGAAGCAGCGCAGCGCAAGCGGGCCGGCCAGCGCGTCGACCTCGGCAGGACCCTCGCCCTACCTCCGGCCAGAGGGACAGCGGAGACCCGGTGCTCTGGCCTCGGTGCGGGTGATGAGTGCTCGTCATGAGTTGGGCTTGGCGAAGCTCCTCGGCAACAAGAAAGTTGCGGAGAAGGACAATGCTAACGGCGTCCACGAGCCACCAACAGTAGGCGTTGAGGCTGGAGTCGAGGTGCAGAGAGACGGAGGCAGCCTGTGGAACCGCATCCTGTTGCACGTAAACGGACAAGGTCTAGGCCTGACTGACAAGTACATTGAGGTAAGCTGGCTCATCTCGGGCACATTAGCTAACTAGCAGGTTTTCGATTTCGATGGAAAGAAGCTCCACGTCCGAGGTGAGATCGTGCTTGACAAGGAAGCTGGCAAGATCTCTGACGCGGTCTTCACATCGGACTGGCACGACGTGTGCATTGTCACGGAGGCCGACACGCAAGTCTACAGCCGTCAGGGATCGCTGCAGCTGAACCTGAAGTGGAACCTGAGACGGACGTTCCTGGCGGAATCGGCTTGCATTTCCAGCGGCACGCTGTATGCAACTGAGTCGAGTGCAGTGATCAATGTCGACCTCGGCACGATGGAACGGAAGACCGAGCAGCGGCTGGTGCAGCCTACGGCAGGCGACAACCTGTGCCCGTACGGGCCGAACATTGTTTTCGTTGCCGACAGTGAGCTTTTTTTCGCACGGGAGATGAGCTGACAGACAGACGATGGATGTGTGGCGACCCAGTCACTGTCGGACTTCCTGCAGGAGAAGGCTCCAGTACACGAAGAGACAGATAACGATCGGTTCCCGTCTCCAGTAACTTTCTCATGCGTCGTCCCTTCACAATACGCCGAGGGAGGACACCTCTTCGTGGCCGGCGACGCCGATGGCTCCATCCGGTTATTTGATGCCTCCTCGGTCAAGCCGCGAGGCACGTGGACCCTGTTCGACGACCCGGTCCGCTCGGCGACGCTCATTGATCCAAACTCTGCGAAAGTGGGAAAACTTGCTGGAAAGCTCCTCTGCACATCAGAGCGAGGGTCTGTCGCCGTGCTGGACCTGAAGGAGATGGACGATATGTTTGTGATCCCCGCCGCCCGTGCCCCGATGACCCGCATCTTCGTCGGCGGCCACAGCATTCTGCTAGCGTACGAGAACGCCAAGGCGCGGGTGTGGAACTTCGAGACGGGCGAGTTCCGCCGCTCAACAGGTCTAGACGCTGCCGACGACATGCTGAACGTCGGCGACTGGGTCGAGGTTCGCTTCTATGACCCGCCAGCGATCGACGGGCCTCTGACCAAGGTCAACGGACCGACGCCGTTAGACTCCAATCTCGGCAGGCTCCTTCAGCTCGATCTCCAGCAACTGGTGGGATGGCTGAATGCGCACCCGGATGATGACGCGCTGGAAGTTTGCCGCGGATTACTACCCGTGTTCCTCACGTTCGGGATCAACCCCGGTATCGACGAGGTCTGCGAGAACAATCTAGGCATCAAGCCACCGAAGCAGGCGGTTGCAGTGGGACTGGAAGGGTGAGCTATCTCAGTTACTGGCAAGCTAACGTCAGGCAACACGGAACGTCCATCCTGTCATATGCGAACAGCCTTGCGGCGTGGAAGATATCTGCCACCGCTACCGGATTGCGACAGCTTGCGATTGTGACGCTCCTCCGTCCGTTCATGGAATCCCCAGGTGAAGTACTCTCTTGAGTGTGCGCTGATGCCCAGAATACGAAGATAGCGCGGCGGATGTTGTTGCGTACTACTCCGCGTGTCTGCCCGAGGATACGATAGAGGCTGGCATCGACCTATTTGCTGGGTGCTACCTCGACACAGCGGTGGACGTGCATCAATCGGCCCGTATGCTCTTCGGCGCCCGGTTGAGCAGGATGCCAAACGAGGATATCGAGGAGCTCGTGGAGTCACGACAGGATCAATGTGAGTTGTTCGAAGCTGCTTCTCTAACTCGTCACAGTGCCTACTCGGGTACCCGCAGATCAGGCTATGTCTGAGGCGTCTGCTCACGCGCTGACCGTCGTCGGCGGCATTGCCATCCACCGCTTTGCGTGCATGAACCCCACGGCACTGAAGGACGCCGCGGCGTCGATCGAGCTCTACCTGAATGACCCGAAGTACACGCATGTCGGGCTCGCGATCGAGCTGTGCTCGAAGGGCTTTACAACATGGCAGACATACCTAGATCCAATGGAGCTGCTGCGGCGGCTGTTTTATCTCGCCACACACAAGGATTCGACCCTGCCGAATGCGGCTTCGGTTGCGGCGCAGGCGCGCCTCGCCGTGCTGAATGTGGCATCCTCAAACGCTCCGCTCTTCATGTCGACCCTGAGCCAGGACATCATGGACGCTAAGACCGTCGATGACCGCACGGCTGTCATGAAGCTGTGCGTGTTCATGGCTCGCCGCCGCCCAGCGCTGCTCGAGAACGGCCTTCCGCGTATCTGCGAGGCAGTCGTGAAGAGTCTCGACCCGAACGTCGGCAAGATGCGCGACGACGTTTGGCAGGCTGCGACCGTGATCCTAAACGAGCTCGTTTCAGCGTAAGTAATCTCGGATTGAGGTTGCAACAGGCACATTGTGCAGCACCGCTTCCCGGAAAGCACCATCAGCTGATCATACCCGTAGATTCACGACAGTCGACTTTTGTGCCCACACGCAGCGCCTGGTTGTGGGCACGAACGAGGGTGCGGTTATCATGTATGACCTAAAGACTGCGTCGCGGCTCTACGTGTTAGAGCCGCACCACAAGGCGGTCAGCGCCGTGTCCTTTGCGCCCGACGGGCGGCGCCTTGTCACTGTCTCGCTCGAGGAGAGCGACGCGACAGTGTGGAAGGTCGGCTCCAGCATCAGCGGCTTCTTCAATGTCGGTGGTCCGCCAAGGCAGGGTGGCAAACCCGGCGAGCCCTATCGCCGCATCCCCTTCGTCCGTGCCGATGACGGTGAGTAGTGAACGACTGCGAGGGGCAGTGACCTCACATCCGTGCCTGGTGTATGGAGTGTGGCACTGGGAACGGGCAGGGCAAATTCGAGACCATGACGCGTAGGGTCGAGACCATTACTGACTATCAGAACCTCTCGGAGACGTCGGTGCCCTCAGCGATGTGCGGGTTTCGTGGCTCGCGAACCGGCAGGCACGCGTCTCGATTGGTGCTACGAAGCTCACCTTCGAAACAACATAATTACATCACATTCCGCGAAACCTCGATCAGACATCGATGTCAGGAGGAAGTGTAATGCATGCTTAATTACTGCCTCGCCTGGGCTTCACACTTTTCGCTGTCTTCACATTTACGCCTGAACGATCACCGCTCTTGTGGCGACACAGCAGTGGCACAGTGCGAACTTCACGCCTTCAAGGTGCACTCCGACGGCCGACTCACAACCACTAACAGCAAGATGTAAGTACTTCAAGCTAACGTCCAGCGGCAAGGGACTCGCCACAGACACTCTCATTCAACATGCGTTCCCACATTGCGCTGGTCGCTGTCCTCTCACTCCTCGCTTCGATTCACTCTGCGCCGGTCAGCCCGGTGCGCCGCGACGAAGCTGTTCCCAGCGGCCCCCTGCCCAGAGCCGTCTCGGGCTCTGACGCTCCCCAAGCCCTCGAGAGTCCCGGCGACTCTCAGGGCTCGATGGACCTCAGCACACTGCTGTCGTCCAGCGACGGCCCCTTCGAGGCTCGCTTGAAGGTCCGCGCCGACAAAGGCCTTGATGACGGTGGCGAGGATGGCTCTGCCAGTTCAGAGCCTTCCGCCGAGCCGACCGCTGTTGGTTCCGACTACATTACCTCCCCACCGATACTGGTTGGGCCGCCAACGCCGCTTCTACCTCTGGCGCCTCCGGCTGCAACTCCGAAGGCAGTGACAACTTGGCCACTGGCTGGACCGAAGTTCTCTCCGCACACTCACCTTACGTTGGCAGCGACTTCCCCTACGATGGTGGCTACGCTGCTGCCGCTGTCGCTACCTCTGCTGGCGGCCCCGCTTTAGCCATCGGCTCGGACCAGGGCAGTGCCTTCGCTGATGTTACTTCCGCTGCAGACCCAGCTCTTGCCACCGGTTCCGCCGATAGGCGTGCCTTCTCTGTCGATGGCTACTCCACTTCTGCTGGCACATCCGCCACTTCCAAAGACTATGCTTCTTCTGGCTCCCACGCTCCGACTGGCTACTCTGCTCCTTCTGGCGCCTCTGCCGCTGGCTCCGCTTCAATGGTCACCGCCGCCTCAGCCTCGTCCGCTTCCGGTGGTGACGCATCATCGGCTGCTATATCCTCTGCCGTTATCCCTTCGTCTGTGGCTGACTCGGCTGTAGTACCCCCTGCGCCCTTGCCCTCCGCAGCCGTCCCGTCTGCGCCTCTTCCCTCTGGCGCCTCCGGAGCTACCTCGATCTTCGACTCGCTCGCCTTACCCGCTGCTTCCGGCACTGCGGCGACGGGCTCGTACGCCGATGTGTCAGTTAGTTCGGCCGCTGTGGGCTCTGACTCTGGGTCCGCCGTTTGCTTAGCATCCGCGTCTTTTGGTAGCATGTCCGGCTCCGGCGCTGGCTCGTTTACCGCTGCTTCTGCTTCGGGCGCCTCTACCTTTGCCTCTGGTGGAGCCTCGAGCGCCGGCTTCGGTACGGCGACTGTATCTGCGATATCGGCCTCAGCTTTGGGAGCCGGCACCATGCCAGGCTCCGACGGGGAAACTCCCGCAGACCCTTCGGGCTCCTTTGACACGGCCACCGACCCCAGGTCTGATTCTGATTTCGACTCCAGCTCCGGCGGCTCTAGTTCGGATGCGGACGCCGGAGGCACTTCTGCTGAAGTGTCCGGTATTGGCTCAGACTCCGGATCCTCTTGGAGATGGTCCTCTGGAGACACTGGTGCCTCTGGTAGCTCTGCGATCACTGCTGCCTCCGCCGCCTCTGGAAGAGCGTCAATGGACTCAAGTTCGGACTCTTACGACAGTGTTTCTGGTGCCACCTCTGCCGACTCTTCGCCTTCCGCCTCCGCCACTAGTGGCGACTAGCCCCACCAAATTCCCCAGCTCCGTCGCTGACTATGTCAAGAAGTACGGCTTTGGCGGTGCCGACATCGACTATGAAGGTGAGTTTCATCCCCAGTTTCGTTATCGAACAGCGCACCTGACAGCAGATTTCGATGCCGCTGACGCAGGCAAGTCCGCCGCATGAGTGACTGAGTTTCACAAGGCGCTCCGCTCGGCTCTCGGTCCGGACTACCTCATCTCGCACGCGCCCATCAGCCCTGGTTCCAAGGCAGCCCCTACGCCGACGGGCGTACGAGACTGTGTTCAAGGACATCGGCGACGAGCTCGACTTCTTCAACCTGCAGTACTACAACGCCGAGGACAACTATAAAGTCTGCGAAGTAAGTTGCACTACTGGCTCGGACCTGACGACAGTCCCTCGTCATGGACTGCGGTTCGACGTACCCCGGTACGCGGTCAAGCAGCTCAACGTGATGGGCATTCCCTGGGAGAAGCTTGTCATTGGCAAGCCGATAGCATCGGGCAAAGCCGAGACGGGCTACATCGAGCCGGCCACGCTTGCCAAGTGCATCGCCGAGGTCAAATCGCTTGGCCGCAAGACGAACGTCATGTTCTGGCAGTGTAGTGCTGAAGCTGTGAGTTAAAGCTGTCCCGCCTTTCGATGCTCCGAGCTGATCGCAGAACAATAATACCGTGATCGGTAGTGCTGGCGCGGGCGGCGACTCAGCCAGCGGCGACTTCGACGACAGCACCTCCTCCACCTACCTTCCCCATTGTTTTCCTCCTGGCACTGACAATCAGATGTCGAAGCACAAAAGGCAGGGGATGATAACGATTTCACAAGTGATCGCCGCCTTATCTTCAATACTGCTGTTGTCACAACAATGAATCACAATGCGGAAGCAACAGCAGCTGCCTCAGCTGTCCACTGGGCCATGACCAGTCTGGTGAGCTGCGGGCTGCACATTCATAAGACGGGCCTGAGAGTGCGCTCTCCCGTTCGCCGCCATTTCTCTATCGACAACTTTCGCTTTCGTGTCAAGATGCTTTTCAGCGTTGTTGCTGTCTTATCTGTTTCCATCTGTGTCTCTTCAGGCCCCATTTGGTATCCCGCTCTCGCTGGCCGAGGCGAGCCCGCCACTCCCAGCCAGGCTGCTGTCCAGTCTGCAGGCGCTCCTGCTGGTCGGAATGCTGCTTCTTCGGCGTCTGTGACCGCTGCCTCCGGCTCGGCGGTAGTCCAGGCGACTACCACACTGTCTGGGATTTCTGCAAACCAGACTACTAAAGGCGGATGTTCCCATGGCGCCTTCCAGTGCTCCGGCAAGGAATTGCAGGGTGAGTATTGACAGCGTCGAGGCTGACCCCAGTCTGTGGCAATGGAGCTTGGACAACGATCCAGACTTGTACACAGAAGCAGATCTGCGTGTGAAGCTTTGTATGACACCTCGATAGCTGACATCAGAATGTCCCCCTACTACAACTGCGTTGAGCGAAGCTACATTGAGCTCACAAACTCGACCGCTTCTCTGCCCCCGGGTGCTTCTAATTCGACCACTGCAGGTTCCACGGGGACGGACTCGACCACCTCATCTGGCTCACAGGGCAACACCACAAGTACCCAAGGTAACTCAACCAGTGGTGGTCCCAGCAGCCCTGGCAGCAACAACAGCTGGACTGCACCTCACCGGGTCATCTACGCGAACCTTGCCACAAAGTCTGAGTCTGGCTTCCCTGATCCTGACGAGTTGGGTGACTTCAACCGTCTCATCATTAGTGTCTACCTCGCAGATGGTCGGAAGGCATTTGACGTGAGTTACGGAGTTCAAGCTTCTCGCTTCTCTGCATAGCTGACACCAGAATGCGAAGGCATGGGCTGATATGGACGCCTCGAAGCGACAATCCCTGCTCGACGCATACCACAAACGTGGCATCACAGTCATGTTTTCCCTCTTCGGCTCGACAGACGCGCCGACGAGCAAGGAGAAGCGCGACCCGGCCGAGTTCGCTGACGAAGTCGCAAACTTCACACTGCAGTACGGCTTTGACGGCGTCGATGCGGACTACGAAGACTTTGACGCGATGAACGCCGGCGACGCTGTCGCGTGGCTAACCTGTGAGTCACAGTCAGCGCTTTGTTTAACTCGACCCAGCATTCCAGAAGAGACTTCGGAACAAGCTGCCGAACCACCTGATCTCGCATGCGCCCATTGCACCCTGGTTCGCCGAGGACGAATACAAGGATGGCGCCTACGCCGGCTTCCACAAGCAGGCGGGTGACGGCGTCGACTTCTACAACCTCCAGTACTACAACCAGGAGAGACAGTATGAGGACTGCGAGTCCATCATGGTCGACGCGAGCAGGACGCACTACCCCAAGACATCAATCAAGGAGCTGCACGAGAGGCTCGGTGTGCCGCTGGAGAAGCTCGTGCTCGGCAAACCCGTGGCCAAGGGTGAGGCAGCATCAGGGTGAGTCAATCAGCAAGCAGCTCCATGGATCCTCCCTGCAGAGCTGATCTCCAGGTTCATGACACCTGGTGACCTCTCCCAGTGCTTCGCACTTAACGACTTTGAGTGGCCTGAGTCCCTTATGTTTTGGCAATGGAAGGACGAGGAGGTAAGCTGTGTTGGTTGGGGCACTTAGCTGACGGCAGAAACCCTCTGAGTTCCTAGCAAATGTGCTCGACGGCAGTGACTGTGAGGAATGGGAGTATGAGGACGGCTCGACTGAAGCCAGTTCGAGTGCAGGCTTTGCGGCACCGACATTTTCGGAGACATCACAGTTCCCATCTTCGAGCCCACCTGCTGGTTCCGGTAGTTCAAGTGCTACGAAGCCGGCCACTTCATCCTCCTCCGCAGCCAAACCAAGCACGGCACTGAGGACCTCTGGCCCTCCCGTCTCAGACACTGGTGCCAGTTCAGCCACAGCTTCAGCGAGTCCCTCGACCACATCGGCGCCTGCTAGCACTGGCCCGGTCGTTAGCTCAAACACCACCACCAGCTCTCATGCAACCAGCGCTACACCATCTAGCGAGACACCAGGCATGTCCAACCCCTCAGCGGATTCTGATAGTGACTCAGCTACCAGTGCATTGTCTTCCTCCTCCGAAACTGGCACTACTTCTACAGCTAGCGAGGCGCCAGACATGCCCGGGCCCTCTTCCGCTGCTAGTAGCAGTTCGTCCTTCACCAGCCCTAGCGCAGCATCCTCCAGCTCTGCAGCCACCTCATCCTCGGCTATCAGCGACTCAGGTAACTGGATTGATTCCTCGCCTTCTGCTGCCGCCTCGCCTATTGAAGTAGCGTCGAGCGCGCCGGCCGCCTCGGCTTCTTCAATCTCATAAACCGGAGACTAGCAGGGCGGCAACTGGATCGACACCTCCATCAACTCTGCAAGTAATGCTCCGAGTGAGGCTCACGCGATGCCTGTTGCGTCGCATACGGCGCAGGTGCGTAGGGTTGTATTCCAGCTAGTACTTAGACAGCGGTATGCAATGATGCCACCGATCAGAATAGCTGCATACACTACCTTAGTTCATTGTCCGATCACCGCATCGTCACACGTTGCACAGTTTATGAATATGTATGCATCGTAAAACTTGTCATTCAGATCAATGCATGTGATACTGGTGATGAGTGTTGTAAGAACGGAGAGAAGGGAAGCACCAATGCCACCCGGTGGCCTACGCGCGCGCACGCAGGCACAAGACGGTATTGGTGTTTTCCGCTCTCTGGGTTCGTGTATGAGAGTCGATGCGTTACTGAACGCAGCGCGTATGGACCATGAAGGAGGAGAGAAGGAAAACGGCCGCTGTGTCGTGGCCATGGCGGCATAAGGAATGGGGTAGTTGGTAGTTGCGTGTACATGCTTGCATGGGGGCAAGGCTTGGCTTGACGCGAGTGTATATCGAGTCGAGGTTGGGGGCCGTGTGTGGTCGGCATTGCTATATGCTTGCTACAGACTATAGACTGTGAACACTGTCATGTACGCAGTGTCGTGAATTGCTTAATGTTATGTGTCGATAACTGAAGAAAGAAAAACAAACAACAAGGTGTGTGCGGTGTGCGGTTGAAAGGTGAATGTATATTGAGTCAGTGTCCCCTGCCGCAATGTCCATGATGATGGCTGGGGGGGAGATGGACCGACTCGGTTTGGGAATGAAGAATGCCACCAGATGTCTTGGTGGGGAGATGGATGGATCTCAAGAGGAGAACTGGATACATACCGACAGGTTGGGTCTTATATACCTCACTGCGTTGACGCGGCACGGATGACGATGGAAGGCAAGCAACAATGGGCTACGCAATACCACGGTCTCACTCTGAGATCGTATAATGGGTGGCGACTCCAGGAAAGGGTCAAACGCAGATCACTCTCTCCTCTCGGCATTCCCTCGGGGATTGCCAGTCTGCCGGAGTCGCACCAGTAGAGCCAGCAAACTAGCGAAGCGTATCAGCGTATCGAGACAGGAAGGAAACCAGCACGGTGACTAACATCACTGGCACAGTGTTGAACGAGCACGCTCGACTTGTCAGTTGCATTTGCTCCACGCCTCACTGTCCACCGTTGCAGTGGGTCCTGGGTCGAGAGGGACGAGAGGGACGAGGGGAGGGGGAATGCGAAACTGTGTTATTTCGCCAGGCTACGCTTTTCGGGTGCGCGTGATCACTTGTCCCTTGCGTTCATTGCGACATCTGCGACTTGCCGGCGACGAAGGGGCCGGTCAGCATCAATTTACTCAACAGGTGGGCAGAGATATGTGCAGATCTAACGACAATCGCCGGCCCGCATCCAGATCTGCACGTGCCAGCTTGCCTCGTTTGGCGAAGGACAGAAAAAGAAGTCTGAAACCATTCCGAATGGTGAGAAAGGGCTGTCCGAATCTGTCCCGGAGAGGAGCCTTCGGACGCCGATGCCAAACTCAATATGACAGGCTGCAAAGCAGTACAAGGTCCGGGGGTGCTGGCGCCGGATCAACGCAGGCCCGGTTCGTCAGCGGAAGACGGGATCGTGGGAGAGATGTCACGGACGGGGAGCGGATGTCCGCGATCGACGGTGACACGGCGACGGACACTCTCAGTGTGCTCTGAGCATCCGCGGTGCGCTTTTGTGTACCGGCGCGCCGCCGGTGTACCGCCAGAATGCCGGGCGCCGCTCGCGCGCAGCGTGTAGCGAACAACCGTCCGCTTTAGGCTTGGCGAGTTAGGCGTTCGCTTTAGGTCACTATGTAAGGAGAGGCACGGAGGGAGGGCCTCGGCGCTCGGTGTGGAGGTCCAGGGCGCGGTGACGGAGAGGGGGTCACTGCCCGCTTGGGCCCTTTGGTCCGGAGCCCAGGGTGAAGGTCCGCTCTCGTCCGCGAGCTGGGTATCCGGGCCGGCTCCGGTCGCTCCAGTTGCAAGGCGCTGAGCCGAAGACGTGGTGAGATTATAGGGGGATCTGGTGAGCTCGCCTGGTCCGAGGGATGGCATATATCCAGGTTACGAGAGCCCTGTGCCCAGCATTGAAGGCACGCATGTAGACTAGAATAGATGCTCCGGGTGACGATGATGTTGGGAGCCGACGCAGTCGTCGCTGCGTGGTTGGTCGTGCACGTTGCGGACGACGATGGACCAAGAGCGCGAGGAGCGAGGAGGCACGCCGACGGTGCCGGGGCCGCATGGGGTCTGACACTAGTGTGAAGAGGCGTCCGGCGGCAATGGCGGCCGGTTCAGGGTCCAGCAGAAGGGGTTTATCCAAAATGTCCTGAAGGACTTTCGAGGGAGGCATGCTAGGTACCAGGCAGTGGGCAGTGCGTAAACGCAGAGAGAAGCTTTCGCGCATGAGTCAGGCCGACGGCGGCACTCAGGTTGTGCATTGAGCGAGCGTGTGCCATGTTTGTCTGAGTCGAGAGTCGTGCGATGGAGGCGGGGCCGTTCATGCCGCTCACGGCCAGTCAGGTATCAGATAATATCAGATAGAAATCAGGTACCCTGCGCCTTCCGTCTTCCACTATCGTCGTTTGCCAATCCTTAATCGGATTCGGACTCATTTTGACCAAGTGGCGGTCTGGGCGGGTTAGCCGATCCCAACTCTCATTCCTTTGCTTCTCCACATTTGCCAAACCACCCTCGTTCCGCTCATTGCGGGCAAGCACATTCGATCTCCCGGTGCCAAATGCAGATCGCCCGAGGTCAAATCATTCACACCAAAGGTTGTACACCATGTGGGTCCGCAAAGTGCGAACGTCGATGAGGGTGACATTCCCATCTGCGGCAGACTATGCTCCGTCATCATGCCGTCAGAAGTCTTCCTCTCCTCGTATGCAACTCGATGATGAACTCGCGCATTCCACCCTAGCACTGCCCATGAATGGCAGTCCGATGGCGGGGAGCCTCGGCTTTGATTTCGGCGTGGCCTGGGCCTCGGCGTCAGCTGACATGCCGGGAGTGAGTGAGAGCCGAAGCAATGCCGGAGTGAAGAGAAGGTGAGCAGCTGCTTCTGAATGACGATACGACGGGCCAATTCCAGCATCAGCCGGAACCGCCGAGAACGGATGGATAATCTTGTGCCTACACATGGCAGAACAAAGCTTGGCTCGAAACGAGGGCGGGGCCACAGAGGCGAGGAGCGAAACGCGCGGTAATGGCCAAGAGTGCGGGAGGAGATCCCATCCTAGATCCATCTCGGATGTACAGGACATGGCGAGCAACGCTGCACCGCTTGCAGAATGCAGCGAGGACGGAAAGACGGCGCATAGTGAGAGCTCAAGGCAGCCGTACCGTGAATGAGTCGTGTGCTGTTACGTGCTTGTGCCACGCACAGGGGACGGACTAGGACTAGGGCCAATGGCGCCCGAGCGTTTGCGGCACGAGGCATTAAAATTACCTGCAGGCGTGCAGCATGCACAGGGATCGTGCGATCACATGTGCATGCGACCTCGCGCTTCGACCTCGAGCCTCGACGACTCCCAAGGCTTGCGCACCAAGGAATCGGACGCATCACGCATCACGCACGGAGCTTGCAGCACTGTCCACCACTCTCGGTATCCTAACTCCTCTCCTCCTTCGGCTCACGGCACCAAGGCTCCAAGAATTACGCCGAGCCCTGCTTTCGCTCTGTCCCGATCCGACATGGCTGGGCAGCCTCGCATTCAGCTGCAAGTTCGCGTTCGCACCTCAACCCCCACCCTCCCATTCAACATCCCCTCCTACCCTCGACTGTAACCCTCTGTCTCCCGCCTTCAAGCTCTCACGCTCGTCACCAAACCACAACCTGTACTGTCGCTGTCAGTCTGTTCCTCGGACGTTGGGCGGAGTAGAGTGAGATCAAGGATTCGGAGTGTCACACGTTCAGCCTTGAGGATGCAGTGGGAACGGTCGGCAAGGCAATAGACGCGAGCCTGACACGGGCTTACCAAGAGATGTGAGAGACAGTGCCTATGCATTGCTGTAAGAAAGTGAGACGTTGGGTTGGTGGGGAGATTGAGTGGCCCTCCGCTGTTAAAAAGTGTGGGAGAGTCGTCGGAGGGAGGGTGGTGTTGTCGTAGTCCGAGGGTAAACGGCAGATCATGGTGAAGGAAGCACGGCCGTGTCCTGGGTGCACGCCCCTCGCAGAGTGTGTCAGGTCGGGTTGTCCGATGGCGGCGGTTGAGTGTGACGTGGTGCATCTGAGGAGAGGAAGGAAGGGGCTACGGTGAGCGTGTCTGGCATGACTCATCAAGAGTAAGGCGACTGGCCCTGAGCCGACGGAAGCGACCGCCCTGGGCTTCGGCCCTGGCACCTGGCGCCTGGCCTCGGACCCTGAACTCGAGACAAGCCAAGGCTGGCTCAGGCTCGCTGGTCATAGCCGTGGGCGAAAATGCATCCTCACCCAGCCAGGACAGCCAGGACAGCCAGGACCGAAAAGCAACACCCAAATCAGATATTAAGCCAACGTCTTGTTGACCTCCACCCCTACTTGCCCCCGAACACGACACAGAGATCACTCGATGGTCCGTCGACTCCGACAACAACCAGATCAACTCCGTCTCCGACGCCGCGTGTCCGACTGCGACCGACCCCTCGCCCACACTCCATAACATACACTCGTTATTTATACACACATCTACCTCGGCCCAGCCCGCAAGACACCGCCCGCGTCATCTCAACTAATCGCCGCCACCGTCGCCGCACCTTCCTCAGCAACGTCAACAACTCCAAAGTAAAATCACCGCCGACCAGCTACTCCAGTCCAGCCCCAGCCAGGACATCAGGACTCTGGACCTTACGCTCGCGAGCTTCCCAGGCAGTCCCCCGCACCCAAACACCGTGACGTTCGTCGGTAGCACCTATCTTTCGCAGCCGTTATCGCACTTGCCCGCAATGAACGGTGTAACTGGCGGCATTCCAAAACCTCCCGCGTAAGTATCCCAGAGTGAGCCTTCCTCGCCCCCATTCAACTGCCCACATCGGAACAAGTCAACTGACAGAACCCCAGCAAGGTCTCCTGCCTTGCGTGCAGAGCCGCAAAGGTGAGTCTCGGAAGTTACTTCCGCGCATGCGTGGCCCCGCACTCGTGCTGACGTCGTCCAGCGGAAATGTCTGACCCCTGACGCCTTCACCGTCTGCAAGCGTTGCATCGACAACAACCTGCAGTGCGAGTACAAGAAGCACCGCCGCGGCAGGCGGAAAAAGGATTCGTCCGGCGTTCCCATCGACACCGACATCACCGGCAGGCTCGTTGGATCCATCGGCTCCCGTCCAACTCCCAGGCTGTCGAGTAGCACCGCCCACCAATTCCACGACCATGACTCGACCCGTCACAGCTCCCACAGCCCCTACGGCCGCGATCTCGACCATGAGCTCGAGCCGTTCCGTCACTCTCCTTCGGTCACGACGACCACTGTGACCCCCATCCCCATGGCGGAGGAGCAGGCCATGAGCACACAACATGGTATCCAGTTCTCCCATGTCGTGCCTGTGCAGGGGGAGCACCCCGCCTACAACATGCCTCCCCCGAACCTCACCACCTCCCCTCATATCCATGCAAACATCTCACAGGAGTTTTGCCCGGACCCCGTCATGAGCGGTCTGATCAGCGAGAGCGATGCGTTTGAGATGTTCGAATTGTGAGTGTCTTCCTCGCTCTTACGTATTCAGCCGATCCACATCGACTGACGTTAGCTACTTTGGACACGTCAACGTAACCGTCGCTGTGCTTGACCCTGTGCTGCACACTGCGACTTTTTGTCGCGAAAAGTCGCCCCTGCTGTTCACCGCCGTGCTTACTGTGACTGCAAAAATTCTCAAGCCCAAGGCCTACTCGTCCTGTCTGCTGATCGCGAACAAGCTCGTCGGGCAGGCAGTCGAGTATGGTGTGTCCACGATCGAGGTCGTGCAGGCGCTGATCATCCTGCAGCACTGGAAGAAGGCGGATGACGGCAGCAGCTGGCGTAAGCTCGGCTACGCGATCCGCATGGCGCAGGAGCTCCGCCTCAACCACCGTGCGCCGCGTCCTTTGCCGGCGAACGAGAAGCTGGCCCGCCAGGTGCTGAATAGGGAGCGCTGCTGGCTGAACCTGGTCGTTGCTGACTACCACCTCGCCATGCACCACTCGCTGCCTCGCATGCTGAACAATGACGACCTGGAGGATCCCTACGAGTGGCAGGTCGACCACCCGCACCTCCCCGTGCCCGGTGACCACCTGTTCGCTCCGTGGATCACCTTCTCCCGCCTATGCCGCCTGTACGCCGACATGCTCGCCAGCATGTCTGGCAGCCACGCCAATCTCCGCAGCCTTCACTGGCTCGAGATGGAGTGGAAACGCTGGCGCAAGCGCTGGCTTGAACGTGACTGCGATTTCCTCCCACAGCAGATCGCCATGATCAAGATGTGCTCTGCGCTCTTCCATTTCCACATCTGCGAGTACCGCCTCCTGTTCTGCGCCCGCTACCAGGCGAAGAACGATGGCGACATCGTCGACACTACACAGCCTAACAGTTTGTCGTACGCGTTCGCGCAGTGCAGTGACACTGCGCTCGGTGTCCTCGAGGTGTTTGAGAACGACTTTGTGCGCCACGGGTACCTGCCCTTCTGCTTCAACCTCGCTTGGGTCGCAACGGCGATCGCCTCGGTGTGGCTTGTCAAGAATATTTCGAGCATGGACCAGGTCGACCGCGTGCGCATCATCCGCGTCCTGAAGCAGGCCGAGGAGAGCACGGCGAGCGCCTCGCTGTCTTCCGACGACATGGCGGCGTACACGCACCGCCTGCTGAAGCACCTGCTCGGCACGCTCAAGCCAGAGTGGCACCTGCAGGCTTCGCAACCGGGCAACGCGCTCAACATCTCTCCGCCGGGCGTCAACCTGCAGCTCGCCTCGTCGCCGGGACACATGTGGACGATGCCGAGCACGACGCAGATGATCCAGGACAACCTGTGGAACCCGACAAACCCGTCGACAAACCCGTTTGAGGACTACCAGACGCAGCTGCAGCAGACGAACAGCAATGACTCTTTGGCGCAAGCCTCTATCCACGCGGGCGGGCACAGCAACGAGATGACAAATTTCCCGACCGACATGCTCTTCCCCGCCGCCGACGACGACATCTGGAAGCTCCTCTTCCCTCTTTAACTTTCGTTTTTCCAAAAATATTTACCGTCCAACCCAACCTCTTACCCTCGGACTTCCCCGTTCTCTGTATACCCCACAACAAACATAGGCTTCAGGCCGGCTCTGGAGTTGAGAAAAGCGAACAATAGTAGCAAAGTGTATCCTCCTGTAGCCCTAGTATAATCCATAGACTCAAAATCTCATCGAAATAAAATTAAATGTACGAGTGTAATGAGGTGGAACATGCGAGTGCAGCGAGCAGTCTTCATCGCGAGCCAGGCGGGTAACGTGGGCGATGAGCCTCACCATGACAATTAGCATCATAATGTCTGGGGGCAGTGAGCGCGTAGTGGCACTCCAAGTGTTAGGTACAGTCTGCGCAGTCAGGAGCCCGATCTGCCAACTCGCATTCCATTCCAGAACATCGAGTCATTCACATCCGGGAGACGAGCCGGGTGAACCGGCGGTTCATCCACGTTTGTGGCACTCCTCGTAGCCATCCAGCCAGCGCTTACAGGGCGCGCAGGACGGACACACGATGCACCGCCTGCCCCATCGATATGTCCCTGCAGGCGCGTTAGGGAGGAACGGTGGCGTCTGGCTCGCGTGGCGTGTGGCGTCGCGGAGACTTGTGAGGCGTCGCGCGGGCGTCGCCCCGTACCTGCCATACCTGTGCGAGTGTGCGTAAGTGCATTACCGGTGCGTCAGGGATGTACAGTAACTCCGGTACGCATCCGCACCCTTCGCCTTCGGCACATGCGGCGCGCGGCACGTTGCACCTTGCACCTACGCGGTCTGGGTTTCTATGTCCGTGACTTGAAAAGATGGAACTCGAGTGGCTCGGCCCTCGGCCCCGACGTTCGCGTCCCAAAACCTCGGACAGGCAAATGAGAGGATGCTCAGCGGTGCCCGAGGGGGACCAAAGTGCGAGAAGTGTGAGCGTAGATCCTTGAACAGGTGCGCGGAGCGGGAACATTGCTGCGCGCAGCAGCCTCTCTCTGCGAAAGACCCAGGAACTGGACACCGGCATTCAACTCGGTCGAATTTTACCGTTACCGTACTGAACAGTTCAAATTTGACCGTATCGAAATTTGACCGATCGCGCCATTCCCCCCTCCCTCCTTCTGCACATTGCAATTGTAGCAAAGGTGTCAGTTAGTACCAGATACAGACCCTTTGCAGGGAGTAAGCGCACCGGCGCGTAGAATGTTTGCCCAAAGCAGAAAGCAGGTGGGCACGACAAGCTCGGCATCGTAGCCTCTCGCCTTTCCGCCGGAAGCGCCGGAACCGCCGGAAAAAGGAACGCAGCTCAGATCTTGAGATCTCGGTCCTCTCGGGTGTGAAACAGTCGACAGGAAGCCGGCGGCCGTCCGCCGGCTCCCCGCGTCATGGCGGCGCAGCACATAGCGAAGAGCAAGGGCAAGTAGACTCCCCCACCCTCGGAGCATCCTCGGAGCTACTTTGTTGCCCGTCCCCTCTTCAATGTCATGCTCGGATCTGGGGGTCCAGGTAGTATCGCCCCCACCCTCAACCTCACCCTCACCCTCATCCTCCCTGCAGCACTGCTACTGAGATCGGGGTACTCCTCCACCTCCTCCCTCAATTCTGAAATTGACCGATCGTTACCAGTTGAGAAGAGGAGGATTGGAAAACCGCGCACAACCCTCAATCGATTGGAAAAGAACACCAAGCCACTCGGTGATTACCATGTCTCGGCGTTGAACGCCGCACACTACATTCCAACACCGTGGGCAGCGGCCGGGTTCGTCGTGGCACGAGCCCGTATCTATTATTAGTTTCGATAGCTTGCCTATGGCGCCCACTATGCTCCGTGCTGCGGCTGTGGCTGTTGCCGAAGGGTATATCTACATGGGCCAAATTGCACAAAAAGCGGCGACCTTGCCACACTGACAACTTCGGGTGTTGTCATCGGTAGATCTTCAACAGCGATGACGGCGAAATACCCCCGCACGAGCCTGCTCCCGATCCCTGCTCGCGCCGATGGAGGAGGAGCGCAGTAGAACCGTAGAAAGCGCAAAAAGGTCACGACGGGGATCGAACCCGCAATCTCCTGATAAACTAGCAAATCGTAGTCAGACGCCTTGCCATTGGGCCACGCGACCTGTTGAAAACTATCGGCATGAACTGTAATAAGATCATGTGGCCGCAAGCGTTGGAAATCACGTGATTTCTTGGCCGCAACCGCGGTGCTCGGCAGCACCTCCATTTCGACGTTCTATTGTTCTCGTTAAGGACATGCTTCTTACACACATTCTCGGCGTCTCGGCGTCTTCCCACAGCCTGCAGCTAGCCTTATTGTTCTCTAGTTGCCTGTAGATGTATAAACGGCCGCCTGACCACCCTCTGCAACCCCATCTCAATCGATCAGTTCTGCCTAGTCGCACTGCGAGTCACATCGTTATTCGGGCATCCAGCGACTTAGATTCCAACATCGAGCGAAATTTGTCTGATCCTCTTCTGGACATTGTTCCATCTTTATCTGCTTGGTTTGACTTGCCAAAGACTGGTGAGATGGTTTAATCAGGTGTCGGTCGATGTGTAGACGCCCTTGGACTGCGAAAGTGGCCCGAGAGAGAGGGAGCATCCAGATCCTAACGTTCGTGGCCCTGTGTCCCACGATGTGAAGCTGTGTCACAGCCACAGCTGGTGCAGCTCCAGTGACCGGGGCCGAAGCAGCCTTGAATATGAGCGCCGAGCTAACTACCCTGGGTGAGATTAAAGCTGTCGCAGACAGTGCTACCTGCGCCCCCATCTTCGCCTGGGTAATCTCAGAGTGGCACCTCACGCCCACTAGCTCCTTCGGCTCCTTTTCGTCCCAGGTCACCTCCAAAAGCTTTCCAGCACACTTTCAGACATGCAAAAGGTCACGACGGGGATCGAACCCGCAATCTCCTGATGTACCGCAACTTCGAGATGACCTCGTTGCTGAGTCGTAGTCAGACGCCTTGCCATTGGGCCACGCGACCGATGTGAACGCCTTCGACAGGCGCGAGACGCCGGCGCCGGCGCCGGTGCCAGGTCCACGTGCAGGCGACGTATGCGTGTCTGCGATCAGCTCAGAGCGGCAGGATGTTGGGAGCAAAGGGTTGTGGTGAGCGTGGATCATTGGGGAGTTATGTGGTGGGATTGTTGAGAGACAACGAAAAGCCCTCGGAGGCTGCACTTTTCAACAACAAGGAATCTGCCAAGAGCCTGATAGTCCGTTCTGGATTAAACAGAGGCGTTCAGCCCGTAGAGGCAGTATGCGAACGCACACTTCGGAGGTGCCATAGCTCCCCCACCCCTACCGCACCCAAGTGGCACTCACAGCCGGCGGCTGTACCTCCCCTCTAGCATCCTGGCGACTCGGCCAGCCCTCCCAACTCCCAGCCAAAAGCTTGCACGCTCTCGCGCACAGGCAAAAGGTCACGACGGGGATCGAACCCGCAATCTCCTGATTCTCCGATGAATCGTAGTCAGACGCCTTGCCATTGGGCCACGCGACCGATGGTAGAGTGGCCGAGAGGGGCGAGGCGGCGAGCTCGGCGCTGGTGCGAGCGCCACGCGGGAGCTACGGCAGCCGAGCCCTTCGCAGTGTCCTTGACGAAAGAGGTATCACTGCACTGTGGTCAGCAAAGTGGAAAGACGGCACATATGACGAGTCGCGCAAGTGAGGAGAAAAGTTCAAGGTCGTGGTGGAGGTCAGATGATGGAATTGGGCAGGCGCACAGCTCTGAGCGGAGCTCAATCACCGAGCACTGCACGTTAGCTGGTGAAGCACGCGTTCAGCTTACCCACAGACAATATCTCCCTTTACCCCAATGAATGCATGAGTGGCGTTAGCTGACCCAATTCTCCACGGTGTGGCCACAGTGACGGTTCGTCACCACCCTCCGATCTCCCCACCGAGCCGTCTTCTTCCTCTATCGCCTTCAAAAGCTCTCTGCCACATGCAGCAGCAGCAAAAGGTCACGACGGGGATCGAACCCGCAATCTCCTGATTACTCGTGTCCCTGAGCTGAGCTCGGAGTCGGAGGTCGTAGTCAGACGCCTTGCCATTGGGCCACGCGACCGATGATTGCCACCGAAGAGAGGGGAAGGCGAGGGCGTCGGCGGAGGTGCGAGGGCAGCACAGGGTTACCCGAGGGGGGCGGGGGAAGGATGATCGAGAGAGTGGCGAACGGATGAGCTGGGGAGGTGAGATGTTGGGAGAGAGAAGGTCGACGAGGAATGGACGATGAGTGATGGTGCAGTGTGGAGATGAGGAAGACGATGATGTGGAAGCTCGGGCAGCGTTGTTTGATTCCGTGTCTTACCTGCGTCCGTCCACCGTGCGCTCTGCGTTGTGCGCCGTAGTGTGTGAGCTATGAGAGCGCAGGTCGGGGCCAGAGTGCAGGCAGGCAAACGACAAGGATGCCCTTGACCCATGACCGTCATCGAGGCGAATAATTCCTCTCCAGATTTCTGCACTTCTAAGTCTCATGCACTACCGAGCTATCACCTTCTTCTGCTCTCTAGCTTGTCTCCTCGAGCTCCAAGCGCCGGCAGCGGCGCCGCCGGACGCGTGCGCCCTCGGCGCAAGTCAGACGTGCTCCTTCCCGTTCGTATAACGGCTAGTATGCTCGCTTGTCATTACTTAACTTGACCGCGGGAGATCGGAGTTCGATTCTCCGACGGGAAGCACTACGACGTTGAGAAGCGTACTCTTTTGGTTGTTTTATGGCTTGGACGGATGGAGGGAGAGAAGGTCGGAGGAAGGGAGGACTTTGGTGGTAGGTGGAATGGTGGATCAGACCGGTGGAGGTGGGCTTGGGCCGGTTTCATCGAATCTAAGCTTACACCTCTACTTCTTCCTTTTACGTTGTAGGACGTTCGAGCGTAGTGAGTTGCCTGTACGTACAGTGCGTCCAATTTGTTTAGTCGTGCGAGCAAAGATGCAAACTGCATCAGTTACGGAGCAGAGATGACGGCCAACATCAGCCGTTTATCGCTAGATTGCCGAGCCAGTAAGCCGTGCCAGTGAGCCGTGGAGCACCGTGCCTAGTCACATGCCGACTCTCCTTGTCATCGTCCCGATCACCTTCGAATTTCAGCGCCACCCACTTACTTTACTCTACTCCGCACCGATGCCCGACCCGATCCCCCTCGACATAGTCCGGCGCGTCGGCGAGGAGCTCCTCGACTCTGGGGCGCAGGGCACGCTAGCCTCCCTCGCGCTCGCATCGCACGGGGCTTACGACGCAGTGCACGACGTGCTCTACGCCCGATTCGAGATCGTTCCGAAGTCTGTGGCCGTGCTCGACGTGAGCGCCAAAGGCGAGACGAGGGAGCGAAGACTGCGATGTCTGCGGCATGTCAAGCATCTGACTGTCTCCTGGTTACCGGACGACACAGCACTGAATCCGCTGCACCGACAACTGAACGCGGATGTCTCTATCTTCCCCCGAGTGACCTCGCTCAGCCTCGGCCCAGTAGCGCTCGACCAGCTCCGGCTGTGGACACCGTCTTCGTACGCGACCGACCTGGTGTGTCCCCTTCCCCTCCTCCTAGAGCTTTTGGCCCGGCATAGCAGTCCCACAGCCTTCTGCGCCGTCTTCCGTTTGTGTCCGAGCGACGACTGGAAGCGGCATCAAGAGCTCGCGACGCAAGGGCAGTATGCGCTGTGTAAACGTCTCGACGCGCTGGCTGAGCGCTGGCCCCTCTCGACGGCCGCATTTCACAACATCCTGTTCCAGGTCCCGCCCGCGCTCGACTGTAGCAACCGGTACGAGTTTGCGCCGCACATCGTCGACGCGGGATATCGGAGCCTCCGGGAGATACTTGCTCAGCAGGCTATGGAGGCGCGGTTGCTGAGGGAGAGGACGCAAGTGGCACTGGCGGCGGGGAATGCGGGCGTCGTAGGCGTCGGGTCGCGGAGCAACAGTGGAGCCGTAACCCCACGGAGCGACGATACGCCAGGCGGATATGCTAGTCCCTCCCGGAGACGGAGTACGGACGAAGAGCGGCCTAGCTTGGATGGCATCGAGGGAGCAGCGAAGCAGAAGGGGGAGGAGAAGGAAAAGTACAAACTCCTCTGGGGACACGAGGCGACGCTCCTCCCCGGCCCGGATTGGAGTATCCGCCCGTGGCAGATCGCCCTCGCCGTCAAGGGCAAGTTTCCGAGTGGGAGCCGGGAACGACACACCGAGACGCTGGAACGGACAAGATGGGAGGCCGTGAACGTCGAAGGGGGGCTGTATCTGCAGGAAAGGGAGGGGGCGGACGACAGTGGTGAGTTACGCGAGTGAAGCAAGCCTCTCTCCTCTTTTCCAACACCACCCTTCAACCACAGTGGCCACGAACTGGAGGACAGCGCTGACACCCAGGCATGTGGTGGGATGCAGGCAACGGGGTTGGATGGGCCGAGGCCGCGTTCGTGATCAAGGAGGACGTGGACATGGGCCTTGCGCAGTTCCTGGCGCAGCGCGAGGGTGTCGACGACGCGCTGCTTGCCGCCATCCGTGCCAAGATCACGTACACCGACGGGAGCAAAGGGCGGGGCTGCGAGTGCTGCCTCCGACCATGGGGGCAGGCGGACATCTACGGCCTGGCTGGGCTGGAGGGCGACGAAGTGGCCTGGGAGCGCGGCGTGACTGTGAGGCCGAAACAAACATCATAGACATATCCCTTCTACATTGCTTAGACATGCATATTGATGACCTTGTATCCCTCGTCTGTCCTTCCTTCTCGTCCGCCCACCCGGCACAAACGGGTCCACGGCAGCAGCGCCCATCTGCGGTGGGCTTACTGGATCTTGATAGTCTCGTCAACGGGCGCACCGATGATCTCGCGCACGGCGACCTTCTCCTTGTCCCAGACGCCCTGCTTCCAGTACTCGTCGGCCTTGATGCGGTCCCACGCGGCCTCGATAGTCGGCTGGCGCAGGATCATGACGCTCCCGTCCATGCCGGAGAGCTGGTCCGCGTGCGGCTGCTTCTCGGTGTGCGTCGACCTCTTGTCGTCCAGGAACGCGCGGCCGAAGACTGATGTCAGCCAAGTTCTGGAGAGACTGTAAGCTCTCCGCTCTCCCCTCTCGCTCCTCTGGGTCTGTCCTCCTGCCTTGCCCGCGGAGGTCGAAGCTGGTGAAGTCCATACCCGCGGCAGAGTGGACGCGGAGTACAGGGGGAAACCGGGGGAAACCATGGATGAGACAGTGGGCGGCATAATAGCTGGCGCCCTCGGCCTGCGGCCGCCAGCTTCGCTGACTCACCAGACGTGCCCGTCTTCTTGTCCTCAGTCGCAGCAGCGAGGTGGGCCTCGCGCACCTTGAGCCTTGTCTGGAGGTTGTCCGGGTAGTCGGGGCAGTAGCAGACGTAGAGCGGCATGGTGCGGGCGGAGGTCGTGTGCAGAGAGCGAGCGAGAGAGCGGGGAACGGCAGTGCACGCAAGGGGGGTGAGCATGTCGCAGTGGTGGGCAGAGCAGTATGCAGCGGAGGACGTGACGGTCGAAGCCGACTCTCCTCGGAGTAGAGGCGCCCGGCTTGCCGTGGGGGATGGTTACGTAATGCATCCTGGGTGCGGCCGAACGTAAGATGGTGAGCTGCCACCTTCGATGAGCCTTGCAGGGCCTGCTGTCCTAGTTTCGGTGCATGCATTCGGGATCGAGTGTGCTCCTAAGCTGCCCAGAAGCGCATTGACTCGATCATGCAACCACTCAAACCCCCACGGGGCGTCGGGCCAGGGGCTGCAAACCCTCCCTCGGCGAGCCACTCAGGATCCGCCCCTTCCGCCTCCGCACCCTCTTCGGTCCCCGCGCCGTTCCAAAAAGCGACTCCTCGAGCTCTTCCGAGCTCAAGAGGCCGTACTGCGCTGCCTTCTACCCGAATCGAACGGGTGACCGTTCCATAGCAATGAACACCGCTCCTGGGAACGGAGGTCGAACTACTAGTGGAAAATTCTAGCCACTGAACTAAGAAGGCCAGACACGTTGTGGCTGCTCGCCTCTGTGATGGTTGTAGACAAGCGAGCAACCGTACATTGGTGTAGCATAATAACAGGATCTATAACGCCCGGGAAGTTGGCTGGAGTCGGGCTCTGTGAGCCTCCTTCCGTTCGTCGATCGTCTCGAACCCGTGGAAGAATGCGGAGGCGGCGTTCGAGATCCGGTTTTTGACGGCCTCAGTTTCGGCGCACACGCTGTCGAGAATATTGCTCACGTGGCTGAGATACCCTCCTCGAAGGAGGGATACACCCACCCCTGGTGCGGGCGGGGGTAGCACATCTCCTGCCCAGCGATGAGCATCGCCAGTCTCCGAGCGGCGGAGGACAGGTCGTCATTCGCTTACTGGCCGGTCGGGGGCGAGCTTATCAGTCTGACTCATGGGGCCTCGACGAGAAGGCAGCAAAAACACAGAGTACTTCGACCTCCCAGAGGAGGAAGAGGCGCCCTGCCATGCGTTGCCTTCTACCCGAATCGAACGGGTGACCGTTCCATAGCAAATCTCGAAGAGACACTACTAGTGGAAAATTCTAGCCACTGAACTAAGAAGGCCGACACGTGTGCTCGGCGGGGGCGCAGCACTCGGCGCCGCGCGGGCGGGGGCGACGTGTTGGAAATCACGTGATCTCTTTCCCACGTGTCTCGCGGCACACTCGGCCCGCACTCCGGTGTTCGACCTCCTGTCAGCACCCTCGTTCTCAATGTTTCTATTGTTCTAGCTGAGAACATGCTCAACATGCTTCTCACACGCATTCTCGGCGCCGGCCTCGGCGCCCGACACCGTACGACATCCTCCGATAGCCTGCAGCTAGTCTCTTTGTTCTCTAGCTGCTTGTAGATATATAAGTGGCCATCTGGCCATCCTATGCAACCACATTCTCTGTTGATCAGTTCAAGTCTAGCCACCCTACGAGCAGCATCGTTGCTTGGGCCCCGGGCAGTCTAGATTTCTACAGCGACGGGGCTCCGAGGGGGCCACAGGAGACGACCGGGACAGGTTGGTGCATTGGATAACACGGAGACAAGGCTCTGGGTATGGAGAGGAAGAGAGGTGCATGATGTGTTTCTGTCTCACACTGGGCGCATGTAATGCTTGTTGTCAAAGCCAAGACTACGACATGGCGGGTGGCAGCGCCGCACCGAATTCCAGTGGCAGAGATTCGCCGAGAGACATGCGGCTCCGGTTCTGGACATGCTGCGTATCGCGAAAAGCACGCCTGTTGGCCGTACATTCCAAGCAAGGTTTCGGCTCCGGATTGCAGTCTTCTTCGCGTGCCCGCTGGGCAGGTGACGGTCAGAATACTGCTCTCTCGCACGGCTTGCAATGTCTCTCGGTGTCGCCTTGGCTGACTTCGGCGGCGAACGAGTTCACCGCGGCGCCCTTGGCGTGTCCCGGCTCGCGCCACGACAGATCCGCTGAGGTGGCCCGACGAGACGATCGGAATCGGCGAGGCGTCGGAGGCGTCGCTTCGTCGAGGCCCAAGCGGTGGAACAAAGCAGCCACTACTGCAGGCAGACCGAACTGGAGTGCCAAGCCTTTTGTACGTGGTCGAGGCGCTTTCGTTTCGTTCCAGGCACTAAGGCAGCAGTGCGATGGTGTATTTCGGTCCCGGGACTCTGCGCCATTCATGTACCCCCCGGTGCACTTCTGGTGAACCTCTTTCCGCGCACCGCGGGGGTCAGATGATCCGCTTTGAGGTCCTGCGGTCGCGCTCTTGCCGCCGCTGGACCTGAGGTTGCCTCAGCTCGCCTCAGCCTGCCGACTCAACCCTCATGCGATGAATACGAGCAGCTCGGCGAGCAGCCAAATAATAATAACAGCGATGTGATGTCGACGTTGCACACACATCTCCATACCAGCACGGCTTCCTGCACAAAACAACATGCTACCGCTGGTGCCTATGCTCTCGGCGGCGCTGGTCCTCCCATCAGTGTTCGCCGGTGTGCCGAACCCAACGCTCGAGTTCAACGTGAGCATCCCGCTCTCGACTTTGAACACTCTGGGCAAAGGGTCAAAGTGGGCGACTACCTACGCCAACGTGCAGGGCAAGAGCAACGACACTATCGCCGAAGGTTGGCCGCGCCTAGTCGCGTTCGACGTGGATCCGGACCTCTCGCTCGTCGCGGCCGCCAGGGCAGTGTACGTCTGGGGCGACCTCGGTGTTGAGGGGAGCATGAACCAGAACAAGATCCAGTTCCAGTTCGCTGGCGCGCAGCCCCAGAATACGGCACAGGGGACCAACAAGGGCTTGATTGGGCATGCTGAGCTCGAGATGTTCAAGTCTTTCGAGGGGAGCTACGCCCCGCTGTGGATGTACTTCAAGGCTGATGCGCCGAGCGTCGAAAGCGTCGTCGTGACGACGGGCATCGAGACGGATGCGTGAGTGGAACGGGAGGATACGCTGACAGGCAGGAAATCGCTCGACGACGTGAACGTGAGGACCTGGCGCTTCGTCGAAGACGGCGAGCTGAGCCCCCGCTTCACCTGGCGCGAGACGACGGGCAAGTGGAACACGGCGCTGACCTACGCTGGTGCACTGAGAGACGAAACACCACGATCCGTTTCGCAGCTGGCTAACGGTGCCGTCTCGCCCGCAGCGGAGCTTAACGCCTTCGTCGTCGTCCCCGTGCCGGCGAACACTTCCTGGGTCGGTTTGAATGTGACGCGTGGCCCGGACTTTGGAAAGGTCTCAATCACGGCCAAACCGACTATCGAGGGGTACTTCGCCGAAACACCGACGACGTACGAAGGGCACTATGTCCCCGACGAAATGCTGTGGTTCCGGTCCCTAGATCCGAGGGAGAGGTACAATATCTCGATCGCGGCTGCGAGCGACCCGGACCACCCCGGCTCTCGCGTTGCGTTGAACAGCGTCACGTTCTACGGCGGGGCTGCTGTCGACGGCTCGGCTTCAAAAGACAGTGGCATAACGACCAATGACGGGGAAGACAAGGGGGAAGGGGGAAAGAAGACGAATATAGGCGCAATCGTCGGTGGCGTCGTAGGCGGAGTCGTCGGCGCCGCTCTACTCGCGGGGCTGGTGTGGTTCCTCCTCCGCCGCCGAAAATAGAGGCAGGAGGACAGGGAGCGCCGGCTCAAGCTCGAGATCGACGACGCACCCTTCGTGCCGTTCAGCGCGTCGACATTGCCCGCAGGTGACGAATTCGACGAGAAGGGGAAGCTGATCCCGCTGCCCACGGAGCAGCCGCTGACGCCCCGTACTCGTGCAAGGAGCCATTGACGGCGGCGCCGCCCAGAGACCGGAGAGTGAGACACTCGATCCGCCAGAGTACAACTCCGCCTGGCAGGGAGGCAGCGGAGTGAGCGCGCCGGCGAGTTCCATGGCGGTGCAAAGTACATCGGCCGTGGAGGCGCTGGCGGCGAAGAAGGCGTGAGCGATCGGTGCGAGCGGCTGCCCAGGCAAGCTATTAAGTCATTAGACATGATCTATTACGATACGATACGATATGCGATTACAGGCCCGCAATACTAAGGTCAGCGAGCTGCAGAAGAAACCGGGGTCAGTCAGATGTGAGCGAGGTACGCCGCTGTACCACGGCGCTTTCTGGGGTCAGCCCGACTCAAGTCAGTTCTAAGATTGGGATATGGAAAGTATCTCCACGCCCGACAGTCGTGAGCAGTGCTCTGGCCGTAGTTCGATGGCAGGTATTGCAGTACTCAGAACTCACGAACTGCGAGGCTGCCTTTCGTCGACCGTTGTGTCATCATCTTACGTAAACAGGTCATCGGAACGGAGAGTCCGGACACTCCGCGCATCACGATCTCAGGGTCGTCTTCACGCGACGCGTCTTGAGCTCGACCGACTTTCGAGCCCCCCTCAACAATAACACCAGCACCTACGGCACCATGCGTATCCACCTCCCCCTCGAACCGAAGCATTTTACATCGAACCCCTCTGGCCCGCTCGCCAAGATTGGTGGTGACCTCGTCCTCATCGAGCTCCAGGGCCGCATTGAGGTCGAGGGCGACACGGCGAACAGCGTCATCGGCGTGCTCGGTCTGGACCGGCCGGTGAGTACCTTCACTCGCACACTGGCTTTCTTGTCGAACGATTGATGTTCGTGGAATGTACAGAATTGTGGAGTGCCGTTCATGTGAAGCTAGAATGATGCTGGTAGCTGACGACAGGACCGCCCCACACTCCATATCGGCCAGCACCACCTTCTTCACGGCAAGATGGCGACGCTCCCGCGCCCGTACGCCGTGATCCGACGCGCGGTATCGACAGAGGCGAACATAGAAGGCGACGCGGCAGACGAGGAGAGCGACGCAGAGCGCGAGGCGGAGCACGAAGCTCTGACTTCCTCGCCCCTTGCGCCGAAGAAGATGAAACTGCACTCCTCCACTGCGGCCGAGGAGGAGGAAGACGATCCCCCCCTGTTTCCGGAGATGGTGACGCCGAAACGTGGCCCGAGGGACTTGCCTCCGTCGTCTCCGCCGGCGCCCTCGAGCCAGGGGCCCGAGTATTCGTCGGATCTGAGCTCACCCATGCAGGGCATGGACGCGTGGGGCTTCCCGCGTCGACCGGAGAGCGATGATGAGGACGGGGATGAGGAGGCCCGCCAGGAGAGGAAAGAGGGGAGGAGGGAGAGGGAGAGGAAGCGCAGAAGGGCGAACAGGTCCCCGAGGAAGAGGGCGAGACACTACGAGGTCGTCGCTGTCGTGCGCAAGAAGATCGTCTTCAGCTTACGGTGAGTTTCCAGCAGACGAGGAGTCGCGCTTGAAGCTGACATGACAGACCGGAACCGCTTGTCGCTGCGACGGAGCTGCCTGAATGATTGCGGAGGTGAGTCGAGGACAAGTGCGAGGCGTAGCTGTGAGAAAGTCGACAAAGCTGATGATCCAGTCCGCCGCAAAAGCCGGAGCAAGAAGTGCCAACTGAGTAGCGACTAGGTGGTGAGTGGGAGCCATTGACCGGAAAGTAGCTGCAATCTCGCCTGAAGCTAACGGGTCAGACCCGCTTGGAGCTGTCGAAAGAGATCGGAGGGACGGATTCACGGCTAGACTGTATGTATGTAAACGCTTGTATAAGCTTGAGCGAGACACGGCCGCGGGCTATGCACATTGGCTGCGGCGTCAAACTAGTGCTGCGGCCCGTCACCTATGCGCGCCATGCCTTATAGTGTGTGCGGATCGGCGAGTTCAACGCAGCAGCAGGCCTCGTAGATTCTCCACCGACGCTACGGAGGTCTGGGCGTGAGATCTCAGTATCGTCGTAGTGCGACTTGTAATGTCGGCACAGCGTCCACCCGCAGCCAGCCGTTGTAATGTACAAAGAGCCAGCCGCGACTTAGTCTACCTGGTCCAAACTGCATGTTTGGGCGCCTTCATCCTCGCTCGAGCCATTCCGGCCGATCGGAAACATGCTCGGATCAGGCAAGCCTGCGTACGACGCTGGTCCACCTAGGGACCTCTTCAACGAGCCCCGCCAAGCCGCTGCGCCTTCTGCGTGCGTACTCTCTGCATTCCCGCTGGCCATTTGCAGAATACTCGCTGTTCGCTCGTGCCGGTGCTGCGGCCCCTGTTCCAGCTGGCGGCTCTGTGCCCGTACGACCCGCATGCAATCGCAATTCCGGGTCGAGCAGATTGCGCGCAATTAGGAATAGCCTGAAAGGGTAGGCGAGTAGGCATAACACATGTCCCGCGGCTTGGTGCAGTTACGTACGTACGACGCTCATGCTGACTGCCTTTGGCCTCAGCATAGCTGCAGCTGGGATTGGCGCATCTGTCTGCGGTGAGACACAGTGTTCTCCAAACTGACACACCCCGCCCAGCTGATACCCTCTTCGTGCTCACCCTATTCCTAGCACCTCAGTCGAGCTCATGTAGTGCAGACCCAGCCTCTAGAGTATGGCAGCCGCGGCCGCGCGGCCTCCTGTCTCCGCGTCAGTCTTGTGACGCCGTGTGTGACCTGTCTACGACCCATGACGAGCGAGGTCCCGTGCGGCCTGGTCTCCAAGCTTTGACGCTGCGCTCGCTGTTCTCTCCCATTACGGTCCTTCCGGTCCTTCCGGTCCTTCTCGCACACATCAAGCGCAACATCATCAAGGTTTGCAGAGCGCAGCTTATTCTGTGCCGTCTTTCTTAACCCCCTGGGGTCACAGGGGCGTGTCAGGCGGAACACCCAAGTCACGAGTCTCAGCGCCGTTTCATGTCGCGTCAGGAACCGAGTGCTTGTTCGTCACGGAAGACCCGGATGGCCAAGTTGGGCCGGCGGCCTGTCGGCTGACCTCAACAAGAGTGGTGGGCCGAAAGCAAACCGACAACAAGCGCAACAAGGTACAGAGCCTGCGCATAAGGTTCGCCGGGAACCGAGACAGTTCTCATCGCTGACGTCCGCGCTGGTTCGGGCTGCGCGAGTGTTCGAGTGCTGGTCGAGCGCATCGAGTCTGAGGCGACACAGAGTGGTGCTTGTGCTTGTCGCTGGCCAGCGCGCCAGGCCAAGGCGAGCCATGTTCCGTCAGACCAGCTGAGCTTGTCATGTTTCGAGTGCAACTCTTTTAGCCCGCTCCGACGTTCCGTCCACTTCCCACTTGTTCCCATCCAGACTCTGGACACTCTGGACACTCTGGACACTCTGGACACTCTGGACACTCTGGACGTTGGACGTCACTCCCACACGACGTGTGGGTGATGTTGGCATCCGACTCATTCCCACATCACTTGAGCTCACCGCGCCACCACCGACGACGGTATCCAGCGACACGATGCGGCACCTCCGACATCTAGTGCTGGCGCTGACCCTCGGCGGTCTCGGAGGTGGTCTCGGAGGTTATCTCGGAGTGAACGCGGGGGAGCACCTCCCGACACCCAACGTCGAGTTCAACCTCACCCTCGCGATCGCGGACACGTCTGTCGCCGTGGGCCCTCCCTCCTGGTCGACAACATACAGCAACTTGAACAACGGCACGGCCGTCGAGCCGGGCACACCTGGCATCGGGCAGCCGGGGCTGATCCGAAACGGGTCGGCGCCGTATCCAACGCTCCGGCTGCCTGGAGGATTGACGGCAGCCTATATCTACGGAAAGCCCGAGGGCGTATCGCGCGTCAAGTTCCGCTACGCCGGGGACGAGAGCGAGGTCGATGTACCCGCTTCGAGCGAGGCGGGGATGTTTGCGAAGATTGAGGGTCTGAAGTGGTTCAAACGCACGCCGGAAGGAGAGTATGGCAACGTCGAGGTCGTCCTCGAGGGTCCCGGGGGAGAGCCGCTCGCGCCGGAGGCTAAGCCGACGATTGAGCGCGTCGTCATCACGACCGGCATCATGTCGCAGGGGTGGGTCTCATCTGTGCCTTGAAGTGCTGACGAGGGCAGGAAGACCATCGCAGACGCGAAGATGACGACCTGGCCGCTTCTCAACAACTACATGTTCGACACGCGGGGCGGCGCGCTCCGGTTCGAGAACGGCACCTCAGCTCTAGGTACGACAGCCGCGAACTGGACGCTCTCGTACGAGTACGCCTTCAGCGTGACTGGCCAAGGGGACTGGGGCGTGTTCAAGCTCGACGGGCCAACGTTCGCCGTCGCGCCAAAGGGCGCTTCTCTCCATGTCGTCGTTCCCCCGAATTCAAGCTGGATCGGAGTGAACGCGACGCGCGGGCCCTCATTCGGCGAACTTCAAATCAAAGAGGGCGTCAAGATTGACGGGTACGAGCCGCAGACGGTCGGCACCAAGGACACGGCGTATGGCAAGGACCAGCTCGTGTGGTTCCGATCCCTCGACCCGCGCGTGCAGTACAATCTGACCCTGTTCCCGAGTTTGCTGGATGAGAAGTCGGTTGTCGGTATTAACAGCATTACGTTCTACTCTGGCCTGGGCGACGGGGAGTATCCTGACCCTAATGCGAAGGACGACACGGACAAGGACGGAGACGGGAAGGCCGGTCAGACGAACGACGCAGCGTCTAAAGCTGACTCGGCACCCAAGAAGTCGAAGAGCGACGCGGGTGCTATCGCCGGTGGTGTCGTTGGCGGCGTCGTCGGCTTGCTTCTTCTGATTTTGCTACTGTGGTGCTGCATGCGCCGCCGACGACGACGGGACGAGTAAGTCTCCCTTTGCTTCTAGTACTGACCTCAGATCCCACTCACATGTCACATCCTACTTCGGCTCGCCCGTGACGCGGCACGCGTCTGGCCCGACGGCATCTCAGTTAGCTACGATCAAATCGAACTCGTACACGCCTCACGGATACGGAGGGGCATACGAGCCGCTTCCGCAACACTCGCACTCGCACTCGCACTCCCAGCACTCGTACCCTTTCGCGGGGTACGAGCTGTATGAGCCATGGGGCACGGGCAGTCTGCGCAGCGAGTCCGCCCTCGCGGTCAACAGTGGCAGCGACGTCGGCGCTAACACGGTCACGGCTACCGGCGGTGCGCCGGTCGGCGGGGCCAACCTCGAGCGCAAGGCTAGTATCAGGAAGAGGGGCGGCATGCCGTGGCCCCTGGTCACACGGGGGAGCCAGAAGAGCAAGAGCTCGAAGGGATCCCACAACACGAGGGGCACACATGGGACGGAGAAGACGGGGAAGACGGAGAAAACGGGGCAAACGGGAAAGACGGAGAAGACGGATGCGACCCGCAACCGCAGTGACAGACGCGACAGGCGAGTAACCCGCGACACAAACCACAGCCAGCAGAAGAGCGACAGCAGCTGCTCAAACCGCAGCGGCTCGCCGACGGGGCACTCCGTTCCGTGGGGCCTGCAAGCGCAGGGGAAGGGGGACACGCTGCGTACCCACTCCACGCCGTCCACAGTCAGCGTCCCGCTCAGTGCCGTCGGTGTGCCGAGTGGCCAGTCCGGCCCTGCACCATGGCAGGACGTGCCCCGCGCAACAGATGTGGGCTCAGTCACGGAGGAGGACCTGATGGACCCCCCGCTATGCGATCCGGCGTGGAGCGAGAGGCCCCACGCCCAGCGTGCGCGGAGCCAGGATCCCCGCTCCCACAGGCTGCATGTCGGGGAGAACTCGGCGCACCGACACACCAACTAAGTTTTGTATGGGGGCGATAGTCATTCTTTCATAGTATTTCTAGGACACTGGGTTAGTTTTTGTATCAGTGTATGCTACTTCATGAGTGATGCGGGTTCTGTTCCGTTATTCCGTCTTCTTGTAGTGTCGCAGCTCGACCGGACCCGTCGCTGGCACATCGAGTTGTAGGAAAGGTGAGGCGATCAGTCGCGTAACAGGTACAGTACGGCGCAGTCGTGACTGTCCTTTCCGCGACTCCTCTCTGCGAGCCTGCAGTCAAGTCGTCAGTCTAACCTGGACATTGGACTTGCAAGATCTCGCTGGGCATCGCGTCGCGCAGAGCATCCCGTCGAGTATGAGTATCGGAAAGAGTCCGGCGCCAACCGTGGGAGACCCTCGCCACCGTCGATCGTTGCCGATCACTGCGTCATCGCATCCTGCATCTTGACTCCTGACCTCGATAGAAGTGGGCGATGAGCAGAGCACCAAACACACCAAACACCTGTGCAGACACAATCTGTTCGTGTCCGTAAGTGCATGCATCGGAAAGACCGAGAGCTAGTCTTTACGCGCTGACGCAAGACAACGCTAGCAAGTCACTAGACTAGTCCGGATCTCCTCGGCGACGGGCGTGGTCACGTTGTCACCGTTCACCGTCATGCTTTTTTTGTCCCGAGGTCCCGAGATCTTTACGCTTCATCAATCTCGCGCTTCACAAAACCCTTAGCACTTATCGCGATGCCGGCGCGGTGGCAGCTACATCGTTTGGCTCAGTCTCGTACGTCCTCCTGCTCTCCCAGCTTGAGTGCAACCTCCTCTAGCTAACCCGCAGTCCCCGACGCGCTGACAACTTCGCTCCTCTTCCTCTCTCTGGGCATCATCTTTCGCCTCCTCCTCCCTCATCTCTTCCCGTCCTGCTCCACGACCTGCCACAGCGTCTTCAGTCTTTCAAACTTCCTCTGGGCCGCGAACGTGATCCGTCTCCTCTCCCGCGCCCCTTTCGCTGGGCCATGGCGCAGCGCGTTCGCATTCGTACTCCAGGAACTGCCCAACATGCTGCTCGGCACGATGTGCGCTCTCTTCCTGCTGAAGGTCGGCGAACTCGTCGAGATCGCGAGCGTGCTTGGGTTCGGATATGTCCCCAGCTTGCTGTATCGCGATTTCAGGGATGACTGGGGGCTGTACAAGTTGTCGACCGAGGCGAGGATGTAGACTGCGAAGTCGAGGGGGGTCATGTGTCTCTGCATCTCATTCTTTTGTGAGTTGTACGGATAGGTGCCCACTGGCGGCGAGTTTGTAGCTATGGTTCGTGATGCATCTGTCTCTATACTGCCTCCTATGCTCCCTCCCCTGGCTCCAAGATATTACGTCCCTCTCCCTTTCCCGCTCCTCCTCCCTCCTCAATCGCTCGCTCCGCTCCGCTGCGCGCTCGCTACGCCTAAGCCATGAACCCGAATCCCTGGCTGTAAGCCATAGGCTTCATGTCCGGATGAGGCACAGCCGAGAACTGATGGTAGCTGAGCGTTCCATCGTCCTGCATGCGGACGTACGCGGCCTGGTTACCCGTCGAGTCGCAGTAGTTGGGGCACGAGAACGTGGTGATGCACAGCCCGTCGTGCTCGATAGCGTACCCGTCCTGCCGGACCTCGTGCGAGCGGATGACGGCCGTGACCTCGTTCAGCTCGCACCACCGCCGCGTCACGTCGGGGCCGAAACCGAGCCCGACACCGCGCTTGCTCGGCCCGCGGCCTGGCATCTCTTGCGGGTCCGTCCACAGGAGCTGGTTGGTCGTCAGTACACACTCCCTTCTCTCCTCCATCTCTGTTCTTCTCCCTCAAGACATAAGGGAGCCAGCCAATTGAGGCTCGCCCGTCCCGCCCGCTAGCCCGCTCACAGCGGCTACTCACCTCGCACATAAGCCCCTCCTGTCCCGGCTGCCGTCCATACCGGTCAATAGCCTTGACCTCGTCGAGCTTGACGCCGTCCTTGCTGACGGGCGGTCCGCCGTGCACGACAAAGTATCGCTTGCGCCCTTCGTGCAGGATCGCGGGCTGCGAGCCCTCGCTCTTGAGGCTGCGCGGGGGCTGCGACGCAGAAACGAGCGTCGCGAGGGGAACTGCGTGTCAGCCGAGTTCTCTGTGTGGCTGGCCACTCTCGTTATTGGCAGTCACTCGTGACCTAGCGCCTTCGCAGCCTTCGCAAGCAGGCGCCGGTCGCTCGTCACATGATACTTACGCGCCGTAAACACATCCGCGAACAGCTGGTACGTCATCTCGCCGTGCTTGGCCTTGCACTCGCCCTCGAAACCGTAGACCTTGTTCATGTCTGCCGTCTCGTGGTTGCCGCGGTTCAGGAACACGCGCTCGGGGTACAGCCACTTGTACGCGAAGAGGGTCAGCACGACCTCGACGGACCACGAGCCGCGGTCGACAAAGTCGCCGTTGAAGACGACCATGTGGTCGTCGCTTGGCGGCTTGATGATGCTGAGGAGGTTGTGCAGGTCGTAGAACTGGCCGTGCGCTGGGGGTCAGCTGATGTATCCAGATGAAGCTGAGGTTCTGGGCTGAAACTGAGGGGGGAGCAGAGGTTCCTCGGCGCCGGAACTCCCGAGCACCGTACACCCTCCCTCCGAGTCCGAGCCCTCGAGCTCCTCAGGCCCCTCGGGTTACTCACTGTCGCCGACAATGTCGCACGTGACGCCCTTCGGCACCTCGATCTCGACGAGGGACGCCTCAGCGTCGACCACGCTCTTCACGCCAAGAATGATCTCCCACACAATACGTTTCGGCATCTTGCCCCCGTTCTTGAACGTCTCGACCATGGCCTCGACAAACTCCTTCGTCGGCGTGTAGCGCGCTTTCGGGTCGTCCGGGACAATGGGCAGCGTCACGTTGTGCGGGTTGTCGAGCGCGCAGGCGCCGTCCGCGATCGAGCGCAGGCAGCGCGTACTCGCGCGCTCCGTCTCCCCGACTGCGATGGCCTGGCTGTTAGCGTTTTGGAACGGGCCGAACTCCTCGCTCCAGTCGAACACGATGGCGAACGGGGTCGCGGGTGGAGAGGACATGACTGCTGTGGCCATTTTGAACAGCCTGAGAGAGAGGAGTAGCGTGCTGGAACTCAAGACGAAAAGGACGCGATCGCAAGACTCCATAGCTCATCTCCCAGAGGCGCAGCACGGGCCAACGAGCACGGCTCAGACGCCAGCGGACCCTTGCGCCCCGCATCTCCCCCAGCATTGTCTCCCCGATATAGACCCGTAGCCCGCAGTTTCGAGCTGGGTGCAGCCTGCGGCTGCAGCAGCTGCAGTTTACTCACCTTCTCAAACTCGATGCGGCGGATGAGCTTCGTGGTGGCGACGAGCTGCTCGCGCACGGTGCGGTTTCCGGGCTCAATCTCGAGCGCCTTCTTAAAGTCGGGCACGGCCTGTTTCGGCCTGAGGATGGCGAGCGCGCTGACGCCGCGGCGGTAGTAGGCCTTGGCGTAGTCGGGTTTCAGTTCGATAGCCTTGCTCGCGTCGGCGATGGCGGCGCCGTGCTCCTCCATCTTGGCCTTGGACATGGCACGGTTGTTCCAGAACGTCGGCTCGGTCGGGTCCAGTCGCAGCGCCTGGGTGTAGAGCTCGATCGAGGTGCCAAAGTCCTTCTTCCCGAACGCGGCGTTCGCCTTGGCCTTCAGCTGAAGCGCCTCGGCCTTCTCGGCCTCGGTCGGGACACGGGACTCGTCGATGTCGTCAAGCTCCGAGTCGGACGTCACTGGGGTTAGCTGGGAAGCGCCGGAAAGCGGAAAGCTCACGAGACAGGTCCTCGAGCTCCTGGGCCGAGAGCATGGGGGAGGGGAAAGGGGTGATGTCGTCCTCGAGGAGAGAGGGTTGGGATGAGCTCGGGCTCGGGCTCGACGAGCCGGCGATGCCGGCGGCGGCGTTGCGGAGGGCGTCGTCGTCAACTGTCATGTCTTTCGTGGTGAAGAGAGTGGTGTGGACTAGAGAGGTCGTCCGAGGAGAAAGACAAGTGAGCGAGCCCGAAGTCGGTGATGATGGGCTCGAAAAGTCGGCCAGGCACGTTACAACGCCAGGTTGGGCTGGGCCCTCTCTGACCCCCCCCTGCCGCAAAGTGGCCAAGCCTCCACCGGTCCGAGGGCCCCGAGTGAGTGCAGTCGTGTGAGCGGACCATCGCATGCAGCGATGACGGCTAGAATGATAGAGAAGCGGGCAAGTTGAGTGCATGTCAGACCACACCCGGAGTCGTGTGAGGCAGGACTGACAGAGCCATCCATATTAGTCTCTGGGTGTGTGCTTCTCCAGGCGTCTCAGCCGCGTCAACCGCACGACGATTTGCACTTGACGTTTCATGTTGCGAGGTGCATCACATTCAGCCTCATCCTGATTTTCCGGATCGCCTCAGCACATCTGTCGCGGACTTGCTTCGACGCTGCAACCGGAGCAAGTTGAGAGCTATGCAAGAAATGAGTAGACAGCGAAACCGCGAGGCAGACGCTTGTGCAGGCTTGTGCAGGCTTATGCAGGCTTATGCAGGCTTATGCATGCGGGCTAGACAAGAGGGTTGCCCAAAGGCGGGCAGGTATAAGGGGCGGCGCCCACGTGGTTCCCGCTGTATTAGCGCCTGCCCCTGTGGTCCCCCCCTGTGATCCTTAGCTGCGTATACGAGCTGCGCGTCCTGTATGTATCCTGCAGTGACACCCAAGAAATGTCCCTCCCCGTCGTCAGCGACAACGCCACTGCCATCATCTCTTCTCTCTCTCTCTCTCTCTCTCTCTTACGACAACTCACGAACAAAGTCTCTCCCACCCTCTACACTCCTTGGCCCCTGCTTATCCTCTGTATACTTTGTCCCCACCCACACACCCGCGCACGCACCCTCGCTCCCATCACCGACGTCGCCTCCCGAGCTCCCCCCCTCCACCGACACCCGGAGTGCCCCTCCACCCACCTTCATCATGCGGAGCTTCGGCTTCGTAACCCTGGCAGCACTCGCAGCACCCGTCGCAGCCTACAGAGGTGAGCTTCAATATCAACTGCGCAACTGACATCCAGTTCCAATCAGTGACAATGACGACTACCGGGAGATCTGCTCTGGAATGTACGGCGGTAACGACGCCTACATCGAGGGTGAGCTGCTCCGTTCAAGTTGGGAGCTGACAATGCTGACAATCAGTTGCGTTTGACTCCTCTTCCTCGGGCCAGGTGGCTCTCGTCATCTACGAGTGGAAGGACATCAACTACCTCGGCGCAGAGCAGCCGGCCGACTCGCTCGCCCCGAAACAGTATATCTGCACATCCAAGGCTGTGAGCGCGGGCCAGTGCTCGCTGGCGCAGCTCGGTGGGTTCATCACGACAACTCCTGCCGACGCCGAGTCGACAATCTACACGACGCCGCTGCGGTTCGGGTCCGGCGGCTCGGGTGCCGTCGGTACAGACGGGCACGTCCTTGCTCCCGGCTCCGGCGACCATGATGACGAGGACGGGCTGCGCCGCCGCGGGCTCAAGTTCGACCGCGACATGTTCCCGCATGTGCGGATTGGGCGCGCCGGCGCCGAGAACGTCGAGGGCACGACGCACAAGCTCCCCGGCGCTTCGAGCGACGACGAGCCCAAGAAGGTGACGCAGGAGGGCGAGCCGATCCACGTCGAGGCGAGCGAGGGCTGGGCTGGCGACGACAAGGCTGAGACGCACACGAAGGTCGATGAGGACGGCGATGCGTCGCACATCGATGCGCCTACCAAGGTCGACGACGACGGGCTCGCGCCGCACAACGTGGCCCCGCATGGTGGCGAGGTCGATGACAACCCGAACGTCGATGGCCCCGAGGCGTCGTCTGCCGAAGCCGCGGCCGCGCAGGCGACCGAGGACACGAAGGGCGGCACGTCTGGCACCGACAAGGCCAAGAAGCCGGCACAGGAGGCTGAGCCTGACACGACTGATAAGCCCAACACGGTCGAGGAAGAGAAGGAGCCTGTCAAGCCGCCAACGCCCGTGGGCGGCAGCGCCCAGATCGAGGGCAAGGTCAAGCAGTACACGGAGCCCATCCACTACAAGGTCCCGAACACGGGGTACTACTGCGTCGGCGTCGTGCCCGTCACGCTCGTCAAGGGCGACCAGGCGGAGCAACACGAGCGCCGTGTGTTCCACGAGGACGACGTGCTTGACCCGCGCGCGACGAACCAGCGCGGCTCGTACGAGGGCGTCGTCACGTTCCGCAACCAGTTCCAGGGCGAGCTGCCTGCCGCCGAGTACCCGAAGATTGCCGTGAGTTGTTTCGGCAGTATGTCAACTGACGCCAGTTCTACGGCTTCCTCAGCGTCCTCTACTTTGTGCTCGCGTGCGGGTGGGGCTACCTCTGCTACAAGCACTACCGGGAGCTGCTGCCGATGCAGTGGTACATCTCCGGCACGATTGTGTTCCTCGTGATCGAGATGATGGCCCTGTTCGGCTACTACCGCTACGTGAACAAGCACGGGGGTGGTGCCGGGTCTCTGGCGTTCCTGATCGTGACGGCGGTGCTGAACGCGGGGCGCACGACGCTGTCGTTCTTCCTGCTGCTCATCGTGTGCATGGGTCTCAGTGTCGTGACCCAGTCGCTCGGCACGGTCATGTACCGCGTGTGGGTCCTCACGGCGTTCCACTTCATCTTCGGCGTCGTCTACTCGGTCGGCACAGTCAAGGTCGCGCTGGACACGGCGTCGCTCTGGGTCGTGCTCTTCATGATCTTCCCCCTGTCAATCACGCTCACGACGTTCATGATGTGGATCATCGTGTCGCTGAACAACACGATTCTCTTCCTGAAGGAGCGCAAGCAGTCGTTCAAGCTGCGCATGTTCGAGCGCCTGTGGCGTATCCTGATCGGCGCCGTCATTGCGATTGCAATCTTCTTCGTGCTCTCGTCCATCTCGCTGTCAAACAGGATGGACGACGACTACCAGCCGAACCACTGGAAGTGGCGGTGGGTGCTCCTCGACGCGTCGCTCGCGACAATCTACCTCGTCGTGTTCGCATTGATTGCGTGGCTCTGGCGCCCGACCGAGAACAACATCCGCTTCAGCACGTCGCAGGAGCTGGCGCAGGACGAGGAGGACGCGCAGGACCACGAGATCGAGACGTACGAGCGGCGACCTGAGGCTTTGGGTCTCGAACCGATTTCCTCTCGCGACCCACAGACGATTGGCGGGGAGCCGCAGCTCCGCGCCCGTGACGAGTTTGAGCACGAGGCGTCAGAGGGCAAGGCGCTGTTCGATGCGGACCACGGCACCGACAGCGAGTCCGAGGACGAGCACAAGAAACCGCGGCACAAGCACACGGAGAGTTACCGCCGCGTCGACGCCTACGGCAAGCCAGTCAATGTGGATCTTGGAGCCAGTGCGAGCAGCTCGAGGACGAGGGTGCAGGAGGACTCTGCCATTTTCTCCATGGGCGACAGCAGCGATGACGAGGTGCGCTCTGCCGTTAGCATTGATCTCAGCGATGATGAGGGAGGACTTTTGAAGAGTAAGCGGGATTGAGGGTAGGGCGTAGAGCGTAGCGAGCCACGAGCCGGAGAGCCGAGTCAAGAGTAGATGAGTCGGACCGAGTCGTAGAGTAATTCAGCCATAGACATGCATACCCATTTGTTCTGCGCGTAGCTCCATTCATCTGTGCATCACTCGATTCATTCCGGCAGTGGCTTGCTGTGCCGATCACGATCGCCATCAAGGTATCGGCGATGCGTATCAACGTTACGCCGCCACGACTCGCCCATTATTCATGCGTCACTAGAGTGGTTCGTTGGTGTAATGGCGCAAGCAGGAGACTTATTGACGCGCAGGTACTCACCCCTCCCTCTTTCACCAGGGTTAATGCCTCGAGTAACGCACTCGACGGAGGCAGATTAGCGGAAATGGCGCGTTCGGGTGCGCCATATCGCTCGGGCAATTTCCGTCGCATCTCCCAATCAGCCCCCGTCGCCTCTTGGTTTCAGGGGGCGATACGCGCGCGCCAAGCACACAGAAGACGACCAGGGCGAGGCTCGGGTGGCCCGGACGTGGACGTGCACGTTGACTCGCTGTCAAGCGCAAGGTCCCCAAGGTGCGCAAGGCCCGCAAGACCTCACGAGGGGCGAGCTAAGAGAAAGGGGGGAGAAGGAGAAGAAGGAGAAAGGCGGCGTACTGCAGGTGCCCGCTGCGATGCCAGGCCTAGGGCTGGGGGCGCGCAGGAGAGAAGAAATGTTCGGAATCGCCGCCCGAGCTGGTCGAGCTGCCCGAGCTGGTCGAGCTGCCCGAGCTGGTCGAGCTGGCCGAACTGGTCAAGATGTCGGTTGTATAAAGAGAGAGAGAGAGAGCTTGGCTAGCTCAACTCGAACACTGGCGTCTCAACCCCTCACCTCCCTAGCTCACTACCGCAGCCTCATCTAGACTGTCCGTTTTCACCCCACGACAACTGTTGTCTTCCCTGTTTACCCCAGTTCTACCTCACACCTCACCACCTCACGCATTCAGCCACTTCCTCCGACCTCCTCGAACCCGATAGGCGTGAACAAGGCACAATGGACCACTCGGGACACGACATGGCCGCCATGACCTCTGGCATGAGTGGGATGGCCCACATGGCCTCGGCGACTGGGAGCGCCATGGCTTCCGCGAGCACGGCCGCCAGCCCCAGCGGCGGGCACAGTATGGGGGGTATGGGCGGCATGGGCGGAAACGCTTGCAAGAGTGAGTCTGCGCCGCGGCCGACGGGCCGAGGGTGTCTTCCTCCCCTCCTTTCAACTCCCATTTCCCACTCCCTCCCTCACCAATAATTCCTGTCAGCTCCGGCATTGAGATTCTCGCAGGATTGCATTCTGAAGATCTGGCTGCGCTCACCCAGCAAAAATCACCAAACCCACGCTCCTCGCCCACTCGCTTCGCTCGCGGCCCCGTCGCTAACACCAGTCTCGATGCTTTGGAACTGGAACACGATCGATTCCTGCTTCCTCGCCAAGTCGTGGCACGTCACGAGCAAGGGCATGTTCGCGGGCAGTGTTCTCGGCGTCTTCTTCCTCTGCATGGCGATCGAGGCGTGGCGCCGCCTCGCGCGCGAGTTCGACCGGCGCGTCGCTGCCCAGGCCGCGATCCGGAGAGAGAAGAAAGACCTGAAAGGCCTCGGATCCAGCGGAGGGATCAGGGCGAACCATGTCCATCACGTCGTCCGGAGTCTGCTGTACGGCGTCCAGTTTGCGGCCGCGTTCCTTGTGTGAGTACGACAGAGCGGTGAGGGCCGTAGGCGCGAGCCGCGAAAGCCTCGAACCAGTTTCCTTTCCAGTCCAGAAGAGGGGGAGGGGGAGGGTTGCAGGAGTGTTTCTGGAATCCGCAGTCAACCAGTCAATCTCTGCGTCTCATCTGTCTGAACAGCGGCTACCGCTCTTCTGTCACCTCGAACCTCCTCCTAGTTTCCGAACTCTGCAATGCCAGCTTCTCTCCGCGCCCGGCCCCGCCCGCTCCGCTCGCAGTCGCTGACAAACAGCATGCTCCTCGGCATGTACTACAACGGCTTCATCCTGATCGCCATCTTCCTGGGACACACGTTCGGGTATCTCGTCTTCGGGCGGGACACGTTGGTCCCGGAGCAGCTCGTCGAGTCGGGGTGTTGCTGCTAAGTCGGGCCGAGCACCGACCGTTGGGATATGCAAGGTGCGAGGTGCGAGACGCGAGGCGTCGCTGTCCTCGGCCCGTCGTCCCACTTCTTACTCCGCCCATCTCGCAATCTCGCCGTGTGCCATTCGGGGGCCAAACGTGGCCAAATGTGGCCTAGGACATTGTTTATGAGGGACATTGCTGTGGCGATCGCCGCTCAGAGGAGTTTTCGGGTAGTATAGTCTGCAGTGCAATGAAGATGTTTGCCACTACTCCACTGCCGAGCCGGAGGCGAGGCTGCCCCTTGGCTGGTATTCATCAGGTTCAAGTTCTGGGAAGGCGGTATCTGAATACCTGGAACCAGAAGGGCGGAACGAGCAGATCAAGTGTGAATTGGTCGGCGGGCAACTCAAAAAGTGGTGATGGACGTCGGAAGGATTGGCGCATGATAGTCCGGCAGCTCACACGAGATCACGCAGTCGGTGCTGCGGCGAGGGGCGGACCACAATCCGAGACGCTCGACGGAGTAAACTTGCCAGAGTTCTGGTTCTGCCCCGATGTGCTGGATGAGACGACTCGAGAACAGAGTGCTGCATAATTAGTGTGTCAATGAGATGACCTAGTGTGACAGACGTCCGTCTTCCGGATCAGTCCCGACTCCTTCCCACCGGCCCATGACAGTGATACAACGTGCATGGCTCCAGCTCTACTCCTCATCCTGCTTAACCTCTACCGTCTCCTTCACCTCCATCAACGTCTCCTCCGTCTCAGGATCCAGCACCGTCTCCCTCTTCACTTCCACCTCGACCTCTTCCCCGACCCCAGGCCCAGGCTCGATCTTCGTCTCCTCCTCATACGCGATCTCGACCTTTGGCTCGCCAAAATCGTACACTATCTCCTTTCTTTTGCTGCCGTCCACTTTGGTCCGCGACGGACACAGCTTCTCCTTCCCTAAGAGGCAGATGTCGCACCGCGGTCCGACCGGGAGACAGATGACCTGGAGTTAGCTCAGATGACTATGCGGCTCTGCTCCATGCTCCATGCTCCATGTTCGGCTCAGAGGCAGAGTTCGCTCCACTCCGCTCCGCTCGCGAACAAACACTCACTTGCCCAAATCCCACGAGCAAAGGGTTGATCGGCCGATGCAGCGGCGGTGGCAGCCAGGACTCGAGGTTGACGCGCGTCTCTTCCGGCGTCTTCGTAGGCGGCTTATGCCATTTCAGCCGGTTCGTGATACGGTGCACGTGCACGTCGACGCCGATGCCCGCGTTGCTGCCGTCAGCTAAAGTTTGACGCATTTCTAGCTGCACTGAAGCGACTGCACTCGCTGAACTCGCTGCACTCGCCGCTTGGCCCACTCACATGTTCCACGCCGCCTGCAGCGCCAGAAAGCCCATCTCGGGCCCGACGCCTTTCAGCGTGCACAACTCCTCGATGGACTGGGGCACGTCCCCGTCCCACTTGTCAAGCAAGGCCCTAGCCGCGTCCTGGATGTACCCCGTCTTGCGACGCCAGAAGCCGACCTTGTTGATCGCCTCGGAGACGGTCTTCTCGTCCGCTGCGGCCAGGGTTTCGGCCGTGAGTCCGCCGGGCAGCGCGAGGTGCAAGTTGGTAACGGCCGCAGACGTCACGGCGTCCTTTGTCTGCGACGAGAGCATGAGCGAGATCAGGATGTGGAACCGCCGTGTCTGTCGTTAGCTAAAAAGAGGGGAGGAGGTCATACCTTCGGATCGAGGTCTTCCATCGTCGCCGGTCGCTCGCAGCCCATCGTGTCCACTGGCGCCTGGATGCCGGCGCGCATCCGCTCAATCAGCTGGTACTGCTCGTACCACCGAGGCGGCTCGGGGTGCGCCTTCTCCCGCTTCGCCATCGGCATCTTTGGTGTGCCGGACTTGCTCTTTGGTGCAGGCGCTTTCGCCTTGCTCAGCGTCGACGGTCCCGCCCCTGCCTCGTCCTTAACCTCGCCCTTCACCTCGCCCTTCACCTCGGTCAACGGCTCGTCCAGATCCGTCAGCGCCTCGTCCTCCGAATCCCGTTCAGGATTCGCCGGCTCCACCTTGGCCCGCTTCCTAGGCGAGTCATTGCCCTTGAAGGCGTACTGAGCGAGGTTCAGGCGTGCCGCGGCGCGTGCACTTCGTCTCCGCGGCGGTGACTCGGGCTCATCGATGTCGGGTTTCGCGTCCGTCGTAATCAGGGACACGCGCGAGTTGAGTGCGGAGCGCGTCGTCCTTAGCGCCATCGTGAGTCTGGCGAGAATATTGAGAATGGAATGTTGCCGGGTAGTTGATCGGATGCATGTTCTGTGCAACGCGTGTTGCGGCCCACCAGCGAATCGGCGCTGGGCGATAACGCACACCGCGCCCTCACTACGGGTGAGGTTTGGGTGGCGTCTGATTTTCCCACGGTCGTCTCCGAAAAGTTGAGCCACCCCGCCCAGCGACACCTACGAACGAGACAGCACAATCTGGCGTCATTTCTGCACCCATCTCTCTCGTTGACACACCAGACATGAGCTCGCCGTTCAACCTCCTCACGACGGGGGCGCGATTTGACCGATCGCGCTTCTCGAACGACTTTGACCTCTTCACCGTGAGCTTGCGCGGTCCAGTTCGAGCTGACGGGCAGAAGAAGAAGGCCAAGAAGGACAAGGGCAAGGGCAAGGCGAAGGATGTGCTGCCGTCGTCGCTGAACTTCTTCGGCGACTCGAAGGCTGCGCCGGAAGACCCTGACTCTGGATCCGAGAGCGGCGCCTCTTCCTCTTCCTCCTCCTCCTCCTCCTCGTCCGCCGCGTCCATCCCCGAGCCGCCGAAACAGAAGATCACGCTTACTGGCCCCGACCCGCTACCCTCGTCGCTCGGCACTGACCTCGAGTCTCTGTTCGAGAAGGACGACACGCTGAAGAAGCCGATGCTGCGCAACCTTGCTTCTGCGAACATCCGCTCCCTGTGGGGCGTGCAATGCGCCGTCGCCGGATCGCTCCTCGACGGCCAGGACACCATGTGCGTCGCGCCGACGGGATCCGGAAAGACGCTCGCGTACCTCCTCCCCCTGCTTGTTGCCCTGAAGGCGCCGAGCAGAAAGATGGACGACAAGGACCAGGGTGTGCGCTCCCTCATCGTCGTGCCTACGCACGACCTCGCCGTCCAGATCCACCAGGTGCTCAGCGCCATCCTGCCGCCGAAGTGGCGTGCGCTCGTGCTCTCTAAGGCGACGCAGAAGGCCGTGTGCGAGTCGGCCCCGGGGCCCAAGTTTGGCAAGACTGAGTCTGATTCTGAGTCTGAGGACGACGAGGAGGAGCGGGAAGGCAACCTCGGCATCGACTTCCTGATCGCGACGCCGGAACGACTGCACCACCTCCTCGACGAGGGTGTCGTGTCGCTTGCCAAGTGAGCTGAAGGGTGCGGAACTGTTAACTGACAGACAGGACGCGCTACCTCGTACTCGACGAGTGCGACCGCCTCCTCTCGGCCGACTTCAAGCCGCAGGTCGTCCCAATCGTCGACGCGTGCACGGGCGACGTGCAGAAGTGTCTCCTGTCAGCGACCATGCCGGCTGGCGCTGAGGAACTCGCCCGCGCGTGGCTGAAGGACGCGGGTGTGCGAGTCGTCGTGGGTCTGAAGTGAGTGTCTCCTCCGTCTCCTATCCTCATCTCACAAGCGTAAGAGTCAAAGCTGACGACCAGGGACTCGGCCGTGACGACAGTGGACCAGTCACTGCTCTACACGGGCAGCGAGCAGGGCAAGCTTCTCGCGCTCCGGAACCTGATCGCAGAGGGCGGGCTGCCGTATCCCTCGCTCATCTTCGTGCAGAGCATCGAGCGCGCAGACGAGCTCGCCCGCCAGCTCGTCCTCGACGGCGTGCGGGCTGAGGCCGTGCACGGCGCCAAGTCCAAGACGCGGCGCGATCAGGCCATCGCCGATTTCCGCACCGGCGCCGCGTGGGTGCTCGTCGTGACCGAGGTGTTGGCGCGAGGCATGGACTTCCGTGGCGTCAAGGTCGTTGTCAACTATGGTTAGTATTCCCATAGTATTCCCCTCACTGACCTCTCACCCTTATCGAGGTGAGAGTGGGGGGCAGCTATCGTACAGGGGCGATACAGGGACGACTCCAGCTGACGCCCACAGACTTCCCGCAAACCGTCCCCAGTTACATCCACCGAATCGGCCGCACTGGCCGTGCCGGTCGCCCCGGCAAGGCCATCACGTTCTTCTCGACCGAGGACGGTCCGTACCTGCGCACGATCGCGAATGTGCTCCGCGCGTCCGGCTGCGCCGTGCCCGAGTACATGCTGCAGATGCCCAAGGCGAGCAAGAACCTGAAGCGCAAGCTCGCCAAGGCGCCCGTCAAGCGTAAGGCTGTTGGTGGAGGCGGTAGGGACCTCATCAAGGAGGCAGGCAAGAAGAAGAAGCAGATGATCGAGGCGAGTAAGCGCAGGAAGGAGGCTGCCAAGGGCAAGGGAGACAAGGAGGGTAAGGGGAAGAAGGCGGAGAAGGCGGAGAAGATGGACGAGAGCGACTAGACTTAAGATAAGACTTTGGGACTCAATGTATTGCTGTATTCATGCTGCACAACCATGTGCATACTAGACTCTACAATGCTGTGACTAATGATCTACCCTACTCCTTGACCCACTGCTCGACGAGCGGTCGGTCCTCGCCCAACCGCCCTTTCACGTCATCCCACACGAGCCACCACCACGAGTGCAGCTCGTCATAGTTCTGCAAACTCTCCTGCGGCTTGGCGTGCTCCACGGCCTGGACGAGCGCTTTCGGGAGCTCGCTCTCACTGCTCTCCATTTGCGGGTGCGGATACGCGTAACCCTGTGGCCGCTTACTCCACGGCTTATCGAGACTGATGTCAGCCCTGCACGCTCCCCGAGCTCTTCCAGGACCACACACACTCACATGTAATGCAGCAACCGGACCTCGCTGTCCTCCCAGAGATTCTTGTGCGCGGCGCGCAACGTCTTGAGCGCATTGCACCACCACGGGAGCACCTTCCATTTCCCCCTGAACACGTCGGCGAGCACGTCCTGGTCCGGGAACTGGGCAGAGGCGACAGCGTCGCTGTCGAGGTGTTGCGCGAGCTGGTCCATGAGCTCCTTCGAGGGCCGGAGCACAACGACGCCGCTGTTGAGGAGGTGCGCTGTTCGCGGGCTGTCCTTCGTTGGTTGAGGCACGCTTTCCAGCGTCGTCGGGTTGGGCTGATGGGACAGCGAACAGTTGGCCGGAATCCTGTCGTCAGCTCCGCTCCGCCTTGCTATCACAGCTGTCCGTTTCCCTTTCCTGAAAGAGTGACTCACCAGTCCTTCGGGTAGTGCGCGAACTCGAACGGGTTACACGTGCACGCGGGGCTGGCGCCGATCCAGTCCTCGCCCAGCGGTATCGTGAACAGTTCGTCCATGCCGCGGAGCATGATCGTGTCTGCGTCAAGGAGGATGAGGCGCTCATACCCGTGCACGCCGAAGACGGCGAGTTTCGTCCACGTGTCCGCGAACCGCTCGAAGGCGGCCTCATTCTTGACTCGCGGCTGCAGGGGTTCGATTTCATGTACCGTGAGGCCGCGCCGTCTCAGCAAGTCAACATACTCGGAGCCGAGGGAGGAGGTCGCGAGCACAACGAGGGGAAAGTTGGATACGACGGAGAGCGTGCGATGCAGTACGAGCAGGCCTGGGGGAGTCAGTTGGGCCTTGTCAGCATAGCTGAGACGTACCTGGCACATAACTAGGGCGCGTGACGAGCGCGGCCCATGCCTTTTTCCCCTCTGAGATGGACATGACAAGCTGGGGGAAAGCTGAGGGAAAGCTGAGGAAAGGATGGAGGAAGGACGAGGTAAGAGAGAAATCGCGATGAGATCATGACGCTCGGCGCGTCGGTACCGGGGATTGCCGATCGGCCGGCTACTATCCTCCGCTATAGGCCAGCGAGGGATGGCGACACCACGGCAAATTCATGCATGCATGAACGCCACCATTGGACAGAGCAGAGAAAGAAAGAGAAAGCATGCGCGTGGGTACTTTCTCGAGTCGTGCTTGCAGAGGCAGTGGCAGACGACAGGCATAAGCTGGAATGAGCGGATTATCCAGGAGAGGACTTGAGGCGTTCGCCTGGATATCGGCCGCAAGAGATAAGGGGGAGGTGCCTGCGACCGCGTGAGTTCTGCAGAGCATGCAAAGCTTCGCACGGGCTTCCAAGCCCAACGCCGTCCGTGAAGCAGCAGCATAGCAGCGTCGTTCCTGTCCAACTCCGCATGCACCATCAGCTGAGTCGCCCAAACTCTGTCATCCACACCAAACCACGGCTTCTTACGCCAAGACGTCGGCCGCATTCCCGCCAACGGTGCAAGGTTCGGCAGCTGTGCAAGGTGGCATGCGGACGATCCCGCGTGGCCTTGAGCAGCAACCCGCTTTGTTGTGCTCGTGGTCGACATTACGAGACACTGAGTCATGACGGCCGGGGAGCTTTCACGGCAGCAGCACAAAAAGGCAAATGGCAAGGTCGCCCGCGTCTCTGACCTGCAGTCTCCAACTACAATGCTCACTCATTAACAGCGCAGAACGTGTGCACGCACGGAGTACTCATTCTCACCATCCGCCGCACAAAAGACATGGGGTACTCAGCGGCTCCCCAGCAAGGTCCACAGGTCTGGGTGTCAGGACACCCATGCAATCATCCGTTGCTCGTTCTCTCATCTATTTCGCCGACGCGTGATTCTTTCTCTGAGTGCACGTCCTAGCGCCAGCACTAGTGCGGAAGAAGCTACGCAGTCAGATTCTGCCTGTACCTCTCCATTCATAGCTCGTCAGATACAGCGGCAGAGAAGGTAGGGCTCCGCACCCCTATCTTCTCTTCAACGGATGCAGGCTGATGCGGGAGGAGGAAAGTGTGCAGAGGGGGATTGGATGACTCGGGGAGGGGGTTGGCTCCGAAGGGCAGGCAACCCTTCACCCGACGCGCCGATGCTGAGGTGATGGCTCGTGAAACGGCGTCGAGACCAAGGGGAGTGATGATAGATGTCTCGTCGTGCCTCGCCGTGCCTGGTCGTGCCTCGCGGCCCCCGATTTCAGTTGGCCCGTATCCTGGCACACTCTTCTTTCCGGAGTGCGCACTCCCTGGCCTCCCGGTATGCTCTGTTCGCTCTGTTCATGAGCTGCACCAGCTGTACCAGCTGCACCAGCTACGCCGGGCACGACATGAGACTGCAGGCTTCGCCTGTCTGTGGGTGTTAGCTAGGATCCTGCCGCCGATCTCGACATCGCTACTGACCTTTGACTCGCACATCGTTCATTGCTTCATTGCTCACACCACTGCTCAACGCTCACTCTCTCGACTGCCCGCACAGCAAGCGCAAGCGCATAGCCGAAGCCCATAGCAGCGCACCGCGAGCCCCGCAACATGCTGACCATGTCCGGCGCCTTGCTCTGGGCGGCGCTGCTGGCGCAGCTCCCGCCGACGACGGCGCAGGCGCCGATCCTCCCCACCGTCAATCTCGAGTTCAACATGACTCTGCCCCCCGGTTCCGTTCTCGGCACCACACGGGCCTGGATCATCGAGTACGCCAACACTACCTCCATCGGGCCTCAAAATGCGACGCTCGGCTCGGGCCCCACCCGCATGGTCTGGAACCACAGCTACGACTACGACGACGTGTTCGGGCAGGCGAAGCTCGTGCTCGAGGGCGTCGTCAAGTCGGCCTACATCTACGGAGACATGGGGCACAACGAGCAGGCGCAGAACGTCACCTTCTGGGAGACGGATACCACGGCAGTGCAGAATCAAGTGGAGCCGCCGGAGGATGGCAGGGGTCTGCTTGGGAAGATCGAAGACGTCGAGCCGTTCAGAAGAAGCAAGACGGAGCCCTATGGAAATTATAATGGCCTCTGGGCGCTTCTGGATCAGGACTGGGGCAAGCGGCCCGGAAAGCCTATCATTGACGAGGTCGTCGTCACGACGGCGATCGAGAGTGGCGCGTGAGTACGCCTGGCACTGAGGGCAGCGAGGTGTGAGGCGAGGCTTCCCTGCTTATGAGGTGGAGCAATCTGACGCCCAGCAAAACCTTCGAGGACCTGAACAAAACGGTGATCCCCTTCGCGTCCGCGGGCAAGTTGAGTGACCACCCCGCCCTCCATTTCAAGACGTGGGACGCCAACTCGAGCCACACCTGGGTGACAACATCAGCCTACGCTCAGAAACAACGCGATGGCTCGTCTCCCATCTTCGCCGCTTTGTCTCGTGAAGCCGAAGCCGCCCTGTCCCCTTTGGGCGGGGACGTGGGCAGCGCTGTCTGGGTCGATGTGCCGGCGAACACGTCGTTCATTGTCGTGAACGGATCCAGAGGTCCCGAGTTTGCGTGGATGGAAGTCGGCGGCACGCCCATTGACGGATACATGCCCTTCCAGACGTATACGGAGCAGGCGACTTATGCCGCGAACGAGATGATCTGGTGGCGATCGCTCTCCCCGCACGTCAAGTACAACGTCAGCCTCGGGAGCAGTGGGTCCCCGAACCGGCCGCTGTTCCTCACCTCGGTCACGTTCTACAGCGACATGCCGCCTGAGCCGAAGAAGAGCCACACGGGGGCCATAGTCGGCGGTGTCGTTGGCGTCGTTGGCGGAGGATTGGTGGTTCTGGGAGTGATCGCATGGTGGATCTGGAGGAAGAAGAGACGGGAACATGAGAAGATGCAAAACGAAGAGGACAAGTTCGAAGTCGACGGGCCAGTCACGCCGTTCGAGGACCCGAGGCCGCCACCACTGCGCAAGATTGAGGGAGACCCGGCAGCCGAGGCCGTGCGCCGCCAGGCTGAAGAACGCCAGGCGCGCGAGATCCGTCAAGTCGAGCGAGAGCGGGAGCGTCAGCTGTCCTCGACCTCTGGCGGGAGTGGATCCGCCACACCCCCGTCGCTGAAACAGCAGACACTCCGGGCGCTCGATACATATGACCGCTACTCGCCCTCTTCACCCCGTGGCACCGCGACACCAATCACGGGCCCCAACACGCCGCTGACGGGCTATCCCAGTTTCATGCTCGGAACACCTGTCACGGGGCAGAGTGACGCGAACCGCCTCCCGACGCCCGCGACGCCAGCGAATGGGGCGCTGCTGGCTATTCCCGAGACGCCGATTGACGGCGTTGTGTCGCCGACGAGAACGAGGCCGAGGGCTATAGACGTCGGAGGAGTCGACGACGGAAGCGACGAGGACGCAATGGACCCGCCGGCGTACAATCCCGAATGGACTCGGCCACGCACACGCCCGCAAAGACCTAGGATCGTCGTGCCGCAGAGCAAGACGCCGAGCTCGACGCTGACGCCTGGGCTGGGGCCGGGGTCGTAGCCCAGCTGTCTCGGCAACTCTCTCAGCAGCTCTCTCAGCAAACATCTCGACACCGCATCGCTAGTCGATTCCCACTCCACACTCAGCAACGCTAGTGGCACTCTAAGCACCGCCCACGATGGCCGAGACCTTCGAGAACGCTTCCAGGAGACCTTCTCTGAGAACGTAGAATCCCACAAACACCTCGTACTCCCACAAACCCCATTGCACACTGCACCGCCGATTGAACCCAGAGCCTAAACTCTGTTCCGAGTCCTGCCACAAGCCGCGACAGGTACAGGTACAGTTACAGGGACGAGAGGGACGAGGAATGAGAGGGACCGGGGAGCACCGCACGTACTACCTTTTGTTGTATTCCATAGCCTCACAGACGTTTCTGCACATACACTGCTGCACCAGCCTTTGCATTCCCCGGTGTCTGCGGTGTTTGGTATCGGCAACGAAGCAAATGGCGGCGCCTCTGCGAGGACTGTAGCGCTTCACGACCTCTCGCAGTGAGTGGGCTGGCAAAGCTTACCAGCGACGCGTCCGCGCTGTGGCTCCAGTTCTCGGAGTTCGGAGTCGTCGCCCTTTGCCCTTCCGCTAGCACCCTGCCCAACACCCCAGCCGGCCGGCAGTCGCGGCCAGCCGAGAAGGAAAGAGTCCTTGCTGGGATCTCTAGAATCGTGGTCGGAGGACGGCTCTGCTAGATTCCAAGTCTCCCACGCCCGTCACCTCACCGTACACTACCGTCCATCGTCGCACCTGCCCGTCAACCGCGCCCTCCATAGCCCTCCGTAGCTCAGCAGGGCTCTCTCACACGCAAACCCGCACGAGGCTTTAGGTATAACAAATGCAGATGATGCTGACGGACTGTAACGGAAACTATGTGGGAAAGCTATGTGTTGTCTATTCTAATACTCAGGTGGGGTCTATGTCGCTGTGCTGTACACAAAGGTGGGCTCGCTGTGTCCTCCTCCAAAACCTCATTACACTTCCATACTCAACTTCGGCACTCGCGCCGTCTGCTCACGACCGCGTACGCTCGCTCTACCAAGCCCAAGGCACCTTCCCCTCGAACACGCGGAAACCCTTGGGCGGCTGCATGCCAGCCGTGTCACCAAAGTGGCCCTCCCCTTCTCCCTCCCCCGCCGCGCGGTCAGAGCCCGGCTCACCAATGGAAGTCGGGACGCCAACCTCGCCCACAGGCGTGGACTGGGGACACCACTCGAGCAGGGGCACGAGCTCGGGCACACTGGCGTGGTAGGACGGATAACGCGAGAAGGGGTTCCGGTCCAGGCGCTTGGTGCTGAGCGGGGGTCGGCACCCAGCGGGGGAAAAGAGGAACGGCGCATACCCATGCTTCAGTTCGCCGAGGTAGTGCTCGGACGTGTTGCCCTCGTCGTCGATACCGATGTACCGGAACCTCTGGGCCGGAAAGCGGATCGCGCCCCGGTGCAGCTGCTCGAAGCGCTTGCGCTTCATCCCGTACCCGACAACGGTGATCTTGTCGGGCCACCGGCCCGTCACTTCGCGGAAGCGCGCGATGGAAAACAAAAGGTTCTCGTAGCTGTCCAGAGCGTACTCCTCTGTCGTTGCGCGCTGCGCCACGGGCAGAGACGTGCCCTCGGCTGGACTCCGGAGCAGGCCGCGCGCGGCAGCTAGGCGGTGGTAGCTCGACGCCTCGGACAGGGGTGAGGTCAGGTGCGAGCGTGTCGCGCCGCTGACTGTCAGCACTCGTGCATGTGCGTCGTCACTCACCCGGAGAACACGAGAAGCGCGTGGGGATCCTCGCGCGCGACGGCGGCCGCTCGCTCAATGTGCTTGACGTATGTGTTGACGCTTCCGCCGCGCTGCATCGGCTCGAGGACCCAGTCATCGTCGCGGTGCACGCGCTCGGGGTCGGTGCCAAGCCACACCGCGTGTCCGGGGACCATGACGAGGTGGTCGACGGCGCGCATGCGTGGGTCGCGGTTGATCGTCGCCTCGACGCTGGGCGGCCGGCCGGCCAGCTCGGGCGGGAGATCGACGTCCCACGCCTTGGCACTGTATTTCGGCGCCGGGGAGAACAGCGCATGCTTCAGGTTGTACAGCAGCGACAGGCCAAGCGTCGACAGTAGAAGCAGCACTGCGAGGTTGGTCAAGCGAGAACGCACGCGCAGCTGGGAGATCCAGTTGCCGGAGAGAGGGAGAGGAGCGTACGCCCCCACGGGCCGCTTGCGGCCGGACAGGTGAGTCGGCAGCATGGTGGCGGTCTGTCGGGGCGGGGTAACAAGAGAGTGTGAGTGGTGTTGCGGGGTCGATGAATGTCGACATGCACGAAATCGGCGATCGCAGTGGGGTAACAGCACTCAACGGGATGCTCCCGTCGCCGCCGCCGCCGCCCGCCGCGTTTCTACGCCGCACGTGCCCACTCTCTAACCATTAGGATTTGCACTAATGACGCATTAACCCAGTTACTCTAATCACTCCGCGTACATAGACGCGCCTTCAATTTGACGCGTCGGAAGGGAACCAACGCGAAATCAATGTTCATGTTGCACCATCCTCCCGCCACCGAGATTTGAATGCGGGCCCTTGCGCTCTCCTCCCAGCCGCGCGCGATTGCAGCCAGCATCGAGCCCGACTCGAGCAGGCGCCGCCCCTTCCTTCCTGACTCGTCCTCGCCCCTCGATCCAGTCGACCTGACGACGTCGCCGGAAACCAAGAAGCGCACAGCACGTAGCTTCATTCCGTCATACTTGTCGCCTAAGAGGAAAGCCCGCAGTGACGGCTCAGAGGAGTCGCTTCCGACACCACCGCCGACATCTAGTGTGCACGACGCTGAAGTTGATGACGGCATAGAGGAGCTCAGCGAGAGTGAGTTCACGCCGGCCGAGTTAGAGCGCAGCGCGAGGAAGGGTAAGCTTCTAGACAGGATACAGCTGACCGCAGCCCGCTCGAGCAACATTTGGTCAAACCTCGCCAGCAGCGCTTCGGAACGATCGCCAGCGCCGAGACCCTCGAGCAAGAATACCCCGAGGCAGACATCACCGATGCAGTCGAAAGCCAAGTCGAAGTCGCGCTCAGCCTCGCCCGTGAAGCAGGTGCGACAGCCGACACTGGACGATCTGTTCACGCAGCAGGAGAAGAAGTCGGAGACGCCGAAACCTGCAGCGAAGCCTGCCCCGGTGGTGAAGAAGCGTCGCCGCGTGTCCGCCAGCGACGAGGAGAGGACGCCACCGAGCAAGGCGAAGGACATCGAGAGCGACGACAGCGTCACGCTGAGCCGATCAAGGAGGACCGCCCGTGTGCCCGACAGCGACGACGAGCTGCTCAGCTCGCGACGGAAGGGGAAGACTCGCGCGATCGTTCCCGCCAGCGACGACGAACACCCGAGCTCGACCACGATCAACCTGCTGTCGAGCGATCCGATCGAGCCAATTGACCTGATTGACGTCCCCGACCTCGAGCCTGAGCTTACTGGCACCTCCGAACCCCCGCCCTTAGACGACTACGATGACGACGCGTTCCCGTGGGCCATGGTCCTCGAAGAACCAGAGCACATGGCCCCAGTGCCCGAAGATTCCGTCACCGATCCTCAACCTCGCAAGCGCCCCCGACAGTCGATCTTCGACCTTCCCGACTTCCGGAACGAGCCGGCGTCCCAGGTGCCGCGGAGCCGCTCTTCGTCTCCTCTCCCCGAAGTCACCGACACGGCTCCAGTGTCACGAAAGGGCAAGGGCAAGCTGCCCGCGATCAAGTTTGCAGACTTCAGTTTGCTCAGCGAGCTGGACGAGAAGGTGCGCGTTTTCTATGAGCAACACTGGCGCCGCGGCGCCGGCGAGGAGGACGACGAGTGGCACGAGGCCGACCGCCTGGCTTTCACTGCCGCGCCGCCGAAGCGGAAGGCGGCGCCGAGGCGGGGCGGGTGGTTCCCGCGGGGCCGGGGTAGAGGTCGGGGACGGGGTCGTGGGCGCGGATAAGCCCAGAGTTACAGTAAAGCAAAGTGCAGTTGTAGCATATGTGTAAAAGTGTAGATTGTAGATCTATGTCAAGTTCACCTTCGTCGCTTATCCTTCTTCCCGCTTGTCTCCTCCAACATGCCAGCAAGCTCCATCGCATCCCTCGCCGCCTGGTTGATATGCTTGAACCTGTCGGGTCCGAGATGAATACCCCCAAACCATCTCGTAACCACCACAACCGTGTCCCTCACGTCCAAAATCTCCAACAGATGCTTCAATCTCGAGCCAGCCTGCGTCTCGCCGTCATCGTCATAATCTCCTTCCGTCACGATCCCCGCTGGGCCACCCGTATCCCGCGCAAGACGATAAGCCCAGATGGTCGGGTGCGCGGCGCGCGCAATCTTCTTGTCTTCGAGGAGATGAGCAACGATGGCGGCGACATCGGACTCGGCGCTTATCCGCGCGCAGTGACCGACAAACGCCGATTTTCTATCCGTGATTGCTTCGGAGGTGTAGATTTTCGGAAGTGGGCGCGCGGGGCTCTGGGACGCGGAGAAGTTGAGTTTGGAGAAGCCAGTTTGGACGTCGTTAATGTCCTTCTGGGCGGCCGAGCTCGAGGTTGGGGGTTGAGACTGAGGAGGAGGGGAGGCGCGCAGTGTCGAACGAGCGGCCTCGCCCGCTGCGTCGACGGCCAGGTGGTCGGAGTACCATGCCTCGACTAAGGACTGGACGTGCACGAGTCCGTCGAAGATGCACTCCTGCCCTGGCGTAAACGGGACCCCTGCCGAGGTTAAATATGTTCTCGTCACGTTTCCGACTGTCGTTAGCTAGATCTCTTATACTCGGAAACCGGGACCAGGCAAACGAGGAGCCAGTCTCGACTGGGGCTGCGCCGCGGTCCCTCCGCTACCGCCGCTCCCACAGCGCAGCGCAATCAGTATACTCACACAATCCCGCATCAACGGCATAAGACCCGACATACTTGCCCAACAGTTGCAATGTCGGCGCGTACTCGGGGTAGTTCTCTGGCAAGGATACGAGCACCTCAATCTCGGGTGTCGTGCCGTCCTCGGGCTGCAGAGTTACGACGAACCTGACACGGTCGGATCCTGAGGATGACGAGGCGGGTGTCCCCGGACGAGAAGGGGAAGGACGGTGTAGCCGCACAGAAGGGTAGATGGCCGAAAGCGCGCCGAGCTCGAGACCTTGCGCGGACTTGTTCGGGTTTTCGGAGATGGACAGCGAGTCGATGAGCTGGCGGTCAGCTACAACTTTCCATTACCCCGCTGCTCGTATTCTCCCGCGTCCCGCTCAGTCTTCCTGGTCCATTGCTGTCTCTAGACTTAGTCAGAGTTGAGGTGGGCGGGCTGAGCTCACACCTCGAATGCGCTAGCAGCGAGCTGTCACGAGAGAGCGGAGGGACAGAAGAGCGAAAGCAGAAGAAGCGGAGCAGAAGAGAAGCGCACGCATCACGCTCCGCGCTCTGCAGGCAGGTGACGTACCGACTGAACCTCGGGGTCGACGTCCATGACGAAATCGCGTTTTGGTGGTTTGGACAGTGGAGAATTCAGGAACACCCACAAGTTCGAGTTGAGCGGAGGCCCCGCACTCGAGTCTGCCGGGTCGAAGGCCGACTCCTCCACCTGCAGCCACCCGCTTATTCACTGCGGCACGTATGAGCAGGCCCGAGGACGAGGACGAGGACCTAACGAAGAGGGTAGAGAGAAGTTGCTCGCGGGTCAAGAATTTCAAATGCATACAGCATACAAGACAAGGAAACACACTTATCAGCGGGGAATATCACGGCGAAGGAGACTCAGTAGGCCGCCGCGATACCATTCTTCCTACTATCCGAGCTGCCCCACACCTCGCCCTTCCGCACCACGACAGCCTGCACCTCGCTGCTACCGACGTTAATGTCGAACTGGCCGATATTGTGACCTCGGCTCTTCAGATCCTGAAGCCAGTCCTTGTCCACGCCATCGGGACCGACCTCCAACGTAGTGATGTTCGGCAGGATCTGGTCGTGCAGTCTCTCCCTCTCGATCGCCGCGCTGATGTTCAGCCCGCACTCCAGGTTCAGCATGACCTGGGCGACGGAGGGGAAGATACGACTTCCGCCACTGCCGCCAAGAACGGCGCTGACGCGGCCGTCGGTGAAGATGATCGTGGGCGCGGTGGACGACAGGGGCCGCTTGCCCGGCGCCGGATAGTTGTGCGGACTCGGGGGAAGACCGAAAGCGTCCGACGAACCGGGGACGGAATAGTCGTCCTGCTCGTCGTTGAGGATGATGCCGCCTGGCGTCATGAGATGACTGCCCCAGATCAGATTGATCGTGCTCGTCACACTGGCCGCGCCGCCCCACTGGTCGACAACACTGAGGTGCGTCGTGCCCTTATCGACGGGTGTCTCGGTGACGAGGCCATAGTGCGCCGGCTTGTGTGTCACGTCGTCGATGAGCGCGCGGCGCCCAGCCGCCCACGCTTTCGTGCGGAACTCGGCGAGACGCGTGAGGTTCTTGGCAAAGGTGGGGTCGCACACTTCGCTCCTGGCTCCGAAAGCGTGCTTCATCGCCTCGATCGTGACGTGGCTCTCCTCAGCGCCCCAGCACTTGCCCTTCTTCGCCCACTTGGACACAAACGGCTCCAGAATGTTCAGCATGCCGAGGAGGACGCCGCCGGACGCAGGCGCATCGGCGGAGTATACCTCGTGGCCGAGGAAGCTCGACGAGATGGCAGGGTACACGCGCGCCTTATAGCCCTTCAGGTCGTCGTGGGTCATGATGCCGCCACGCTTCTTGACCGTCTTGACTACATCGTCGGCGATCGAGCCAGAGTAGAAGGCGGCAGCGCCGTGCTTCGCAATCTGCTCCAGTGTGTCGGCGTACGTGGGGCGGAAGACCCAGTCGCCCTCGACGAGCAGCATCCCGTTGCGGCTGTATACGGCCGCCCACACGGGGTCGTCGAGCATGAACGCCCCAAAGTAGCGGATCCTGCGCGCGAGCTCGCGCGAGACCTGCCATCCCGAGCGCGCCTGCTTAATCACCGGCTCAAAGAGCTTTTCCCAGGGTACTTGGCCGTAGAGCTTGTGCGCTGCCTCGAGGCCGCGCATCTCGCCAGGGACGCCAACAGCAAGCCCGCCGACCTGGCTTGCATCTCGCCCCAGCTTCGAGTACATGTCCTCCGTCGCGGCTGCGGGAGCCGTCTCGCGGAAATCGACAGCGATGGCTTTCGGCCGCTTCGACTTGAGCGAACCATAGTCAGGCTGCGTCAGTGACATGTACTCAACGTCGGCGAGGTCGCGCCACGCGTGCTCCGAACCAAGACCATCGGGAACGGACAGCAGCGCAAAGCCGCCTCCGCCGATGCCGGAGGAGAACGCGTTCATCAACCCGATACACAGCGTCGTCGTGATCGCCGCATCGACGGCGGTGCCGTTGTGCTTCCGCAGAATGTCGATGCCCATGTTGGAACACGTTGCGTCCTCTGACGCGACGGAGGCGTTGCCAGGACCAGCGAGGGAGGGCGGGTTGCGCGGAAGTCCGGTTGGCTGTGTGTTAGTTTCTTCCTTGACGATCAACTTGGAGGAAAACAAGGGCGACTCACAGGAGGTAGCTTGTATATCGGGGGCACCATGGGCGGCTTCTCGTGCTTGTGTGGGCGTAGCTTGTGGAACCCGTACATACCCCCTGCGCCGATAAGGACCCCGAGCAGGAGGAGGAGCGCATATGGCAGCGACTTCTTCGGCCTGCGCGAGCGGAGTTTGCGCATCGCGTTCGTCATCGTCGAGAGGGAACTGCTGCGTTGGTGTCGCTGCTGGGGCGCACCGCCGCCGTTGGGCGGGGGGAGGAGGGGCTCGGACTCGGACATGTTTACGTCCGGCGAGCTGTCGGTGGGAAAATCAAGAAAGAAAGGAGAGTTGAAGGCTGGGTTATCTCGAGTACCAGAAACGAGGGCTGTGGCCACCGGATGCAGCGTCGTTCGACCGTGACGAGATGTAAGAAGCAGAGATGGGCTATCTGTACCGGCTCCCGTCAGCCGTGATCGCCGCCGTGACATTTCGGCTCATCCCTGACGTGTTCATGCCCGCCGCGCCCCGCGGTGGAGGCCGACAGGTGTGTTACGTAAAACATCCACAGCTCCGGTGCTCTATGACTTGAACTTTAGTGGATCAACTTTGCGCCCCTTGCCCCCTCGGGCCCCGCCACGGCTGCGACCGCCTCGACCACGTCCTCGGCTGCCGCCCCGCTTCGCAAAGCCAATGTGCTGTCCGTCGGTGACATCACCTGATCCGGACGGCAGGGCCGCAATCTTGGGCATGAGATATCCGGGGACGTGCTTCAGATGGCTCGAAGTACGCCCAGGGTGCAGCGGGGCGTCGTGACGAAGGTATGCAAGGTCGAGAGGGTTCGCGGCGAAGTGCTGCTTGAGCTTCTCGCTGTTGAGCAGCTCTCGTCGGACCTCCTCACGACGGGCATCAGACACGCGCTTAGAGGTGACAGCCCTGAGGGCGTCCTCCATACGGTAGCGGAAGCCCTCAATCTCACCTCGGCGTCCTCCCCAGTCCCACTCCTTGATCTCGCCGCCTCCCTCAGCCTTGACCTTCGTCTTGATACGGTCAAAGACCTGCTCGTCACACTCAGCTGTCTTGATTGAAACACTCTTGTCCTTGCCCCACTGGTCCTTGGGGACAACGAAAGAGAGTGCCAGACCAGAGTGACCAGCTCGGGCTGTTCGTCCGACACGGTGAAGATAGGCAGTGGTAGTGGTGGGGAGATCAAAGTTGATGACTGACGAGGCCGAGGTAAAGTCGATGCCGCGGGCCATGGAGCCGGCATTGCCCTTCTTCTTCTTGCCGGGGGCTCCCAGAGCTGGAGACGAGGCGCGGCGCTTGGAAGGTCCAGCCACTGTGTTCTTCTCCTCCTCCTCCTCCTCCTCAGCGTCCTCCTCGTCCTCGTCCTCGTCCTCGTTCTCCTCCTCGGGCTCCTCATCTCCTAGGGAAGCCTCATCAGTCGCGATGACAACCTGGTAGACACCGCGGTTAAACTCCTCAACGACATGGTACCTGGACGCGAGTGGCAGCTCAGAGTTGACGACACAGCACTTGATGCCGAACTGCTCGAGGAAAAGGCGGACGCGGTATCCGCGTTCAATGTCGTTGACGAAGATGATAGACTTGCCCTTGATGAGCTTGAGCTTGAGCAGGACGAAGAGAAGCAGGAACTTGTCACGCTCAGAGGAGAAGGTGAAGTGCTGAGTGAGAAGTGATGAGGCAGTCGCCGGCTCAGACAGCGTCAGGATCGCAGGGTTCCTGAGCACAAGGCCCTTCACACCTTCCACATCTTCACTGAGGGTAGCACTCATCAGGCAGCCCTGGACTCCGAGCTTGGGAACGAAGCCCATGGCAGGGTCCATGATGCGGGTGAGATCGTCCTTGTGGCCGTAAGAGAGGAGAAGGTCAGCCTCATCGATGGCAAGGAAGGCAAGGTGAGCAAGATCGACCGACTTGGACTGCAGCAGAGCCAAGAGCTTGGTCGGTGTCGCAACAACGATGTCGGGGTTGTCATTCAGAAGAATCCTACTGTCAGCGCTTGAACTCGAGGATCGAATCAGTATTGTTGTGGTTCAGAAGGAAGGCAACGGAGGTGTCCACACTTGTTTTGCGCTCTCGGACAGTCCCCGTAGGGTTAACATCCGTAAAATGCTTCATCATGAAAGTAGGGAAAGAACGAGACTCACTTCTGAACATTGGTAGCCCCAGAGGCAACATTGACGACGGAAACAAGGCCCTCACAGTAGGTCGAGAGAGACTTGACAAAGTTGGTAACCTGCATGGCCAGCTCGCGGGTGGGAACCAAGATAACAGCACGAGTAACCTGGTAGTCTGACTCTGCTGGTGAGGTAGCACCCTTCAGCTCAAGGACACGCTGGACAGCAGGCACAACATAGGCAGCCGTCTTGCCGCTTCCCGTGCGGGCACGCGCCAGAACGTCCTTGCCCTCAAGCAGAAGAGGAATGGCCTTGGCCTGCACGAGAGTAGGGTTTGCAAATTTGAGGTCTGCGAGAGCTCGCAGAATCCGCGCGTCCAGGAGAGTGCTGAACGGAGGAGAAGCAAAGGTCAGCTCAGAACTGAGATGTCAGCAAACAGTTCAAGTTGGGTGACCAGTAAACTCACTCGAGCAGCGCATCAGAAACGTTTGGAGACATTCTGACAGAGCCCCTTGCAGTGTGATGGGGTTGACAGATGCGAAGTAACGAAGATGCTTCGCAAACTGTAAACAGGTGCGAGTCTTGGCCGGTTCAGAAATATTCCGCGAGCGTCATTTCTTGGCTGGGTCACGTGATTCATACTCCTATGCACGGTCGCTTCCGTCGGTACCGTGCAGGCAATGCATATTGGCTACAGATTCGCTACATACGTACTTAGCAGAGCTTCTTGGCCTCGCCGACGAGCTGGTCGAGCGTGATGGGCGTAGCGTTCTCGGGGTTGAGCGGGCTGGTGTTGGGGAAGTCGCCCGAGCCCCACTTCTTCTGGATGCCGGCCGCGAGCGCGGCGTACTCGCCCTGCTGGACGGCCGCGTTGATCTCGTCGTCGGTGATATTCTCGATCTCGGGCTTGGACCCGTTCGCCTTCTCGAGCGCGTCGGCAACCTGCTGGCCCGTCCACTCGGCCTCGACGACGGTGTACTGCGAGCCGGGGAGCTCGTCCTTCAGCCTGCTCACAAGCTCGGTCACGGCCTTGGACAGGTAGGGAATGCTCGTGACTGCGATTTTGCGGCTGAGGGCATCCCCGTACAGCCGCAGCTTGTTGCCGCGGACGTCAATGCCGGTGACCTCCTTGGCCAGGAAAAGGGGCGCGAACAGACCGTTGTGGATCACGGTCAGCGGAACGCCCCACGACTTGGCTTGCGTGTTGACCGCGAACTTGTTCTGCGCGATGACGTTCTGGTCAACGTTCAGCTCTTCGCGCGACCAGTTGATCGAGTAGTCGGACGGAATGAACGTCGTCAGGGTCTTGATGTCCGCCAGGTGGCGCATGAACTTGAAGTGCTGCTCCTGCGAGACCTTGTCGATCGCCGAGCTGCCATCAGCGAAAATCAGAGAGCCAACTTACATGAGGATGTCGACATCCCTCAGCGCCTTGGTAACGTGCGACTGGTCGCTGTGGCCGTAGCTGAGAACGCGCTTCTCGACGTTGTCGGGGACCTGCGAGGTGTCGCTGCCAGCGCGGTGGAGGACGACGAGGGTAATCTTGCCCTCCTCGTGGGCCTTGGAGAGCTCCTTGAGGAAGCCGCTGCCGAGCAGGCCAGTGACAGAGTAGAGCGCAACAACGTTCTTGTCAGGCATTGTGGGAGTGGTGTGAATGAAGATGTCGGGGGCGATAGAGTCTCCAGAGCAGGGCGGCTCGGTTTCTATATGGGATCAGTGACGCCCATGGTGTTCCGCCGGAGTTAGGCACAGGCCGACCGGAATAGCGACACGGATCAGCGGGGCCGGCGAACGGAGCTGCTGCTGACACCTCATGGTCTCGATCTCACCATGGCCGCCTGTGATCACGCACTCTGGTACGCGATGTTAGCCCGCCCAGCTGGCTACTTCCTGCGGAAGTTTGTCATCTGGCGTCGCACTTTGCTGACTATCGGCTGCATAAGTAAGCTCAGTTAGTCATGCATGGTGTATTGAGCTTGATAATCGGCGTCTTACCAGCTAATGAGCGGCTAGGTCCCAGCTAGGGTTGGGGCTCTGTTGACGAGCTCGGTCATTGAAAACATGATCGTCCTTCTTGTTTCCCTCGACGCCACCATACATCCGCCGGAACTGAGGGAGCGGTCTAACGTCAGGCTCTTCTGCTAAAAGCAGTTACACCTGTCATTCCTAGCGGAAAGTTTGATACCAACACGTGACAATATTTTCTTATCGGCTACAGGGTCGTGCGCGGCTAGGCCCCGCGATGCCGATCAGCCGGTGGCAAAGGTTAGTGTCTCGCGTATGCTACCTGACCGTGGTCCACTCAACCAGACCTCCACTCACTCCGTCTTCCTTTCTGACCATCCCCTTCAACACAGAGGACTAATCCTAGAGTGCACTTTTCCTCACAACTTTGCACTCTAGGTCCCGCCTCGATCCCAACGAGGTCGTAGCCCGTGCAACGGCTCGTTCTTCGACTCTATCGTTCCTCGACCTCAATCTGAAGCTCCCGGGTGTTGTTGTTTTCATCAGGCGGTAGTAGCGCGCGTCGACGCCACGCCCACCGTCAACGATGAGCGCCCTTCCGACCACCTCCTCGGAGGCCATCTACCTCGAGACAAGTGATTATGATTTGGGCCAGCTCACCAAGGCCATGAAGGCGACGAAGAGTGGAAAGAAGGCTCGTCCTGCACCGAGTGAGTGTCTTTTGTTTTGTGTTCTTCATCGCACTTTGAGAGGTTGTTCAGCGTCGGGTGACTAACCCATCTTTCCGCAGTATCCGACGAGCACATGCATCTTCACACCCTGCATCTTCAGGCAACGCTTCAACCCGAGCCTGAGATCGTCGAGTACCCCAATGGTTTCCGCGACAACGATTCTTACCCCGTCTGGCGCGACTTCCGCAAGTCCGTCCACGACTCTGTCGAGGCTTGCGTGCCGCTTCCCTTCTTCCCTCCGACAGCCGATATCTTCCACATCGACGGCCATCCTTTGAAGAAGAAGAAGTCCTCTCGCGTGAGCTGTGCAAACGTCTTCCGACCAGGCAATACCATCAAGCCCCTTGTGAAGATTCCGGACATCTGTACTGGCTCTGACGCTCGGCGACAGTTTTTCCCGAGCTCTTACACCTGGGACCACCTCAACTGGATCCACGCCGCTCTGGCCATCGACCCCCACGAGCCTCCGACCCGCCGCGGCAAGTACAAGCCCGAGGAGAAGAGGGTCTACTTCCGCACTAGCCTGGAAGTCTCATGGACTCCCGGGGAGTCTGGTGATGAGGACGACTATGCGATCACGCTGTCCATCGCTCTCGACGTTTACCTCGATATGAACGTTGTTCTGCTCCCGCAACCGGATATTTCCAACGATCTTCTGGGTCTCGTCCTTGTCTCACTTCTCCCTGCCGATCTCGGTGACCAGCCCCACCCTTCTCGGGAAGGTCTCGGAGCTGCGCGCGCGGATGCGCTCAAGGCGTTTTACGCCGCCCTTCCACCCGCTCCCGACCTTCCCTATGGTTTCGATGCTCGAAAACTCCAGCCGGACTCGATGACCAAACCGCTGCTGCCGTTCCAGAAGCGCTCGGTCGCTCGTCTCCTTGAGCGTGAAGGTTCGCCCATGGTGAGCGGCAACAGAGCCTTCACCTACCCCGAAGGTCAATGGGTCAAATTTGACTTTGGCAAATTTGGCGAGTACGCATTCCACCGCCTCACCTCGCAGCTTGTCCGACTCACAGCCGACCTTAAGGGCAAGAGGAGAGCCGACGATACTTCGTGGGAAGATGCACTCGATCACGTCTTCCCCCTGACTAAGGTCCGCGGCACCATGCTCTGCGAGGAGATGGGTCTCGGCAAGACCGTCGAAGCCATTGCTCTTGTTCTGCTTCATCCCCACCCCCTCTCGCTTGAGCGGCCCAAGACAGAGGCTGTCGAAAACGTCAATAGCCGCAAGCTACCCGAGATCAACTTGGAGAAGAAGCCAGAGTTTGATCTCAGTGTTCAAGGGTGGGTCAAGGGCCAGACCAAAGCGTTTGCCGACTCCGTCGCGTGGTCCGAGGAAGGTCAACTCAACGTTGCCGCCGTCGGCACCACTCTCATCGTCACGCCTCAGTCCCTCTTAAACCAGTGGGTCTCGGAGATGAAGCTGCACGCGCCTTCCCTGAGGGTATGCGTCTATCCGGGATGGGCGGATCTCATCAAGCAAGTTGAGAAGCGTCGCAAGGCAACCTTGAACGAGCGCACGAAACAAGCGGCGAAGAACCTGAAGAGGCAGAGGGTCAGGTTCCGGAACGAGACTCGGCGAAAGTACGCCAAGGGTGCCAAGGGAGTCAAACTCGAGCCGGAGTTGGGCGACGAGGACTATGTTGAGATGGAGAGCGAGGAGGAAGAGGAGGAATTCGCCCCCACTCCCAAGATCGAGGACGGCGAAAGTCTTCTCGATCTTACTCAGCAAGCCTTCCTCGAATACATCCGTGGTTTCGACATTGTCATCACTACGTATCAGACGCTGTCCACCGATCTCAACGTCGCCGACCCTGCTCCTCGTCGCAGTCGTCGTTCCACAGCCAACTACCGCCTCAATGAGCGTCCCCGCAGTCCGCTAGTCATGGTCGAGTGGTGGCGAGTCATCATGGACGAAGTCCAGCTGCAAGGGGACTCCAGTACTTCGGCGCAGATGGTCTCCAAAATCCCCCGCCAGTGCTCGCTCGCCATGTCTGGTACCCCTGCGCGCTCCAGCATTTCTGATCTGCAAGGCTCACTGAAGTTCCTCCACGTCCCAGTCGCTAGCAGCGTCATCTGGAGCCGTATCACTCAGCCTTCTAACAAGGCTGCGTTCGAAGGTCTCTTCAAGGCGATTAGCATCCGCACAACGAAGGCTGAGGTTGTCGGAGAGTTCAATCTCCCGAACCAGACTCGTTACGTCGTTCCCATCGAGCTGTCGGACATCGAGATGCATTACTACCTCGATGTGCTCGAGCGACAGCGTGAGCGTCTGGGCATCGCCGACGGCCGACAGAGAGACCAGGAGCTTGACTTTGGTCTCTACCGGAACGCTCTGCGTCATCTCCGCCAGATCTGTACGCATATCCAGGTCGGTGGTCTCGAGCCCAACCAACGCGCTGGCAACCGTCGCGGTGACCGTATCCAGCTCGGCCGACAGCTCATGACTATGGAGCAGGCGCTCAAGAAGATGCGCGACGACCTTGAGGAGAACTTCACTCTCATGTCGCGTAATCTCTTCCGCACTCAGTTGGACAAGGCGCAGCTCCTCGTGCGCGACGAGGCGGATGACTTACGCAACTTAAAGGCGCTCGCGATCTACGAACGTGTCCGCGAGGGTGCTCTGAAGTTACTCGAGGTGGCCAAGGCTGAGCTGAACAAGCAGACAGAGGGACGCGAGGACTCTGTCGACGACGAAGGTCATAAGGACGAGTCGCAGGCTGAAAAGGCGAAGCGCCTGCAGGTGCAGTCTGCCAGGGCGGCCGTCCGCGAGACCATGAACATCCTCCACTTGACATGGTTCCTTCAAGGTGACGTCCATCACACGAACAAGGAGGAGGAGTTGGAAGTCCAGGCATATCAGAATGCCGAGAACATCCGTCGTGAGATCCTTGCGCGTCCCCTCAAGGCGGCGGAACTCATTGTCAAGACCATGTCGGACGCCGTTGCCGGCCATGGCGCCATCACCTCTCTCGGTGAACTTCAGACCAAGGACACTCGCCGCAGTGGGGGTATGTTGTCGGGCGATCTTGTTGCTCAGACCAACAGCCTGCTCAAGATCTTGAACGACAACGCCGTTCTCGTCTTCAACTGGCGTAACAGGGTCGTGGAGCTTCTCGAGACGCCTATCGAGGCGGACGACGAAGCTGTCCCCGGCGTCGGCGAGGGACAAGACGTCGAGAATCCCGAAGAGGAGTACTACGCTGAAGCTTTGAAGGCCCAGGGAGACTGTGAGTTTACGGGACGGAGGCATGAAACTGACAGGCAGTGGACGCTTACCTCACTGCGTACGCCGCAGCCATCGCCGACCGCAAGGAGATGCTCCTCGAGGAGCGCACGCTTCTCGCCGTGCACGACGCACACATCACAAAGAAGCGCTCGACGGCAAACTCGAAGGATGCTCAAGTCATCGTCGACCCCGACCTGCCCACCGATGTGCAGGATCTGACTGTCAAGCTGCTTCTTGAGCGCAACGCGTTCCGTGAGAGACGCACAGAGGAGGCGTGCGAACGACCTTTGAAGGCCCTCCTCATCGACCTCGGCAACATTGTGCACGCCGCCAACCGACCCGAAGAAGCGGCGATTGCCAGTGGCGTAGCCGACATGCTTCGCAAGTATATTAAAACGCAGACTGAGATCGTCGACAAGCTGAACAAAGAACTGGACATGCTGCGCGACACCCACAATGGCCGTGTCAAGTACTTTGCTGCACTGCAGGAAATTTCCGATTCGGTTGCGGTGCCCCAGTTCAAGGACGTCAAGAAGGAGATCGAAGTAAAGAACCTCCAGATTCTGGACGCCGAGACGACGCTCGTGCGTTGGTCCGTCAGGCGGCGCTACCTCGGCTTCCTGAACGCGGAGAACCAGAGCGCAGACGAACTGAAGGAGAACTGCGCGATCTGCTTCGGCACGTCGGACGACACGCACGCCGTGCTCCTGCAATGCGGGCACATGTTCTGTGTCTCGTGCTTCACCGAGTACCGTAAGTCGCCGTACATCGGCCGCAAGTGTGCCAACTGCAAGGCGGTCATCGATGAGAAAGGGATCCAGCGCGTGCGCATCCAGGCGCCAGAGCAGGGCGGCTCCCCGAAGGCTGAGCCCGAGCCCGAGGCAGAGCCGATGGAGGATGACCCCTCGAATGACAAGCACGACGAGGCGCGCGAGACTGAGCGCCGCGCTGCCGATCTCGCCAGGCTCAACATGCTCAGCGTGGACCGCATGCGCCCTGTCGCTAACATCGACATGATGGGCGAGTTCGGATCAAAGGTAAGCTTCATGGAATGCGGACGCAGCTAAGCCCAGATCAACTTCCTCGTGAAGCACCTGCATTACTACCGCCTGACGCAACCCGGTGTTCGCCACGTCGTGTTCTCGAACTGGGCTGACTCGCTGCGCATTGTCGAGCGTGCTCTCACGGTGAACCACATTCGCTTCGTGTCGCTCGACTCGAACACGAAGAAGAACGACGTGGTACACCAGTTCCAGAACGACGCGAGCATCACCGTCTTCCTTCTGCATGCGGAACGCGAGAGCGCCGGCCTTACGCTGACGGCCGCAAGCGTCGTACACCTCCTCGAGCCCATCATGCAGCACTCGTTTGAACTGCAGGCTATCGGTCGCGTCGACCGCTTGGGGCAGGAGAAGCAGACGACCGTGTACTGTTACGCAACCATGGACACGGTCGAGAGCCGCATCCTCTCGCAGGGCGTGCGCAATGGCACCAGCATCTACCTTAATGACAAGGAGGAGGACGAGAAAGTCGCGGCCGCTCTGCCCAACGTTCCCCATGCCGCTGAGCGCGGCGGAGACGTTACACTCGGCGAGACGGGCACCGCTGAGCTGCTTCGCCTCGTTATTTAATGGATTTAGTAATTCGTTGTATCATAGATTTAGAACATCGATGTGAACTAGGCTTGTATGATAATGGGGTGCATGATGCTGTAACGATCCTACAAACTCTCTACTGATAGTCAACGCTGCTGCTCTAAGGTGGTTGTGCTTAGTCGCCGCGGGGGTCCTTGACCTCGGCGAGGACGCCTCCAGACTTGACCTTGCCCCATCCGATGAGACGCCAGTGCTTGTCGATACGGCGGGAGAGGGCGATCTTCTCTCCCTTCTCGGTGCACGCGGGGGTGACGAGCTGGATGGTGACGTCTCCGCCCTTGACGGCCATGATGCGGCCACCGGTCTGGGAGGCACCGATGTTGACGAAGAGCATCTCGCCGACGACGAGTTTTCCGACCTTGGCCTTCTTGTTGTCCTCGGTCTTGACACCAAGCAGACGGCGGAGGAGGAAGACCTCGGCCTTGATCTCGGTGTAGATGTTGGGGCCCTTTCCGACGCTGCTCATGACCATGCCGAGCAGGCGGTCGGCACGGCAGAGCGCCGGGTCGACGAGCGTACCGACACCGATGAGACCTCCCGGAACGGCGAACTGGAGGTGGTTCTGCTCAGCGTTCATCGAGACAACCTTGGAGATCAGCGGCCGGCACGTCACCTTGCCCTCCGTGTCGCGCGTGATGATTCCGGGGCGGATCTCGACCTCCTGTCCGACCTTGAAGACACCCTGCAGAATGGATCCACCGGCAACACCGCCCTTGAGCTCGTCAACGGACGCTCCGGGCTTGTTGACGTCGAACGAACGGATGACAACCATCCGCGGCTCGGCAGTGAAGTCGTACTTGGGCGGCTCGATCTTGGCGAGCGCCATGACTACGGCGTCAATGTTGAAGCGCAGCTGCGCGGAAACGGGAATGATCGGGGCGAGGCGGGCAGTCGTGCCCTCGACGAACCGGCGGATCTGCTCGCAGTGCTCAACAGCCTCAGACTCGCGAACAAGGTCCATCTTGTTCTGCAGGATCACAATGTTGTGCGGGTCGATACCGATGATCTCGAGCGCGGCAAGGTGCTCTCCCGTCTGCGGCTGCGGGCACGACTCGTTACCGGCGATAAGGAGAAGGGCTCCGTTCACTGGAAGTCAGCTAAATGTAGTGTGACCAATATGCAGCTGGCGATACTCACTGACGGCAGCACCCGTAAGCATAGTGGCCATAAGAATGTCGTGTCCGGGACAGTCGACAAAGGAGACGTGTCGGATCAAGTCCATGCGCGAGTCGCATCCTGGCCTCTCACACTTCGGGTGGAGCTCCTTGCTCGACGGGTACGAGCGGTAGCACGAGGGAGGGGGGCAGTTGGGGTTCTGGCACTTGTAGATCTGGTGATGTCAGCTATGTCTTCAAGTGTTGAACAGCTGATGACTAAACCCACCTTGGCGTTGGCGTAGCCGAGCTTGATGGTAATGTTACGCTCGAGCTCGTTCTTGAAACGAACGGTCTGCACACCAGAGATCGCACGGACAGTCGACGACTTTCCGTGCGCGACGTGTCCGATGGTACCAATATTGATCTGGACGTTAGCAAGGTTGCGATGGCCGGTGTGAGATTGGGAAGCTCCGGTCCGGAGGGCGCCGATCGCTGATAAGGTGGTAAAGTGCTTACGCCCTGTCGACAGCGAGCACAACAGTACTCATGCGATGAACATGCCCCGTTGTGGGTTCATAGCACTCGAAGCACGTCCACAAGCTTTCACGAAAGGCTCTTCCCGTCCCAGAGCTTCCAATCTCTTGCGGATTTGCCACTGAACAAGCAAAATCGCGAATCGCGATGCTTACGGTAGCCTGGTTCATGATGACCTCGGGGCTAAGGGCAGTGAGCTTGGTAAGGTCAACGTCGACGGGCTTGGCGTCGGCGCCACCCTCGGTCTGGAAGGCAGCAGTCGGGTCGTTAACGGCGGCCATGGTGGGAGAACAATGGAACGGGGAAGATGACAAGGTGGAAGGGGCGACTTTTCTGGAATAGGACTGGGGGTGTCGCGTCTGGCAAGGTGGGGTTTTATGCGTTCTGGGCGATCAACAGAGTCGTTTTCGCGGGATGCTGGTCGGACTCGAGTCGGTGACTGGTGACGAACGCTTTTATGACGGTCTGGAAGCAAGCTAGATGGTGATCGGTAGACTCGGACGGCTGTCGATGACAATGCTCGACGAGTCGACACAAAAGATGGAGAGCACGCTTTGCCACCGTTTCGGCGTTTCGGAATTACTCCCGCCCTCACCGTAGAGCGCACGCAGGCCTGGTGCTGCACCCTCCCCGGTGCTCGACGCCGTCTTGGTCGTCTCGAGCGTTGAGGTCACTGCATAGCACATCGACACCATGGCCGGTGAGTACGGCACATGCTTGGCAGATCGGAGTCGACACGGCAACGCGCGCGCATTGTGAATTGACAACAACTTGAACTCCCGCCTCGCCTCGAGCTCCGTCCGGACTAGTTCGGTCAAACTGACGTCGCAGGCTTCCACTACCACGCCCCTCCTATGATCAACCGCGTCCTCGCCCAGGGCCTCGGCGCCGGCATGTGGTTCTTTGTCTTCTACCGTGCCAGGTGAGTGTGAAGTGCTTAACGGCGGACATTCAGTCGAGGGAAGCTCCAAACTACGTGGTGGGACAAATACGGCGGTCGACAACATTCTACGTTTCAACTACGATCCGACTACTCGCTACGATGTGGCGTTCACAAGCTTGTTCCGCGATTTCGATATGCAGATGCTCAAAAGCTCACGAAGTTCCCCCAAGTGTGCCTCCTGGAAAGCAGCAGCACCACGCTGTGAAAGTGATCGACGACGTTCAATGCCGATCTCTACAAACTCCCGACGTAGACCGCGCGCATCTCTCTCCAAACCCGTCCTTCCACTGTCATACGCTATTTGAAGCTTCCTCTCGGTTGTCTGAAGCTGTCGACGCATATCAACGATCACTAGCTAACAACCCAGGCAAGACGGTGCCGTCCTCCTCGGCCTCAAGCACCCGTGGGACGGACACGGTGACCACGGCGACCACCACTAATCGCCTCCACCGATCGACGACCTAGCAAATTGTAGACTGAAGCATGGATACATCACGGACTCATCGGATCGCTGTGTTGTTGGACGGACGCGGTGTCGACATTGCGGAGGCGGGGAGTGTGGATTGGCGCGGGCCAATCGGAGGCGGGCTGGAGGTCACGCCGGCTCGGTACAGGTGTATCGAGTGGTGTGCTGGCGGTATACAATAACATCTTCAGCGACGAGCAGCATTTGGCATCTGCTATGCCTTGGTTCGTTCAGTGAAGAAAGAGTTGGCAGCTGGCACATATTAGACTGACCTAAAGACCAACGGCTGGATGGTTCACAGTCGTGACCAGCTGATGTTGCGTCCCGTGTTTGAGCCTTGGCTTACGACCACTGACCCCACAGGTCCCGTCTAGCCCTGCGGAATTCTCAAGCGTGTATATCTGGGACAAAAGTAGTGTCATGCGGAAATTTCAGCACAGGTTATGTCGTGGCCAGAGCACTCGCAGGGCTCACCAAGCTACTTGACTCCCTCAGCGCTCCCACAGATGCTGCGGCCTGTGTAAACACAGCCACCCGCCATCAACAGCACTGCGCCACATCGACTTCGTGCCCGTCAGCGTCACTTGGCCCAGCCACTCTCCGACTACCGACGGAGTCCGACCCGACCCATCCTCCTCATTCCGATTCAACCACAGCCGGTCATGTGTCCATTCCTCAACCAACCTATTCCCAGCACTCCGATGATGCTGTCAGGCTTGCAGATACACGCATTGCCGCCCTTTTTCTTGCGAAATCCGAACAGGCAGCGCGGGATGGCCGTGGATGCGCGCTCGCCATCAGCAAGGTCCTCTTCGCTAGTATATCGGTTAGTATAATCTCCTCTCAAGTCCGAGAGATTGCTTCGGCAGTGCGCGATAGAGCAGGGTTCGACTCCCTGGCGGAGAACACAGCTCGAGAGAGCTGCTCTTTTGACGTTTTAATATTCTGAAGGATGATCAAAGGGTAGGTGCAGTAGGAGGGGGCGGAGAGGGGGCATCTCGTTCAAGGAGTCCCAATGGGACTTGCGGCCTTGTGTTCGTCCTCAGACCGAAGGAATGACTTTGCCTCGTCCTTCTACGCCTGACGGAATGCAATACTTGCAGGAACATCACGCCGGCTACATGCATGAAGCAGACATATGGTCATCAGCGTTGCAGCATTGCAGAGTGCGCCACAGGCACCGTCCACGTGATGGAGATCTTGTTCGAGCCACCCGGTAGTGTTTTTGATTTGACGCGTCTGGTTGACATCAGCTGCCAGAGGGAGCGCGTCCGGGGACATTACAAACGCGTGTTTTGGTCCAGCATCGGCCAGCCTCCTGCGCCTCCTCGCTCCGACTATCCGCTTCTTCTCGACCTGACCTCTCAAGCTGTATCATTGTAACCTCCCAAATAATCTAGACACCACCAGACACCACTAGTTCCTGTACCAATGGGGTCCTCCGCCGTCCCCTCCCTCGTTGCCGACTCCATCGCCGGCACTGCGTCCACCTCCATGTCCCCCGCTCCCAGCACGCCCGGAAATGACACACGAACAGTCGCGTCTGGATCAGCGGACGATGAGGTCGAGGTCGTTCAGCCCCAGGACATTGATCCAGAGGTATGTTCTGCGCCAAGACGTGTGTTCCCCGTACTGACATGCCGCTCCGACATTCTACCCCGCCATCCCCATCACAATAACGTCTCCATGTCGACGCCTCATCTCGTCAACTTCTCTGCGACCTGACCGATGCCTCCGCAACCGACGCTCACACCTGAAAAGGCTGCCGTCCGAGCCGCGCGACTGAGTTTCCTGCTCGAGAAGTCTGGAGTGTACGCCAAGATCATCGGCGACCGGATGGAGCGGCAGCAGATTGAGAAGGCGAACGCGAACGCGCGCGCCGCCGTGCGCAAAGCGAACAAGGAGAAGCGGAGTACCGAGGGTGCCCACGCCGGGCGAGAGGGCATGCGCGACCGCGCTGCCGTGGCCGCGGAGCCAACGCAGAAGCGACGGAGGGCGAACGACAACCGACGAAGGGGGAAGGCCGCCGAGCCCGACATCAAGGAGGCGCTCCAGGCCGCTGATGCAAAGCAGGAAGAAGAGGACGAAGCGGAGAAGCAGTACTCCTTCGTGCAGCCTGAGCTCGTCACGGGCGCGAAGCTGAGGGATTACCAGCTCGCAGGCGTGCAGTGGATGATCTCTCTGTACGAGAATGGGCTGAACGGTATTCTCGCCGACGAAATGGGTCTCGGAAAGGTGAGTTGTCAGTTGACTGTTGTTGCTAACTCCCAGACACTCCAGACCATCTCCTTCCTCGCTCACCTCCGCTCGAAGGGCACCTGGGGACCGTTTCTCATCGTCTGCCCGCTCTCCGTGCTCCACAACTGGAAGTCGGAGTTCGAGAAGTTCGCCCCCTCCATTCCCGTCGTCATGTACCATGGAACGCCGGAGCATCGCTCTGAGCTTCGAGGCACCCGCATGCAGGCACCCAAAGCTTCGGGCGTCGTCCGTAAGGGCAAGCGGGGCGCTGATGGCGCTGCCGCGACCTCGACGTCCACTTTCCCTATCATCCTCACCACCTACGAAATCTGTATGCGCGACCAGAAGTATCTCTCCGGCTACATGTGGAAGGTGAGTTGTAATCAACTCGCGGCAAACTGATGTCCAGTTCATCGTCGTCGACGAGGGCCACCGTCTGAAGAACTTAGACTGCAGGCTCATCCGCGAGCTCAAGACGTATACGAGTGCGAATCGCATGATTCTCACGGGAACGCCCCTGCACAACAACCTCGCCGAGCTCTGGTCGCTGCTCAACTTCATCCTGCCCGACATCTTCGACGACCTCGAGTCCTTCCAGCAGTGGTTCAACTTTGACGACGTCCACTCCTCCGCTGGCGATGGGCTGTTGAACAAGGGCGCAATTGTGCAGCAACTGCACGAGATCCTGAAGCCGTTCCTCCTGCGCCGCCTCAAGACTGAGGTCGAGAAGGAGCTCCCGCCGAAGAAGGAGTACTTGCTGTATGCGCCGCTCACGCAGTCGCAAAAGGACATCTACCAGGCCATCATCAACGGAGATCTAAGGGAGTACCTCATCAGAAAGATGGTGGAAGGCGACGAGGGCGTCCTGGAACAGGAGCCGGAGATTGAGTTCATCGAGGAGAAGGCGGACCAGCCGAACGGAGCTCGCTCCCGGCGGTCTCTGGGAAATGCGGGCTCCAATCTTTCGTCTGTTGACCAAGGTCGTGCATGGCGCCTCAACCAAGCACGTGAGTTTACTACACGAGGTATGTCTAAACTAACATGCAGTCAAACTGGTGAACAACATGCACCTCCAGAACATGATCATGCAGCTGCGAAAGGTTGCGTCGCACCCGTTCCTCTTCGACTGGCCGTACAATAGCGACACTAACGAGTTGATCGTGGACCACGAGCTGGTGAACCAGAGCGGCAAGATGCTGCTGCTGAACCGTCTTTTGGACGCGTTATTCGCTAAGGGGCACAGGGTGCTGCTGTTCTCGCAGTTCACGACCATGCTCGACGTCATCGAGGACTGGGCAACGCTGTTCAAGGGCTTCAAGATTTGCCGCATCGACGGTTCCACAAAGCAGGAGGACCGCCGGCTGCAGATGGACGAGTTCAACAACGGCACTGGCCCCGACGCGCCCAACCTCTTCCTTCTCAGTACTCGCGCCGGAGGTCTCGGAATCAATCTCGTCGCGGCCGACACTGTCATCTTCTTCGACCAGGACTGGAACCCGCAGATGGACCTGCAGGCGCAGGACCGAGCGCATCGCATCGGGCAGAAGAATCCCGTGCTTGTCTTCCGCCTCGTGTCGGAGCACACGATCGAGACGAAGATCCTGCAGAAGGCGACGAACAAGCGTAAGCTCGAGGCGCTCGTGATCCAGGAGGGCAAGTTCGGCAAGGTCGTGGACGACAACGGGCGCGTCCTGCTCGGGCGGCAGAAGGAGAAGAGCACGATCGACATGGCTCGCGCACTCCTTGACCTGGAAGGGGAGCAGATCAACGTCGCCTCGGCCGATGACACGATCATCTCGGATGCAGACCTCGAGGTGCTCCTTGACCGCTCGCCGGCTGCCTTCGCGCGCAAGAAGGGCTGGGCAGCCGGTCTCGCCAAGAAGGGCACAAAGGCGCGCGAGGCGAAGCTCGCCAAGGGAGAGAGGACGGCGTTCGAGGTGTTCGTGCCCGCCAAGGACGAGGCGGCGGACGGACTCGCGCACATGTTTGCCGGAGACGGGGAGAAGGAGGACGACGAGTAGACTGTTATCCATGGCGTGTTGTTGTTCATTCGTTGTAATCTCACCTTTTTGCATATTACATGTCTTGTGCTCCTTGCTGTGCTCCCTATCTTGGGAAGTGTGTGTGTCTGCTGGTTCCTATTTCATTCGCTATACCAACGTCTGCACCTGTACGTCAGCATCCTCTGACTGTACGCAAACGTAGCTGCTGTGTGCATGCATACAAACCGTAGGCTTCTATGACTGGGGAAGGACGGTAGAATGCTCGCAAAATAGCCGGAAAAATCCCCCAATCGCTACCCCCGCCACGCGATCCCTCGGCCACGTCGACGGCTATTTCGTGACCGCGACGCGTTCAACGAGCCTGAGGCCATCTGGACGACTTGGTCAATATCTTCAACCAACTCTCCTTTCACCACCAAACTAAGTCAATGTCGGTACAGGCGCGCAACCGCCGGCCACGCGGCAACAGCCCGCCTCTGCCGGTTTCTGAGAAGTATGAGGAACGGAAAGTAAGTTTGGCAAGGTTGACCAGCAATCCTCAGGCTGGCACGGACAACAACAAATCGCAAACTGAACCGGAACTCACGCTCAGCGCGTCGACCCCCGCCCCGCGATCCACGCCGAGGACCTGCGCCAAGAGCGGCTGACGTCGTACGCCGTCGCGCTCGCTCTGACGTTTGCGGCCGTCTGCGTGCGCTTCTGGGGCATCCGGCATCCGAACCAGGTCGTGTTCGACGAGGTGCACTTTGGCGGCTTCGCGAACCAATACCTCCGGCGCGAGTACTACTTTGACGTCCACCCTCCGCTGGCCAAGATGCTGAATGCGCTTGCGGGCTGGTTCGTCGGGTACAACGGCAGCTTCGGCTTCACGTCCATCGGTGACGATTACATCGAGGCCGGCGTGCCGTACGTCGCGATGCGCAGCTTCGTCGCTGTCATGGGCGCCGTCACCATTCCCCTCGTCTACGCCATCATGCGCGAGTCGGGCTACCCCATTGCCATTTCCGCCTTCTCCGCCTTCCTTGTTCTCTTCGGTGAGCTGCGACCGCACCGGCTAGCTGACACCTACAGACAACGGTCACATCACCCAGACCCGTTTGATTCTTCTCGACGCCGCCCTCTGCCTCTTCATGGCGCTCACGCTTTTCTCCTATGTCAAGTTCCACCAGATGCGCTACCGCGAGTTCACGCAGGAGTGGTGGTTCTGGCTCTTGGCGACTGGTTTCTCTCTGGCCTGCACCCTTGGTTGCAAGATGGTCGGCCTCTTCACGTTCTTTACCGTCGGCTCCGCCGTCATCTGGGATCTCTGGGAGATCCTCGACATTAAGCGCGGCCACACCATGGTAAGCTCACTTCTACGCGCCCTTTAGCTAACAACCCAGACGTACTGGTGGAAGCACTTTATCTACCGCGCCATTGGCCTCATCGTTTTCCCCTTCATCCTCTACCTTTCCTTCTTCTGGGTCCACTTCAAGATCCTCAAGTTCTCCGGTCCTGGCGACTCGTTCATGTCCCCCGCGTTCCAGGAGACGCTCCAGGGCAACGAGCTGCTTCTGAACGCGCAGGAGGTCCGTTACTACGACACGATCATCCTCAAGCACAAGGACACCAAGCAGTTCCTCCACTCCCACCCCGACAAGTATCCGCTGCGCTACCCCGATGGCCGCATCAGCTCTCAGGGCCAGCAGATCACCTGCTACCAGTTCAACGACACAAACAACCACTGGCAGATCCTCCCTACTCGTGACATCCCTGACAGCGGGCGCGGCCGTGTCGTGCGCCAGAACGACATTGTCCAGTTCCGCCACGTCGGCACCAACACCATCCTCCTCACCCACGACGTTGCGTCGCCTACCATGCCGACCAACACCGAGTTCACTACGATCGACCCTGACAACGAGGAGCGCAAGGACGAGACGTACTTCCAGCTCAAGGTCGAGGACGCGCACGACGGCGAGCCGATCAAGTCGCTTTCGTCGCACATCAAGGTCATGCATATGAAGACGCACGTGTGGCTGTGGACGCACAAGACTGCGCTCCCCGACTGGGGCCACAAACAGCAGGAGGTCAACGGCAACAAGAAGGCCGATGACCCGTCGCTCGTGTGGATCGTCGACGAGATTGTCGAGGACGGCCAGGGCCAAGACTTCCAGAACCGCACGGCGCACGTCGACGAGAAGCCGGTCCGAAAGATGCCCTTCCTGAAAAAGTGGTGGGAGCTGCAGATCCTCATGCTGCAGCACAACGCGGGCTTGTCGTCGTCGCACCCGTACGCGTCGCAGCCGATCGAGTGGCCGTTCTCGCTCTCGGGCGTGTCCTTCTGGACTGACCCCGACACGAGCCAGCAGGTGTACATGGTCGGCAACCTGCTTGACTACTGGATCTGCTCCATTGCGCTGTCAATCTTTGTCGGCGTGCTCGCGGCCGACATGATCGCGCGCCGCCGCGGCATCGAGCCGATTGAGTCTGCTATCCGCAACCGCCTTTACCGCAACACGGGCTTTTTCCTGCTCGCGTGGGCATTCCACTACTTCCCCTTCTTCACCATGGCTCGTCAGCGCTTCCTCCACCACTACCTCCCTGCGCACCTCGCAAGCGCGCTTGTCGCCGGCGGCGTCATCAACTTCATCCTCGTCGAGGCCGTCAACTACCCCATGTCCAAGGCCGGACCGCGAACCCGCCTCCGCCCTGTTAGCCGCGTCTCCCTCTCCCGCCGCAAGCTCGGCATCATGACCGTTCTCTTCGTGATCGTCCTGTGGTGCTTCTGGTTCCTCGCGCCGTTCACGTACGGCACCTCACTCACACCCGAGCAGGTCGGACGCAGGAAGATGCTCTCCACCTGGACGCTCCACTTTGAGCCCAAGGTTGTCCACGACGTTAACATTGGCGAGGACACCATGATCATTGGTGGCAACTAAACCTGACACTTGTCTGCCCGTCTCTCGCTGAGGGCGAGGGCGGGTTTGTCACACATCCCATATAGCAAAACTATATACCCAAGGTACTTCCCGAGTACATGCATACTTCTCTTCCGCACATATGCCGTGAGCCTGATGGCTCTGCATCAACAATAACATAGGCCCAGGGCCCGCGGGCCCGCGAAATACAATGCTTAGACGACCCGCATTGCACTACCTGCCACCTCTGTGGAAGACTCTGATGGAGGTAATGACGCCAGGGGCCCATTGTTTGGACGGCTGTGCGGGAGCTATTTCACGTGGGTTTTGCTCACACTTTCGAAGCTCGATTGTGTTACGGCTGGAAACATTAGCCCGTCATCGCTGTCATCACTTGTTTTCTGTCTACCGTTCTTCGCGTCCCCGGCCAACAATCCGCACAGCAAGGGCACGGCTGCCGAGAAACGCACCCAGAGAATCTCGCTGTGAAGAAGCTCCGGCCCCGGCTGCGTGACGGCTGATCGCCCCCGACTCGAGTCCGACAACCCGCCCAACATGTCCTACCAGCAGTCCTACAGCGGGTACCAGCAGCAGCCAGTGTACCCTGCGCTCCCTGCTGCCGGCCAGCCGAGCAACACGGTCGCCAACTACGGCGTCCAACAGCAGCAACCTCAGGAGCAGCACGGCCTCCACCTCCCGCATCTTCCGCACATCCACATCCCGTTCAGCCAACACCAACACACCCACTCCCAGACTGGAGCTCTCGCGACCCCTAACACGGGCACGCTGAGCACGCTGAGCACGCCGGGGTACGGCAGCTGGAACGCTAGGCAGGGATACGGGTACCAGTCGGCCGTGACTGTCCCGGCGCTGCAGCCGCAGCAGCTCGAGACCGTCAGCAAGGACGAGGACCCCGTCTACGGACCTCTGGGACGGGCACGGGGGAAGATCGACCGCGGCCTGACGAGTGACAATGAGATTTCGCCCGACCTCGGAGACCTCTTTGCTCCTTGTGAGTCATTGCGATCCAAGTCGTAGCTGACCCCAGCCGCCGAGCCCGTCTACGTCCGGCCCCCAGCCGACTCCAAGGCGTTCCTCAACATGCGTATCCTGAAAAACGTCCCGATCCCGGATTCTCTGCACTCTGAGCTGAGCCGTGAGCTGTCCGCTTTGGATTGAACTGACAGGCAGACAAGCATGTGGCCGCGCGAATGGGCATCTTTGAGGAGATCGAGCGGGCGTGGTTCGTAGTCGAGAACCGGCTCTTCCTGTGGAACTACAACGACGGCCGCGAGTTTAGCCGCTACGATCAGATGGCGGGCGAGATCCAGATCGTCGGTCTGGTGCGCGCGCGGAAGGACGTGTTCATCGACGGCATCACGCACCTCCTCATTATCTCGACTGCGTCGCGGACAAAGATGCTCGGCCTGTCGCAGGAGGACAACGGCGAGCTGTCAATGTACACGACCGACTTTGAGGTCGACTCGCCAACGCAGTTCGTTGAGGTTCAGGGCACCGACGACGGACGCGTGTTCCTCCTCGGCCACAACAGGGACATCTACGAACTCGAGTACACGGCCAACAGCGGATGGTTCGGCAACGGAACAAAGATGTGGATCACGAACCGTACCTCCTCGGTCATCGCCAACTGGGTTCCGTCCCTGTTCACCCCAGCGAACCGCGAGGGTATCGAGAAGTTTGTCCTTGACCCGCAACAGAACCGCCTCTACACGCTGCAGTCCAATGGCACCATTGAGTGGTTCGACGTCTCCGGCACCAAGTTTGAGAGCAGGGGCAAGTACGTCCATGCGCGGAACGACCTGCTCCGCCTCAACTACGGCGGAACGCCCCCTCAGCACTCTGCCGCCAAGATTGTCAACATCGCCCCCGTTCGCAGCTCTGAGAGCAAGAAGGTCTGGATCGTCGCCATCTCGGCCAACGGCTCGCGTCTCTACCTTGGAGCTGCCGGCTTCTACCCGGGCAGCTCGGGCATGCTCAGCCTGATCGGACACCGCCCGCCGCCGCCCAATTGCACCAAGGCCGACGCCAACTCGTTCTACTCTTCCGGCACCATGATCGCCGTTAAGGTCGAGGACACGAGCAAGACGGTCGTCAGCTACGTCACGACGGCTGCCGGCCGTATTTCGAGCCAGCGCGAGAACGCCCACACTCAGCCAGGTCAGACCATGTACTCGCAGCCCATCCTCCAGGAGTGGGTTGAGAGCGGTACCATTCCCGCCCAGGTGTGGACCATCGCCGAGGTCACCAAGACCAACCCGGCGATCTCGCCCCCCGCCCTGCGCCGACCAGACGCGGTTGCGCTGTCCCAGCTCCCGCGCGAGGCCACCGTCGATGCCCGCCAGTTCCTCATCCTCACTAACAGCGGCATGTTCTGGGCGCTGCAGCCCCGCCCGGTCGACATGTACCAGGACGACATCGGGGTCGAGAAGGAGGAGGCTGCCAAGACATGCGGCACAGCGTTCGGCCGCATCCAGGTCGCCGCCATGTGCTACCAGCTCGCAGCTGGCACGTCGAGCAAGCAGCCCGAGGTCTCCTCGACCGCTATGAACATTCTCCTGACGTGCGACCCGCCCGTGATCCAAACCTCGTCGAACGGGGCTCGCACCATCAGCTACTCGCCCCGCCACGACGGCTACGCGCTGTCCATTGCCCGTCTCCTCCGCCCGATCTGGGACAACAAGGTCACGGTGCCTGCCCCGAAGGGCATGCAGAAGCTCGCCGTCCCCGAGAAGACCCTGCTCGAGGTGCAGCAGAACCTCGCCAAGCTGCTCAAGGTCGTCGAAGACCACCCATTCCCGCGCCACCAGGCCGACGGCGATCAGCGGCTCGCGTGGGAGCAGGAGGAGCTGTCGATGCACGGCCTCACGACGCTGCTGAAGCAGAGCATTGAGGCGATTTCTTTCATCCTCCTGCTTGCCGACTACAAGCTTCCGGATGTCATCGCCAAGTGCAAGCCGCAGACGCAGCAGGCCATGTCGAGCCTGACGTACCAGGGCCTGCTCACGAGCCAGGGTGGACGCGAGATTGCGCGCCAGCTCGTGACCGCGCTCATCGAGCTGCAGATCGGCGCAGAGCTCAGCATCGACACGCTGTCGTCGATCCTGCAGCAGCGCTGCGGCACGTTTGTCGAGCCGGGCGATGTCGTCCTGTACCGCGCCGAGGAGGCTTTGCGGCGCGCGGAGAACACGCGCGACCCGATCGAGCGCAACGAGCAGCTGACCGAGTCGCTGCGGTTGTTCGGGCGTGCGTCCGAGTCTGCCGCGCGCGCCGTCTTCCCCCGCCTCGAGGACGTCACAAAGCGTTACCGCGACATGAAGGATATCCGGGGCGCGATCGAGCTGCCGCTGCGTGTCGCGACCGAGATTGACCCGAATGACAAGGCGGGCGACTACGTGCGCGACGGGCAGCACAAGGATGATCCGCGGCGCGATTTCATGCTGCAGCGACAGGAGTGCTACGCCCTCGTCGTGCTCGCGCTCGGCGACTATGACGCTGCGCTCTCGCACGCAGTCGCGGCCAACCGGCCAGACAACGCTGCGACCATCCGCGACGAGGCGTACGCGCTCGCGATCCAGAGCGACGACGAGCTCTTCCACTTCTACTTGTACGACTGGATTGTGGAGATGGGCCGCCCCGAGCAGCTGCTCGAGTTCGACACGCCCTTCATCGAGAAGTACCTGCACGAGACGTTCTCGACGGTGCCCGAGCGACGGGACCTGCTGTGGAAGTTCTACGCCCGGAGGGAGGAGTACCTCTCTGCTGCCAAGGCGCTACAGTCGCTCGCCATGGTGCAGGACGGCTCGGACATCAAGCTTGAGGACCGCGTGTACTACCTCGCTCAGGCGCTTACGAACGCGCAGTCGGCCGCGTGCGTCGGCACCGAGGACGTCGAGTTCCTGACGTCGCTGCAGGAGCGCGTCGACGTCGCACAGGTGCAGCTCGAGGTTGTGCGCGCCATCGTCGCGCACACGGGCATGTCTGACGCGGAGAAGGTCGCGCCGCTTGAGGCGCTGAACGCGGCCCTCCTCACCCTCGACGATCTATACCAGGACTTTGCCCGCCCCCTGCGCCTGTTCACGTGTATTCTCCTCATTCTCAAGACGGCGGACACGCGCGTCGAGGCGGTCTGCCAGGCGGTCTGGCTCGAGCTCCTGCGCAAGGAGGAGGGCAACATCCCTGCCCTCTCGAAGGAGATCACGGGTTTGATGGGGCGGTTCTATCCGTCCGAGGCGGCGCCACTCGACATTGTCCTGCCCTTAGTGTACGGGCTCACGAGCGAGCTGCACGGCGAGCCAGGATGGACGACGCGTGCCCTCCTCGCCGGCGGCGTCGGTGCTAGGGAGCTGTGGGACACCATCGTCGCGCTCAGCGAGGAAACGGACCAGCGCGAGTTCTACGCGGAGGAGGCCGCCGTCGTCCTCCAGCAGTGGGTCGATGGTAAGTGCCAGCTCCCGCCCGCCGAGGTTGAGCAGTACACCACGAGCTACCTCCTCCGACGCCCTAAGGGGGGCGAGAAGGGCAACGACCAGACTCGCAAGATGCTCCAGGCGGCCAAGAACAAGGCGAGCACGTTTTAGATAGAGCGGAAGAGCGCATTGAGCTGGGCTCAGCAGAGAGGAGCCGCGTAGAGATCACAGATGTAGTAGACCGAAGATTGCCAGTGATTAATGCATAATGTGTCAGTCTGCCAGAAACCGACGCCCGGACAGAGCGATGCAGGGCGCTAGCCTACGCGAGATAGCGGGATGCAGGAACGGCGCGAGTATGGTGCGGACCGGAGAACCTCCACCAAAGTTGGCCGTTTGCCACCGCCACGTCAAACGCCAGCAGTGACGACGGTGACGTCTCGGTCTGCCCGCACGCTGACCGCGCTCGTTTCAGCAACATTACCCTCTCCTCATCAAACCTCACGGCCAAGCCAACGACAGACCACGACACCAGGCAGGGCCCCTGGCACTATTTACTTCTGGTCGACAGCATACACTCCTTTCCACCCATCGCTCACTCCATCCCAGGTGTCACCGGATAGCCGGGCAAGCGCGCGAGCCCGAGCCGACGTCAAAACAAGCCCGACGCCGTCGAGATCTGTGCTTCTCAAAAGTCCTCGACACTCGCCTCCATCACTCACCGACACTATTTGGCGACAGAAATCTGGACAAACCATTGTCCCGACTGTCACAGCGGGGTGGAGTGACCAGTGATCAAGTTGCACTCCCACCATCACCTCGACGACACAGAGCGACTGAGACATTGACACCATGAGGCGTCTCGTCGCCTACGGCCTGCTTTCGACGGGCTTGACGGGCTCCGTCATTGTGAATGCGGTGCGCTCGCGCCCCAACTTCTTTGCGGCGGCTGTCGCGCTCGGTAAGAGTAGTGGGAGCTTGATGGTGAGTCATGGTGTCTCACGCCTGCAGAGGTGGAGAGCTGCACTTGACCTGATGATAGCTGACAGGCCAGGTGCTCGGCAACTTTGTTCTCTTCCTCACGATTCTGGTGGGAATCGGGTTCAAGCGAGTCTTCTTCGGTACGCTGCGCCAGATCGAGTACGAGCACATGTTTGAGCGGCTGTGGATCTTCCTGACCGAGTCGCTGCTCGCGCTCACCATTTTCCGCGAGGACTTCAGCGCGACCTTCCTTGCTTTCTACGGCGTGCTCGTGTTCCTCAAGTGCTTCCACTGGGTCTCGGGCGACCGCGTCGACTATGTAAGCTAAGCAAGTACCAACTCGAGCTGACCCCAGATGGACCAGGTTCCCCCACCCGGCCCGCCGGCGTCGTACCACGTCCGCATGGCTTCGGTCATGAGCGTGCTGACGGTGGCCGACCTCGTACTGTTCGTGTACGCGGTGCAGTCTTCAATCAGCCTGCATGGACACACGGCGAACGTTCTCTTCGCGTCCGAGTTTGCCATCCTGATCGCGTCCATCATCGGTATCTGGGCGCGCTACATCGTCGGCATCATGGACCTGCGGCACGCGCGCGGCCGCGTCGACGCACCCGTCTGGGAGGAGAAGTCGATGTACCTGTTCTACATCGACCTCGCCGTCGACTTTGCCAAGCTGCTGACGTACCTCATCTTCTGCATCGTCATCTTCCTGAACCACGGCTTCCCGATCCACATCCTCCGCGACGTGTACATGACGCTGCGCTCGTTCATGGCCCGCTGGTCCGACCTGCTCCGCTACCGCCGCGCAACCCGCAACATGGACGAGCAGTACCCGGACGCGACGGCGGCCGAACTCGAAGCGAGCGGAGACCACACCTGCATCATCTGTCGTGAGGAAATGGTCGCGCGCGGCGAGGGCTCGGAACCGGACAGCGACGGCCCGAACGTTACCCCGAAGAAACTCGCATGCGGACATATCTTCCACTTCCACTGTCTCCGCTCCTGGCTCGAGCGGCAGCAGGCGTGCCCGACGTGTCGTCGAGACGTCTTGTCGCCCGCCCGCACACCGGCGACCCCGCCACCCCAGGAACCTCAGAACGCCGAGCAGAACCGGGAGCAGGCGAACCAACCAGACACCCCGCAGCCCCAGGCTGCTGCCGTTGCCGCCGGCGCCGCGCAAGCCGCGGCGGAGAACACTCGCGCCGTGTTCGAGGAGTACTTCCGCCTCCCCCCCGTGAACGGGGACGCGCCCCCGATCCCCGTGCCGAATCAGCCGTCCAGCGCCGCGCAGACGCCGAGCGAGACCCGTGCAGCCCTGCTATCGAGCGATGAGGAGCGCCAGCGGTCCATCTGGGGTGCGCCAATCACGCCGGGACGTTTCGTGCGTCCTCCCCTTGGCGCCGCGCCGCGGTGGCCCGAAGCCGGCTCTCGTTCCGGCACAGCGACGCCGAGCAGCTCACAAGCCCCGCCGGTATTCACGCTCCCCAGTCAGCGCGGCCGCGCTCCTGACGACCTCTTCGACGAGAACGACATGCCGCTCCGACACGCTGCGGCTGCGGCCGCGCTGAGGCGATTCGAGAAGGGCAAGGAGAAGGAGAGGAGCTGGGACGAGGCGCCGACGCAGCGCGCATACCTCAGCGAGGCGGGGATTGGATCGCCGGGAACGACGGTCAGCGAGCTCTCGCGCCTGGCCCAGGCACCCGGAAGTCGTGCCGAAGCTCGCGCAGCGCTCGAGCAGAGACTCTCGGCACTGAGGGCGGTGGACAGGCAGGTCTGGGGTCTCGTCACGGAGCTGAGCAGGCTCAAATCGGCTTGGGACTTTGAGGACGCCGCGGGCACTGCTCCCTCTGCCCCCTCCGCGACTGCCACTGCTCTCACCGCCGCCGGAACGAGTAGTGCCAGTGGATCTGGTCCTGGTGTTAGTGGAAGCAGTGGAGGCGCCGGAGCCGACTCGAGCAGTGTGCTCCCCCGCGCCACCCCGAGGCCTCCCAGCTCTGGTCCGCAGGCGCCCTCCTCCCCGCACCACATCACGCGCGAAGTCGATGCGCCCTGGTCCAGTGTGGCGAGGAGCTTGACCCCAGAACCGGCGGTTACTCCTCTGTTCTCCCGCCCGGCGGCTGCTGTCAGTCCGTTGGCCGAGTTGCCGCCACAGGCCGCTAAGCCTCCTTCACCTCCTCCTCAGCCTCAGCCGGAGCAGACTAAGAAGGAGCAGACTTCCGAGACAGAGGAAGTGACAGTTGAGACGGCGGCTGGAGAAGCCTCGGAAAGCCAGGATACAGACAAGGCGAAGGGCAAGCAGAAGGAAGAGGCCACGATAGACGCGTAGATGTTCATGATGCATTATATGGTATTGTCTAGCCGCTCACTAACTAATCCTCACGGTCCAGGAAGGATGCGCCCCGGTCGTTCCCGAGCTTGCGCGTGAAATTGTCGTACCACTTCTGGAACACGGACAGCGGGATCGGCGTTTGCGGCGTGAGCGGGGTGTCGCCGAACGAGTGGAGGTAGTTCCACAGCTGAACGTTAGCGCCGAGCAGCGAATGGAACGAGCGCAAGGACCCTTCTGCTTCGCTCTGCCACTGTCCTTCATCCATTGCCAGGGGCAATCTTAACGAGCAGAGAAGAGAAGGGAGGAGTATACGTACATTCTTGACAACCTTCTCAGCAACCTTGCCGACGTCCACCTTGGCCGCCATCTCGGCGCCCTTCTCCCTTGACGCGGCACGCTGCTGCACGAGCGCGTCGACGGCGGCCAGCGGCGCAATTTCGATACCAACTTGCGCGGGGCCTTGGGCCTGGTTCGTCGGCGGGGAGACCTTGTAGATGGCACTCGGGCGCGCGTTCGTCAGGCTGGGGTTAGCTACCGGTTGCACTTCGCAAGCTTCTCCAAGTCCTTTATCATGCCAAAAGCCATCGGTATGCAGATCGAGGCTGAGCTCCTGCTGCCTCGCCGCTGCGCGGCTCGAGACTCACCCTCCCAGAGCAATCCACTCGTTCGGCGCATTCGGCCACGCATAGTGCACCGTAGCGCCGTAGCCTTCGGGGAACGGTGTACCAGTTAGGAAGACGGTGAGGTGATGGATCTCATAGGGGCTCTCGAGCAGGAAGACGAAGTGCGTCTCGTCACTGCGCTTGTTAGCTTCTTCCGACTTCGGACAGCTTACATCTGCTGTAGGTTCGTTTGCCTGTCGTCAGCTAGGGCCAATCGTAGCTATGAGGAGAGTGTCACTCACACCAATCGACCTGCGACAATGGCTCCGAACATGGTGCTCTAGCTCAAGAGGGTCGAGAAAGTAAGATGCGCCTTTTGCTCGGTGTTGCTCAACAGGAAGCTGGCAAAATCGCGGTGATGACCTCACACATTGCGTCTCCTTCCCTCGGTGGAGGTCACCACTGAACACTGAGGCCGACCACCAAGGCGCGATAGACGGAACCAAATCGTCGCCTGCGTGCGATACCGTCCACTGTCGCCGGTGCCGATGCAAGCCATCAACAGCGAGTCCGTCGTCGTCAACATCCTCAACCAGCCCATTAAGATGGTCGACGCCACGACATCACCCGACGAGGCAGAGACTTCTCGCGATGGTCTCCGCCGCATGCAGCGCCTGACCGAGGCGTCGCGCCGCAAAGTCTCCGGACGGTGAGCTGACAGTCTATTACCATCGCTAACATCGCAGGAGCCTTGCGGCCTTCCACCCGGGGTCGTCGTACGTGATCTACCCGCCCTCGGGGCGGTCGGGACGGCATCATGTCATGACGTCCGTATTCACCGACTCGGCACCGCGGTCGATCGCCCTCCCGCCCGTCTTCAGCAAGTCTGAGATGATGAGCGTGTCGCCTGACGGCGCATGGCTCACGTCCTTCTTCAACAATGGGCCGAGCGAGAACCTCGGCGTGCCGCGGATGGAGGAGGGGGGCGACTTCATGGTCTTTGCGTCGAGCCTGCTCGAGCCCTCATCGCTGCAAGGCGGATGGCCGACGCTGGCTTCCATGCAACTGTCGTCGCCCCCGCTCGCTGTCCTGCATGTCTACCCGCCGCGCACGAAGCTGAGCCCGAGTGGGCAGAAAGCCGCGCCCGGTCTCGGACCCGTCCCGCCCCCAGGACACTTCACGGCGCGCTCGCGAGGACCCAGCATAGTCCTGCTCTCGACAGACCTCATCTACTTCCTGCACCCGCACCCGCTCCCGGCGACCGTCGTGCTCGACACGCGCAGCTCGCACGCTGTCCCGACCGAGAGCGTGTCCGCAGCCGAGAGCGGGAATGCGGCTCCGCTGAGCTGGACGCTGAACGCGCTGCGGTGCCCACTCGGTATCCGCAGCTACGCGAGCCTGAACAACCCCGGCCCCGTGACGAGCTCGGGGACGTACCGCGCCGAGCGCGGGTGGCTCGGCATGGTCGGCGGCAGCGATGCGGTGTGGGCGGCCGTTGAGCGCGACGGCGAGATCAACGTGACGCGCATCGACATCGGCCTCGACAGTAACAACATGCCGTACCTGGCGACGACGCCTCTACCGGCACTCCCGCACGCGCAGCCAAAGCCGTTCGAGGGCGCAAGCTCCCCGCCGCACGCCAGTCTCGAGGAGGTTGCGTTCGTCCCCCTCCCAGACGGAGACGGGAGCGAGGGTGTCGGCCTGAGCATGATCTACCGCGACGTTGACATGACCTTCGGCCCACCTCCCCGCGTTCGCATGCGCTTCGAGTACGTCGAGCTGCGCAAGCACTCCGTCGCCGTCGTGGACGGGTTCAAGGAGCTGGGCTCTGGCGACGACGCCGCCGCGTCGCAGGACTGGGCGCCCTCCGTCGAGTCGAAAACGACAACTGTGTCGCCGGAGGGCACGTCAATCCTCGCCATGACGGTACTCCCCGATGTGCCGCCGCACACGCTAGCGATGGGTCTCGTGTCGAACAACGAGGGTCTGTTCCTGTCGCACATCAACCTTGCCCCGCACAGCGAGAATGACACGAGTGCGGGCGGCGCGCCGCGGTGGAAGGCGCTCGTGGGCGAGCAATTCGCCCTCGACCCGAGCGTGGGCAACATCGACCTAGCTCTGATCCCTAGCCAGGGCGTGACGCGCGGTGAGATGGGTTTCGTCGCTGTTGGCGGGGGCGGCTCGCGGCCGCGCCTGATTCCCTCTCCTCGCCTAGGCGCGCCGACACACCCCGAAGAGTCTCTGAACCACATCGCGGAGCGGTGTGCGCGCTCCATCGAACTGGCCGTAGTCCAAGGCGTGGACTGGAGCGACGCCGTGCGCGCCGCCTTCGCGCTCGTGCCGCGGTCGGAAGCTGCGCCCCTCTCGGCAGCGATCCTGAAGCAGGCGCTGAACCTGTTCACGAAGCACTCGCGGAGCTACGTCCCGCACCTACTCCGCATCCAGGTGGCTGTGTGGGCACAGGCAGACGACGGGCGGCGCGCGTACGCTGCCGAGTTGATCCGACTTGGCGAGGCGTCCCAGGTCTTCTTCCTGTGCGGAAACGAGGAGGGCGGCGTGATCTCCTTCGACCTCGACAGTGTGTGGCACCTCATCGACGTGTTTGAGTGGAGTGTGGCTCTGCTCGGACAGGTGTTCCGGGACGCTGTGGCCGAGAAAGCCGCCGCGGAGTGGGCCGGCACAGAGGCCGAGGCGAGCGGTACGAGCCGCGTGCTGTACCTTGTCCATCCTCTGCTTCGGCGAATCGTAGTGCGGCTCGTCGCGCTGTGCGCCGCGTTCGCAAAGTTTGTCGCGCAGCTCAACCGCCCCATCCGGCCCCCCGAGAGCGCAATGATGCTCACGCGGTGTCCACAGGCGACGGCCGTCGCGCAAACCCGCGTAGCGGATGCGATGGCGACAGAGGGCGTAGACCTGAATGCGTGGGGCGAAGTGCTCGCTAGTCTCGGCAAGACGGCGCGTCCGTCAGACGCAGACCTGTGCGCCTCCCTCCTTGCCCTCGACATCGCGCTGCTCGCCCCACAGCTCTCCGCCGTTCTGGCGGCACTGCCGGCTCCGTCGGCGCTGTTCGAGGCCCCGGCCGTGCAACCCGAGCGCGATGGTGCGTCTTTCGCCCCCATCGGCGATATGCCGACTGCCGTGTGCGATCGGTGCGGCGCCAGGACGGTGCTCGCACTCAGCAATGTTATGCGTACCCGGCCCGCATCGCCCTGGTCCGCGTGGAGGAAGAACTGGAACATGAACTGTATCTGTGGTGGAACTTGGGTTCGGATTCCGCTGGAGATTCCGCCCAGCATTAGGCGGTGAGCGAAGGCAAGCGAGCGCAGTGAGCCGTGCGCGGGCAGCGAGCCCCGATCTCTCTCCGCTCATCCACCTCTGTCCACCATGGCCCGCAGCCTCGGATCAAGACACCGGCGGCAGTAGACACCGGCATAGTAGACATCTAGACAACGATGCAGCGATCACAGTGTACGCAATAATGGATCTCGGGGGGGTATGACTAATCTACAAGGGTCTATCGAGAAACATTTCTATCTCCTCCATTTGAGGAACATGGGCCCGCTCTGCTAGAGTTTCTGGGCCTTGAGGCTGTTGACGAGCCCGGCGAGCCCGAACCCTGAGCTGGAGCGCGACGGAGCGCGCTCGCTCTGCACGCCGGGCGTGGAGGGTTTCGGCGCTGCGGGGGTTTGCGGCGTGCTCACTGCCGGGCTGGGTGTTTGGACATCGGCCTGGGCTGAAGCTTGGGCAGCAGCGGCGGCGGGCACAACCGGAGCGGCGCCCTGGCCCGCTGGCCCAGCAGCTGTGGCGGAGGCAGGGCTAGCCTCCGAGTCCGCAGTGGCGTACCCGTCCTCGCTGCTGTCAGAATCGAGCGGCTCCTCTTTCTTCCTCCCAGCCGCTTTGAGCGCGTTGCTCGCCATGATGACGTTGAGTGCTTCGTTCCACTTCTTCCTCGGGTTGAAGTTCTCCCTAATGTTGGAGCTTAAGTCGTAGCCCGCCTCGCGCGCCGCGTCCTCCTCCTTCATGGCACCGCGGGACGCCACGATCCACGGGTGTTGCAAGGCTTGCGCGGCCGTCAGGCGCTGTTTCGGGTCGACAACGAGGAGCTTCCGAATAAAGTCCTTCGCCGGCTCAGACACGTGCTTCCAGAACCGGTCGTGGAAGGCCACCTTCCCCCGCGTCGACTCCCGAATCAGCTCCGCCTTGTCGTCGCTCCGGAACGGACTGTACCCGCACAGAAGCGTGTACGCGATGACACCCGTAGACCACAGGTCGACGGGGTAGGAGTGGGGCTTGCCGAGTAGGACTTCGGGGGCTGCGTACCCGAATGAACCGGCCATGGAAGTGATCTCCTCGTCAGGCTCGAGATGCTTCGCGATTCCAAAGTCGGCGATGACAATGGGAGAGACAGGGTCGCGCGTCTTGAACAGGATGTTCTCAGGCTTCAGGTCACGGTGCACGATCTGGTGCGCGTGCAGGTACGCCGTAGCCTCGAGAACTTGTCTGGCTGTCAGCCACGACACTCATCTTTCGACCCTGTTGTGTCACAAGCAGATCCCTCGATACTCGACGCTGCGCACCTGGCTGTGATTACTCACCGGACGCAGTCACCCGCGTCCTTCTCCGTGAACCGCCCCCGCTCGGTGATACGGTCGAAGAGCTCGCCGCCGATCGCAAGCTCGAACGCAATGTAGTACTTGTCGCGGCTCTCGAAGTGGTCCCACACGTGAACAATATGCGGGTTGTCCAGGTCCTTGAGCACGTTGATCTCGTCCATGATCGTCGACGGGTCCTTGACTAGCTTCTTCGGCACGATTCTGGCGTCAGCAACTACTCATGGTGCCGATAGGCACGGCTGGCGTGGAGAGCTGGACTGCGGGAACGTGGTTGGAGAGCGGAGTGAAAGCGGAATGAAAGCGGATGGAGCGAAAGGAGCAGAGGGAAAGGCTGGCGTCACGGCGCAATGTTACGAGCGCAAGCGCAGCGGGGCGCACAGAGCACAACAACCGACCGCAGCAGTGACGTCTCCGTGACGTGCTCATCCCTCGTCCCACCAATCTGCCCCTCCCAGCCTCACAATACAGCACCCAGCCCGTACCGCCGTCCACGGCTCCGTCGGCGCCCCCCTGCGGGTGTGCAACTCACTTTAAAGCGACCTCCTTCTCCTCGCCGGCCGGCGGACGCCACGTCGCGCGCACGACCTTGCCAAAGCCGCCACGGCCTAAGAGCTCCTCGAGGCTGTACTCCTTCTTCTTCTTGAACGACTTGGGCTGCGAGAGCAGCGCGTCGCGCAGGTCGGATGTGATGCCCATGGCGACTGAGCAAGCTTCCGAGCGAAGCGAGGAAGGGAGCGAGAGAGCGCGAGGAAGTTGGGTGAGTTGTGCTCGGCGAGCTGCTGAGGGAGAGAGAGCGTGCGAGCGTTCGAGCGAGCAAGTGAGTCGGAGTGAGTCGGAGTGACGGGATCAGGAGACGAACGGAACAGAGTAGAGTAAAGGAGGAAAGAAGATGCAACTGTAGTGGTGACACGAATGAAACAGTGACAGAAGTACAGAATTGTGGGAGGACGGGATGAGGGTGTACGCTGTGCCGGTGTGCACAGTGTGATTGCGTGAACTATCTTGGCCACCTGCCTGGCGAGATTATCCAGGGTTGAGAGTCCTTGATAATGGTCGGGTGACGGGGTGAGGGGGCTCAAATAGGCCAGGGTATTAGGAGATGTCATAGGGCATGTAGGGCGGACGAGCTGTACCAGCTGTACCAGGTGTACCAGCAAGTCTCACTACCACTAGCCTCAGACACTGGAATTAGAACGCCCAGTGGCTCTGTGGTGCGGGGACGCGTCTGCCTTTGGAGCTAAGATCTCGCACGAGTCACAGACTACCGTGCTCTGCGCAGGCTATGCACGTACGCAGATCGTGCGACGTCGGCTGATCCACACAATCCACAAAGGGGACCGAGTCAGAACGCCAACGCCTATAGCCTGCGGTGCGGCTTGGCAGCGGTCTACCAGTCAACGCCGCAGCGCAGCGCCTGAAGATACACTGAAACTGGGTGTGCAGCCTCTTCGCTTCGATCCACATTCTACAAACTTCACTGCCCCATCACTAGGACGGGTGTGCTTGCTTCCGAGTAGCTGGCCTGCAAGCTTCCCGCGCCTCTCGCGTCCCGCTCTCTTCAGCCGGCCACAGTTATCCTTTAGCGCAGGCAGGCTCGAGATAAGTGGCTAGCCCTAGCAAACCCATTTATCTCCCGCGCGTCCCGTTCAAATGGCTAGTGCGGCGGGCACGTGGCGTGAGACTCGTGTTGCTCGGACCTCGACGATCTCGCCGTCAACTTCGAGAGACCTGCTGCCCACTCCAGTGCACCCAGACAGTCCGGAAAATGCAAGAATCCATAACATGACTATATGATATATGACTGCAACAACTCTAATTGATACGCTGAACGCTGATCCCTTTTTACGGTAGTACCTGTACCACCAACTGATTTTACGCAATACACGAGTTCTCGTAGAACGTCTTGCCGCTCTTGGTCGGCGCGATGATGCCGGCGCGGACGGTCCAGTCGCCGAAGCGCTCGCCGTCGTTGCGCTCCTTGGCCCATCGTCGGATGAGGTCGCCCAGGATCTCCAGGATTTCGGGCTCGGTCACGCTCTCCTTGAACGGCTTGTTCAGGCGCTCTCCATTGTACCCTCCACCAAGGAGCATCATGTACGAGCCGGGCGCCTTGCCGACAAACGCGACCTCGGCGGCCCACGGGCGCGAGCATCCGTTCGGGCATCCGGACATGCGCATGACGAGCGCGTCGTGGCCGACACCGGCCTCCTCGCAGATCTTCTCGACCTTGTCGATGAGGACGGGCAGGTAGCGCTCCGACTCGGCCATGGCGAGACCACAGGTCGGGAAGGCGACACATGCCGAGGACGAAAGACGAAGACCAGAGTGGTTGATGTTGTCGAGACCCCACTTGGCGAGCAGACGCTTGATGTTGGGCAGGTCGGCATCGTCGACGTCACACAGGATGACGTGCTGGTTGGCAGTCAGGCGGAACATGCCCTTGTGGACCTGGGCAATTTCGCGAAGACCGTCCTTGAACTGGTGCTGGGCAGTGTTCTCGACACGACCGTTCTCGATGAACAGCGTGAAGTGGTTCTTGCCGTCCTGTCCCTTCTCCCAGCCGAACTGGTCAAGGTTCGAGTCGAAAGTGTAAGGGCGGGCCGGCTGGAAGGGCTTCTTCATGCGCTTCTCAACCTCAGCCTTAAAGGTGGGGACACCGAGGCGGTCGACAGTGTACTTGAGACGAGCGTTCTTGCGGTCCTGACGGTTACCAAAGTCACGCTGCGTGAGCATGACAGCCTCAGCAGCAAGAACACCGTCCTCAGGAGTGACGAAACCAAGGACGTCAGCAAGACGAGGGTAGGTCTTCTTGTTGGAGTGGGTGACACCCATACCTCCACCGACGGAGACGTTGTAACCGATGATCTTGTCGTTCTCAACAATGGCGATGAAGCCGAGGTCGTTGGTGAAGACGTCGACGGCGTTGTCGGGGGGAACGGCAACGGCGATCTTGAACTTTCGGGGAAGGTAGTAAGGACCGTAGAGGGGCTCCATGTCCTGGACAGCGCCGGTGTAGACGGGTTTTTTGTCGAGCCAGATCTCGTGGTAGGCGGTGGTCTTGGGCAGGAGGTGCTCAGAAACGTTGGTGGCGAACTCGTAGGCGTCCTGGTGAACGTTCGAGATGTTCGGGTTGAAGGAGCAGAGAACGTTACGGTTGACGTCACCACAGGCGGCGATGGTGTCAAGCAGCGAGCGGTTGATGGCCTGCATGGCGGGCTTGAGGTGAGCCTTGACGACACCGTGGAACTGGAATGTCTGGCGGGTCGTGAGCTTGAAAGTGCTGTTGCCATGCTCGTCGGCGATGCGGTCCATGTGGAGCCACTGCTCGGGGGTACAGACACCACCGGGCATACGGACACGGATCATGAACGAGTAGGCGGGCTCGAGACCTTGGGCAGCGAGCGACTCGCGGATGTCACGGTCGTCTTGCATATAGGTACCGTGGAACTTGGTGAGCTGGGCGTCCGAGGCGCCGATGGCACCAGTGCTCTTGTCGGCGAGACCCTCGAGAATGGTACCACGGAGGTAGTTCGAGGCAATCTTGATGTGCTCGTTGGCAACGACCTCCTCGGCCTCCTCGATAACGTCGACCGAGTCAACGCCGAGGGCCTTCCAGAGCTCAGCCTCCCAGGGCTTGTAGCCAGTCTTCCATCCGTCGGCGTCAGAGTCGTCACCGAGACCGAGGGGAATGAGCTCGGTGACACCGAGGCCAGTGAGCTTGGCGAAGAGGTCCTTTCCGGGCTTGTTGTAGTAGATGTAGTCCTCCTTGCGGGGCCAGTACTTGGAGTCGCCCATGGCGAAGACGGAGATCTTGGTGTCGGCCAGCTTGGACTTGACCTCGGCGGCGTCGACCTTGGCGAGAGCCTTGTGGAACTCACGACCGTTCAGGGGCGACTCACCCTGACCGGCGGTCGAGGTAACGATGACAACATTGGCCTCCTCTGCGAGGTTGCCGATGATGTCCTCGGCGACAGAGTCAAGGACGCGGAGCGAGGCAGAGACACCACGCATCTTGGCGCGAGAAACGAGCTGCTTAGCGGTCTTCTCGGCGTTGCCGCCGTCAGAGGCGAAGAGGACGAGGAGACCGGGGCCGTCGAGGGCGTTCAGGAGACGGTCGTAGGCCTCACGAGCCTTCTGCTTGCGGGCAGCAGCGAGGTCAGTACCCTTCGAGCTGGTAACCTTGGGGTCGATCGCGGGCTCAGCGCGGGTGAGCTGCGAGAGGTGGCTCTGGCGGTCGAGGAACTCGGCGAGAGCGTTCTTGATGTGGGGAGCGTCGAGGGTGAAGCGCTTGTCGTCGGCCGCGGTGGGGTTCCAGCGGAAGAGGGGCCACCAGCCACCAGAGACGGCACGCTTGGTCTCACGGAGGCGCTCGAGAGGGCCGACCTTGTCGTTGGTGCCGATGGTGGCACCGTCCTCCTTCTCACCCCAGGGGAGGTAGGCGAGGACGAGCGAAGGGCCGCTGTAGGCCTCAGCCTCGCGCATGGCGTTGATGACGTTGGCGTAGTCGGCGAAGACAGCGACCGACGAGACGTAGACGTCTCCGAGGTTGAGGGCGTAGAGGGCAAGGTCCTTCTTGCGCTCACGCTGCTTCTCGGCGAGGGGCGAGAAGGGAGAGGGCTGGGTCTCGTAGACGAGGAGGTTGATGTCCAGTCCAGAAACGAGGGCGTGGTGGAGACCAGACGAGGCGAGGTCAGCAGCCCACGAGTTGGAGATGACGATCCAGAGGGCGGTCTTGGTCCAGTGGCCCTTCTTGCCGAGGGCGACGAGCTCAGTCTCGTCCTCGTTGGCACCCTGGCCGAGGGCCTGGGCGGCCGTTTCGCCGGCCCCGGCGCTCTTCTTGTCGTCCTTGACAAGGAGCCAGTCGGCAAGGGCGGTGTGGACCTCCTTGCGAGTGTCGGGGTTCTTCAGGACCTTCTTAACGAGCTCAATGAGGCGCTCACGCTCAGTGCGGATAGCGACAGCCTTACCGAAGGCGTACAGGGGCGAAGTCGACTCGTTGGCCGACAGGTGAGCGGGGTCGTTGAGAATCTCGAGGGGGTGAGGAGTAGCCTCGAGGAGCGAAGTGTAGGTCGACTCGGCGGAGGGAACAGTGATTGAGCTGGAGGGAATCTCCGGGATGGCCGAAGGCGATCCGATGCGCGAAACGGGGGCGCTCGAGGCGATGGCAGTGTCAAGCTGGTCGATAGCCTGGGGAGAGGCGACGAGAACGGAGCGGATAGTAGCCTCCTGTCCGTCGAGAGCGTCGACAACGGCAGCCCAGGCAGATCCGTACTTGCCGTTTCCGCCCTCAACGACAACAACCTCCTTGGCCTTGACACCCGCGATCTTCTGGTTGTTAAGCGGAGAAGCGAGGACGATGTCAACGACGCCCTTGGCGCTGAGCGATGTGGGGAGGAAGTTGAGGACAGCGCGGTCGCCCTCAGCGGAGCCGGAGAGGACAGGCTGAGCGCGGCGGGTGAGTTTGAGAACCTCGAGAGAAGCGGCGTCGAATGCCTTGGGGAGAGCCTCAGCAAAGTCTCCCTCGAGCTGGAGAGAAGCAGAGGAGAGGAGCTTGGAAGCGTCAACCTCCTCGACCTTGCCCTCAAGAGCGGCGGGAGCGACAAAGTGGTAGACAATCACATCGTTCGACTTGGCGAGACGCTGGGCGATGATAGCGTGGTCGTAAGCCTCCTGGGCGGTGCGGGAGATGATCGAAACGGCCTTGGGCGAGCGAGGAGCCTGGGCGGACTCGGCACCGAGCACGTGAACGACACCGGTGGAAGCGCTCGGCAGCGACGGGAGGAAGGTCGAGTTGGTAAGGAGCTGGGTGTCCTTGGGGAGGGGAAGGTAGGGGTTGAGCTTGTTAACTTCGCTGGGCACACCGGGGACGGGGTGAGCCGCGGTGGGCGCGAGTCGGACGAGCGAGGCAACGAGGGACATTGTGTCTGGAAAAGTTAGCCGTAGTACCGGACTGGCGATGGGATGGGCGACTCACCTATCCTACAGCCCTAGCTAGCTCGTGAGTGTCCGAAAGGTTGGTTTGGAGAGAGAGAGAGAAAGAGAGGAGCAAAGGGGAAAGTTGGTACAAGGGCGGAAGTGATCTTTGAAGAAATAGGAGGGAAGGAACGGCGAGTCCGAAATGCGAGGGAGTTGCAGCGGTGGTGGTCGGTGAACCTGTTTCGGTTTCGTTGTGGTCACGACAGATGGCAGACCAAGGACAAGAGTTCGGAATCGCAGCGCTGTGAGTGGTCGGGACCGGCCATTTGGTGCACCTGATTCGTGAGGTAGGCAGCCGGTCGACCGGAGGTCTAATCAACGGCTGGTGTAAGATGACGTGCTTATCCGACACCTAAAAATCACGACACCGCCCTTCGCCACCGCCAATATCTCGAATTCTGGCCCTGCGACGGCCATAAACGAAAATCACGTGACGTCCTTTTCTAATCAGCGCATTACAAACGCGTATGCCTCCGTACTTATTCACCGCTAATCAGTTCTAATCCACCTGATATTTCCATTAGGAGCGGTCTCATTTGTCGAGGACTACCAGGCTGGTGCCCGCCGCTCTGCCCGCGCAAAAAGTCCAGTCTCACCCAGCTCAATCCCAACTCTATCGTTTCCCGACTCGGGTGCAGGCATGGTGACGCCTCCCGCATCTTCACGTCAACCGTGCACCTTACTCTTGGTATCCTCCGAATCACGCCGCTGCACTCCACTCTGGAACCCGCCATTCCCATCGGATGCTGACTTTCTAGAAACCTGAAACCACTTGACGACCCTCTCTTGCAGCCTCGTTGCCGGGAACAAGCGCACTGGGATGCCGAGATCCGAATTCTGTCTTGTCAACGGGCTGTACGCCTGATGGCGGTTGCAGCTCGGTAACTCCACTACTCTGCCGTAGTCTGATGACAACGATCGTCGCAGGCATGACGACAACAATGCATTCGGACTCGAGCGTGCGGGAGAGTGTGTCGGGCAGGCGCCAGATTTCGGTGGAGTGTGGGGCACGCGGCGTGATAAACATGAGGTGTCAGGTTCGGGCAGGTTATCTCTTGTCACGTTCGCATCGTCACGAAACCAGATAGCACGAGCCCATCGCACCCATCGTCCATCAGAGTGCACAATTACGAAGCCGATGGTCCACGCAAGACGTGCATCGTCCCTCTGCTGCTCAACGTGCACAACTTGCCTCGCTGAGAGATGACCGTCCGGAATCCAAGACCCCGGAGCTGGAATCAGCTCTGAAACCCACCCGCTACTATCAAGCCACTTCCGTTCTGTGTCGGGAGCAGTAGCAGTGCTAACTTTCACATCTGTTACGGTTCGGGAGGTCCATGCATGCTCCACTTCGCTGACGTCGTGTCGTCTGTTCTACATCGCAGCTCAAAGCAACTGCATAGCATGGCGATCCTCCGCAAGATTGGGGCCCTCAGGGCCCCCCGGTTTGGTCTTCGGAATGCAACCATGGCGTATAAACAGCGTGCTACAGAGGCGGATGGCGGCGCCACTGCGTCTAGCCCTTGATTTCTCTCCACTTGCTGACCGAGCAGTCAGCCGTTCACTAAGTGGTAGTCGGCCGTTCGGCCGGTCGGCGGGGTCGGATGTGACTGCGCAGTAGTGTTTCGACTGCACCTCCACCAGCACACCTCCACCTTCCTTCTGGCGATCTTCTCTCCGTCCTCCTGACGACTGTTACGTGTTCTCCCATCACCTGCCATTGCCACCTGATCCACCCGCTCTTGACTAAAGTTCGAAACGTTCTCCAAGCACCAAGCTACCCGTCCTGCACTCCACATACTGAACATGCAGAGCAACAGCAACTGTTCTCTCACTGCTGTCGCCTGCATCTACCAACGTCGAGCCAGCCCTCTGATGACCTGTGCGCCTTAAGGCGATGAAAGAACTCACCTTCCCCGCTCACAACTCTCTTACGCATCCAGTTTGCCTTACTCCCATATTTACCGTAGCTGCTCACGTGAGGTCTCACTCTCCAGCAACGTGAAGGACGGTGAGTCAAACGGTAAAACGATCAGATTGGAGTCAGGTGGAGAACGGTGGCCAGAAGGAAGACATGTTCGCCACCACTCAGCAGTCACAGTTGAGTCGTAGGCACAGGTGGCTTACCACAGGTCCCCCGCTTCTGACAAGGCCAACTGCAGCGATATCGCACTCTTCCTGAAAGCTCGACTTGAGGCTCCTCTGATCAACAGTATAGACCAAGCTTTCCATTCCCGCCCTTCCTCTACTCGCCGACAACAGCGCACAAACTCCCCCAAGCTGATGTCTTGCCCATCGACCAATCTGCTGGGGCAGAGCTAATCACTCAAGCCTGGGCTCGGCCACAGCCGAAGTAACATCAGTTGACTGCGACCATCCGGAGATGACAGCCTGAGCTTGTGGAGCATCCGCCATGTGAGTCGCCTCCGACCGTCCTTTCTTCACTTCGGGAAGCAGCTGCGGCTGCTGCGGACTGAAGACAAACTGCGAAGAATATATCGAGCAAGAGCGGTCGCAGTATTATCCGCAGCAGTTATGCAGTTGCCGGACGACCGCCTCAACGCAACTTCTCACGGCAGGCATCTGTCAAAATACAGCATTATTGCAGTTGCGTTGCGATCCAGGCAGCTGCTGCTGAGGAATGGAAGAGTTACAACCTGACCTCACCCAAACGTAAACACTGAATGGACTGCTGTATCCAGACAACAAGCTGAGGTGAAGGTTGTGGAGCATTCGTACCCGTTGCGCACCGACTGCGCATCACCTTCCAGATGAACAAGTCAACTGCATTCTGTGCAGCACGCTGAGTTTGAGGACAATAAGCATAAAAGTGGACGGAGAAGACAAGTGCCTAGCTGGTCGCTGCGCCCACATTCGAGTATCCCATGGCACCCTTCATCATCGTCGACCTGCCGCTCGCGACAACTATGGACGCAGCGGGGTTCTTCATCGGAGTGCAAGTCAAGACTTGCATTCAACTCTAGTTTACCCAACCCCCTGCTTGCCTGCCTCCCCCGCTTCTTGTTTGAAGTCTAGCTATACACTCCCTCGCCGCTCACGCCTGTTTCCCAACCCTGATCGTCGCACCACTCTGATCATCTCTCAGCTCACCAACAAGAAACGTACCTCGGAATAATACTCCCAAGTCCCAGATGGGTGAGTGATGGTTTAGCGCGACAAACTGTAGAGAAGTGAACATAATTTACGATCTGACTTTGACGAAGCGAAATGGAGGAAGAGGGGATAAGACCCAGTGACCATTGCTTTTTTGGAGAATCGAGACTATCTCAAACGGACTTCCAGGCGCTGTATCGCACCCGATCCCGCCACAAGCGACCACTCCGGCCTTCACAGATAACCCTGAGAAGTCGACTCCAACTTACGCGGCTCGTCAAGTACATCGAAGTCGAGAAGAAGGTCATGAGGACCCGCTACGGGGTCCAGGAACTCGAACTCTAAGCGACACTGTGGAGGGAAAGTTGACCCCGTGCATAGTTTGTTGGGGAGAGGCGGCGTGATGGACGGGATTATGCTTACTCGGTGAGCGCGCATCTATGACGCCCACTCTTCAAGCGACGCAGCCCTCCACAACCATTCACTCTGCGGGAACTGTAATCACGTTGTTCGGGTTCGGGTCCCCAGAATGATGGAAGAAGTGCCATTCTTGTCTCTGCCTGGTACAAGCGCTTGGCACAGACGTCACGAGCATATCGTAACAGTGGGCACTCTCCTCGTCGAGTTCCTGAGAGCCCCATGGCAGACTAGACGAGTAAAGGTCGGCTTTGATGTAGACGAAGCGGCCGCTCACAAGGACCAGTACCAAATAAAGAGGACAGCGACATGGCCCTCACAACTCTGTGGAACTGCAACGAGCCTTCCTAGTATGAAGTCATGAGATGATGCCACGGTTCCCAGACGGACACTTTCCCGACACTTCTGGTCGGTAATGCCAGAGAGACACAATGTTGTGAAGACATGGTCTCGCTGCGGGAGAGTTTACGCTCGTTCCGCGTGTACTGAATTGATCATGTTGCTATGCGGGAGAAAGATCGTTCTCATGAAGCTCGATGGGCACAAGCTAGTCCGTCGTTCTGCCCACATGAGCAATTCAGTCGAGGTCCGATGTCCACGATTCTCGACTTGGCGGTCACTTCACGCACTCGCGATTAGGCAAGCCTTTGGCCGACTGTCATACATTCCGCGAGACTCAACCAGCGGCGACTGCGTACCAAGACGATTGGAAGTACATACGCCTTGCAATGACTCGCATCGCATTCTCGTAAGACGAGCAACCCGTGCATGCAGCCGGGCATGCAGCGTTTGCCGCCATGCCTACCGATCTCCGCCCACCTCGGCGCTGCAGCGATTTATCGCGGCTTATCGTTATGTCGCCCGTTCGGAGAATGGACTCATCTTGGGGACCCTGAGCTGACCTCGGTGTCGCTTCCTGGGCACCCAGCGCCGAACTCTAAGACTTTACGTGAGCATCTGCCAGCCAAGGGAATCGCGGGAGACTGAATTGTCAAGCAGCATCATCGAGACGGTACGAAACCATTCAGCTAGGATCGAGCAACGACCATGCAAGCTTGGGACTTGAGTAGGCGCGGAACGAGCAGGGGAACCGCGAGTTACCAACGGTGGAGGTGATGCTCGCGCTGTTAGTCTGCAAGTCGAGGACAGAAACAGGGCTGCTCGTTGGAGTTGGGTCTGTCAATTGCTGTGTGGAGCTGACTTCCCGCAGATCTGAGTCACTGCACGATCAGCATGATGGAAACTGCTCCACTCTGACAGTACCTTGCCGCCCACAACATGTTCCGGATCGGATTGTGCGCTGGTTACGCTTCACCGTGTACATGCGATGGTGCTTGGCGTCTTACTAGCGCATTCATTGGTCTTATGGGGATATGGAAACAGGTGTTGTGTACTTGCAGAAGTGGGACGGACAGCTCGGTAAGAGCCACAGCAGCCGGACGAGCCGCGAGATTCACGGGGTGTAAAATGGGTAATGCGGATAAGTTTAATCATGATCCTGAGTTCCTGGGACCTTAGAGCCGGGTTGCCTCTGGCTGGCGACAACGGCCAAACGGGGCGTTTACGGATCCTGCGATCCTGGGAGGGTAAGCACAATTGCCCTTCCAGCTGATCTGCAGTCCGCCTCCGGACTCCCACAGTCGTGTACGTTCCTGCTGTCCATCGGACAGTCGCAGTGTTGCTTGACGCCACTCCCCTTCATCCGCGTTTGAGCCACATGCCCTACCAAGATCCAGGACGTGTTACGCTCAGAAGGGAGCCTCGCTTTGATCATGTGTGAGCGCTCAGCGCTCCCGTGTGGGCCCACTCCACCGAGACTGAGTCTGCTCGGCGACAACGCGAGGGCAGCTAGGTGGGCATCGATCGGTGTGAGTGCCGGTTGTGCTGCCCGATGGAGTATCGTGCCGGGTTGACATCATCCCCTCCGAGACCGGCTAGTGTGGTCTGCACGTGCGCGCAAACATTCCCATCGGTCTCAGGCAGTTCTCACATGACGAAGGGTTGCCGAACTTGCGGCTCGTGGTCGTACGGGTGTGAGAGTGGCATGTGCGAAGCACAACTGTGTACGACGGTATCACTAGCGCAAGCGAGCAGCTCGGTACGAAGCTGTGATCGGAGGACCCGCGGTCGGAATGTCGCCTGTCGCTGCTTGCTGCGTAAGCATCGTTCGAGTCCTGTGTTTAGACGCAGTGACGATCACGCTTGTTCGACTCCGCGGTAGCCTAGAATCTCGGAACACACGAACATTAGAGACGTCGAGGATCCACAACTGCCTCCCAGGCGTGCATTGCACCTAGACCGTTCCCAAACGCTCGCACACTAGCCGGATAGAGCAGGTGTCCGAACTCTTGTTTCAGCTCTGGTTGTGGGGCTCTGCTCGTTATAATGAGCGCGGAAGCTCTCAGTGGCAACGTAAAGCCCATTTTGGTGTGGGTTGCGATTAACAGTCCTCGTGGCATTTGTGGCCCAGCCTGGGCCGCTGCAGCTCAGCGAAGCTCACGAGCCGCGGAGCCGAGGGCCAGAGTTGTCCGGAGCCAGCTCGCATGCAGATTAGCAGGATTCTGCAGCGATTCAGTCATTACATCACCATTCGGGCGCGAGCCGCTCCGAGGACGTTGTGGGTGGCCCACTCCCGCGATACCGTCACTTACGTGACTGCCTTTATGTTTGGTTCCCGCTTTCGTGTTCTCTGCCCGATGCGCGTGGGCCCAATCTCTGACCTCTGATCAACTGGCCTCCACTCTCCCACTCTGTCTGCCGGTTCCGCTGGCAGCAGAATGCAATATCCGAAAGTACCAAGCACAAGATTAGACTCAAAGACAGGCGATGCATACATGAACGGGTGCGATGTCCGTCGGGCAAGCCGGTCCAGTGAGACATCATTAGTCGCCGTTAGAGTTTCTGGCGCACGCCAAGGTGCAAGCTTTGAGCTACGACGTCTGTCTGCTTGCCAGTATCAGTTAGGCTGGTAGTGTCGAGTCCATGGGGACGGTTCTGGCTTATGATCGTAGCCTCTACATCGTCTGATCCACAAAATCCAATGTTTGCCTCTGTGGAGAGGGAACAATTGACGCGGAACACACCCACATGACAGAAGTCAACATGCCTGTTCTGCGTCAGTCTGTGTCTGGGAAACAATTCATGCCAATGTGCCGCCGCGTGGGCTAAGCACTCGCTTCGCGCTAGTCTGGGAGTTGTTGAGAAGTTGTACGGCAGCCTTTGGCGTTTGCGTCGTCTTGGCATCAAGAGAGCCGGTCGCATACCGCTCGTCACCGGTCGGTGCTGGTCGAGTATGTGTGAGGCAACCAGCCAAGCGGTCGGCGAGTTATCCGGCTGAAAGAGATCGAACGGGACGATGGCATCTGCCTGTGCGGCTACGGCTCTGGATAGAGGTCTGTGCTTTGCCGCAGACGAGAGGAGCCGTACCCCTCCTATTTTTGCCTCCAGACGCTCCTCTCCACTGGAGACGGAGGCAGCCAGGCCGGCCCTGGTCGTGCGGTTCTCTCGGGCGATGAATTGACAAAGAGTTCTGAGACGATTCATCAGCGAGGAACGCAGACAGGAAAGAGCCCAAGGAAGAGTCAGGTAGCACCCCGGAAGTGGACGCTTTTCGCCTTGCAGCATCCATGTCGGCCAGGCACGACTGTCATGTCATCTGGCGATAGCGGGCGACTTGACGTAACCCGAATCAATTATTTCAACGTTCCCATCTGGACGAGGAAAGCAGGTGCGGTATACGGCACAGACCAGCTGGGCTGGATCCAGCTCGGATCAAGTACGCCTTGCTCACGGCTCACTTACGGCTCGTTCACTATCGGAGCGCCACCGATGGGGACCGCTGACCGTATCGGATCTGAGGACGGTGTGGTCATGAGGCAGAGGCTGCAGGAACCTGCGAGGCTCCTACCGGGGACAGTCATCAGGCCAGAGGAGGCGATATCCTGGGGAGAGAAGTGGGCCGCAACGGGCATCGAATCTGAGGATGCTCAGGTGTGCCCCCGGTCGTCTTGAGGTCACCTGCGGGATCAGGCAAGAACGAGGTGAGGATACCCGATATCCGGGGGAAGACAGGTGTGACTCTGCCGCGGAACGAGTTCGGGGACCAAGTGGCCGTTGGAGTTGTTGCTGGTGTTGCGCCTCCTGTGGAGGAAGAGCAGAGAATTATGATGAGGCAATGGCTTCGAGCAGGAGGAAAAACAGAGGCGTCTTGTTGTGGTCCTCTACTCTTCGCCGTGTTGATCATCTCTCGTCATCCTCGAGTCCGACCTCAGATTCGTGTATAAAAATGGCGCCTCTGGCGTCCTCAATCCCTATCCAGCAACAACTTCTTCCTTCTCTTCCCTTCCTCTCTTCCACTTCAACACGGCAATGAAGTTCCTCTCTCTCCTGGCTCTTGCGGGCTTTGCCTCCGCGGGAACCCTTAAGGTCAAGCGCGATGACATCGACGCTTCGGGCGAGCTTATCCTCGACTCTCTCGCCCCCAACTCTAAGTTCACGATCGACGGCAAGCAATACGTCTCCAAGGGCGTTGAGCAGGGCACGAACGTGACCGTCTTTCAGAGCGGTGGTTCCTACTACTCGCTCGAGTTCGCGCAGGGCCCCAAGGTCGACAACATCATGGTCGGCGCCAACGGTGTTTGCGAGGGCTGCCGCGAGGACGCCGGTTCGTCGATCATCCAGAACGACAACCAGGTCATGGAGCGCGACGGCGTCGACCCCGTCGACCATGAGAAGCGCTTCTTCTTCCTGACTCTTATTGCGGGTATCATCAACTTCAAGCTCAGGCTCGTCAACAACGTCGTCTCCCACTTCACCTACGGCTGCTTCAGGAACTACTACCCCCCCGATCTACATTCACCGCCCCCACGGCGGCGGCCACGGCCACAACTGGTGCGGTGTTGACCACAATGGCTACATCCACTGGCCTAACGTCCACATCGGTTGCCAGAACGGTCTCGGTGGTCACTACGTCGGTTGCACCGACGGCGGCATGCAGCTCTGGCAGTGGGGTGACGGCTCCATCTGCCCCATCTACGTCCGCCGCGGCCGTCGCCACAACGGCTGGAGCAACGGCCGCTACCACAACTGGTGGTACCGCTCGCTTGAGGATGGCTCTGAGGAGTAAGCTTCGGCATGGAGCGCAGCGCCTAGTACCCGACTTCGGTGTCCGGATCAGTCTGCAGCACCCTGGCCCCCGGCTTCGAACATAGACGCATGTACAAACAACCCCAACCATATCATTTCATGGCCGCCTCGAGTTGCCCTCCGGCAGCCAACGGCGGCCGCTGTAGGACAGTTCCAAACAGTACTTGATTGTAACAATTCTAACAATTCTTTAATACTACCTGCTGCATCTTGCTCGCATCGGACTGACGCCGTGCATACCAACGTGCTGAAAGGAAGGGAATTCAGAATATTCCGAGTCATTATATCCGAGAACGATGGAAGCGTTTAAGCTTAAGTTTTGCTGTGTCAAATGTCTCAGCACGCGAGACCTGTATACAGTTAAGCGCACTTTCGGGTCCCAAGGCACGCACGGTGAGTGGCGGGGTCTTGCAGCCCGCGCCGGTTTGCAACTGGCTAGAAGTTCCGACGAATGCATGCATTGCTTCCAAGATGCAGGAACCAGGGGACGGATGAGATGAATGCGACATGCATCCAGCCCCGATCGTCCCTCGGGTCAGGGTAGAGTGATGTTCTGAAGTCCGAAGTCAGTCGGATGGGCGTCTTCTTACCACACGTATGACAAGTTGGGTTAGGCACTACTGGGCTTCAGATGTACCACAACACTGGAACCTGGGTACATTGAGGTGCTCGCATCAATGAAGTTTACAGTGACAGTGTCTTCAATTCGGATTGACAACCGCCTGGCCGGTCAGGTCGCACCATTCTCGAGCGTGGCAATCGCGCCAAAGCCTGTTGACGCCGGTCAACTTGTCACTCTCCAACCTGTCAACAGATTGACGCTGTCAACATCATGCCAACATGTCCTCATCCCCATCTCTGTCAACAAATTGACGCTGTCAACATCTGTTGACTTCTCTGGTCGTAAGACGATTTATACCTATCCTGTTTCCCTGGGATTGGGTATCGAGATCGTAAGACCGCCTTTGCTAGATCCAAGCTTTCTCACGGGTGCACACCACCGTTGGGCCGTTGTTCTATCTGTTCTGTTTTCTTGGGTTGCGTCGAGGTCGGAGACACGCTTCGCTACCTTCAACGTTTCCCATGGGTGCCCACCATCACAGAGTCGACGCGGTTACTGCCACCGGCAGCTTGGACACCTGATCCTGCGACCCTCCGTGAAATGACCTCGACCGTAGAGTAGTGAACCCAATCTTCATATCATACACGAATTATTCATCTCTATAGATCGAACCCTACATCTGCTGCTGCCCGCCCATGCCCTGTCCGCCTTGTCCTCCATTCGCGGCCTGAGCCTGCGCATGTTGCACGTTGACATCGCCCTGATGTCCCAGCCAGGGCATAAAGTTCCACGGCTGCTGCCGTTCCCTCTCGCTCGGGAGGCCGGCATAGAACCCGCTGTTGGATCCAATGCCTCCAAACGTGCCCAGGCCTTGTGGGCCCGCACCCCGCAGCAGCGAGGTCCAGAAGTCCGGTGCTGGCGCTTGGTCACCTGGGTTGCCGGCGATCATGTCAAAGTTCGCGACGGCGAAACCCATGCTGTGCAGGTTATCGGCGTCAAAAAATTCGGGGAAGATCGTCTCGCCAGCCGCGTTCGTTGGTGGTGCGCCCAGGTTCGGGTTTATCAGCGACGCGACGTTCTGGGCTGTTGGGGGGACGGCGGCAGCCGTTGGCGGCGCAGTGGTAGTGGTCGGTGCAGGTTGTTGAGGCGCAGAGGTCTGAGCTGGCGAGCCGGAGGCTGAAGCCGTACTGCCATACGGCACAGTGCCCTGGGAACCGTTGTTGAAGGACCAGATGAAAGGCGGTGTCGGCGGGCCCGGGGGCGCGTTCGCCGGGTCATAGTTGGAGGAAGGCGAGGCAAAGTTAGACCCGCTGCGGCCAATCTCGCTCTGCAGCTTCGCCTCGAGCACAGCGGCTGGCCACGGGGCAACGTCCGGCGCGCCCGGCGTCGTGCTGACGGGCGGCTCGACGTCCTCGTACCCTCGCTTCGGGGGCAGTCCGCCGAGCGCCTCGGGCATGTCGCCGGTCGACTCGCGCGCAATCTCCGTAATGAGGTCGGTCATCTTGCCCGCCTGGCGGTACGTGAGCTCCATCTCCTTCATGGCTGCGATGACGCGCTTCACATCGTTCAGGCACCGTTGGCGCTCCTGCTCCCGCTGCCGGACGGCGTACACATTCATGAGCAGCACGATCGCGGCCGTGCCCGCCGGCAGAGCAAACGAGATCGACATCGCGTGCCCCGGCAACCGGCCGAGCTGGCGCCCGCGCCGCAGCACCGCGTCCAGCACGTTGCTGATTGAGCGCGCAGCGTTCGAGCAGATCGCGAGCGACGGGAAGCCGACAGATTCCGGGTGCTTGCGCGTCGGAATGAACGGCCGGTGGATCAAGATCTGCACGTAGTAGTAGTGCGCGTACAGGACCGCCGAGTGCTCGAACAGTCGCGGGTCCGACCGCGTCGGGTCCCAGCGCAGGTTGTCCGGCACCGAGTCGGCCCAGGCGTTCAGCGCACTGTCGAGCTCGACGACGATCGCGCGCTGGTCCGGCCCGTGCTCTGGCAGCTTGTTCACGGCGTAGATTGTGCGCAGCGCCGCGCCGAGCACATGGTCCAGCTTGAGCAGATGCGTGAACGCCGTGACGGCCGGGTCGGGGGTGAGCCCCGGCGGCTGGCGGAAGTCCTTCTCCGGGTCGCCCGTGTCCCAGTACTCGTCGTCGACAGGGATGGGGTAGTCAGCGTCAAAGTCGGAATCTTGGATCGCGACGGAACGGCCGATAGCCGAACAGCTGAGGCGGTCAAAGTGATACAGACACCAGAAGGCGCGGTTGTACAGCGCCCTGTCGATGGGGTTGGTCAGGAGCATGGTGGAGCGGACGTGGATACCGATCTCCTGTGCCATGCGCAGACCGCTGCCGGCGACAAGCCACGCGAGATGGGGAACGGCGCTACCGTTCATGAAGAGGCACACGAGCACCGTAGTCTGCAGGTCGAGCAGCGAGGGCCCTTGCAGCCACGAGCGACCCATCTTGATGACGGCGCGGAGGTAGTTCCAGCCAGCCGAGTACTTGAGCGTGCCGTCGCGGTCGTTGCGCAGGCGATCCTGGCCCTCGGGCGTCGTCGCGACCTCGGTCGGCCAGTACACGCGCTCATCGTCGACGTAGCGCGCGCCGTTTGCAAACACGAGCAAACACATCTTGGCGAACTCGGCGTTCGTGCGCCACAGGCCAGACTGGTACTGCCGCTGGAAGATGACGCGGTTCAGTAACGGCATGTGCGTGTTCGTGTGGTCAAAGTAACCGTCGATCAGGCGACCCGCAAGGTCCTCGTCCGGCCACACCGAGTAGTCGACGGGCTTGACCGACTCGGTCGCGATCACCTTCTCCCACTCGGGCACCATCCAGTATTCTGGGCGCTTGACGGCAGTCAGGCGGTCGAAGAACGTGGCGTCCGCCTCGTTGTACTTCAGCTCGTTGACTATCCTGACGAGGTGCGCGCCGGAAGCCTTGCCGTGGAAGCGGAACGCGTCGTGGTCGCGAATGTTGAGCTTGACCATGGCGTGAGCGATACGCGCCTGCTCGCGTGCCTCGTCCTCGTCCTCTGGCGGGCGGTGCGGGTCGCGCTCGTACGTCTTCCACGGCGCAGGGCCGAGCACGCGCGGCGAAATGTGCCCTCCGCCGACACCGTTCGGTGGCGTCGCGGCCAGCTCGCTGATATTTTTCATCGCCGGGAACGGCGGGACGCCCAGTGACCGCAGCGTCTCCTGGTACGACGACAGCTCAAATTCTTCTCGGTCCGGCATCGGACCGATCGTCTCGCTGATGTCGATCGCAGGGTTCAGCTGGTTCACAAGACGCTCGAGGCGGGCGCACCGCTGCTCGAGCGTGTCGATGTAACCTTTCGGCGGACCCCGGCGCTTCGCCGCCTCGACGTAGGTGCAGTCGAGGTTGTACTCCTGGCAGTTGGCGCACTTGGCGTTTGACTGCGAGTTCATCGGTCCCTCACATCGGATCTTCTTTCTGTAGGTTAGCTACGAGCTGAGGCAACCAGCGAGCGAAAGGGGAGGTAGACCGGAGTGGTACAGGTCTCACGCCCGCAGGCGGCAGCTGAAGGATGTTCTGGGTGCTCTCCCAGAAGGGCGGCTACCATAACGGAAGATCAAGTAAACGCTCGCTCAGCAGCACGGACATATCTTCAGGCTGTCGGGCAGTGCGCAATCAGATAAAGCGAGGCGGTGCACTCGTGAGGACACTGGTGCCCGTGCGTGTCCATACCATACGCGCGCGTAATCGTCACTTATGCCGCGGGTCGCGCGACCTGAAACGCTCCCCGCACACACAGAGACACACGGACGCACGGCATCCCAACATGTTGCAGAATGCCAAACGCCAGCGCCACGATAGCAGCCACAAGGGAAGGAGGGCCGCGATAGGAAGATATGACGAGTGGCAGTCAGACCGGATGGCCGGCGGCGCTCACGCGCACATGCTGACACACACGTCCGCCGACGCGCAGTTGGCACGAGTAACCGATAGATCTGCGGTTCCTGTGACACGACACCGAGGAAGACCCAATGGCAGCAGACTCGGCATGAGTTGCAGTCCGGTTACGCTGAGCAAACTGATGGACAGCGAATCCGCGGCCGAACTGGATTGATCTCGGAGAAGACTCCGGCGGGGCCGGCGAGCGCAGTGCGCCCAACCTGCCCGACGAAGGGCAAATCTGGCGGTGCAGAGCGTCAAACAATCCAAGGGGATCCTTGAAGCAGGGCAATGTAGACGAGATAGGGCAGAGGGGGGAGACTTTACTCACCTTCTGCAAACATCGCATGCTCTCAGCACTTTCCTCCGCTTAGCCTCGGCCTCAGCGGCGAGGTCGCTCTGGGACACGCGCTGAAACTGGGGTTTCAGCTCGAAGTCCTTGCGATACGCCGGCGAGCCCTTTGGGCGGGGGCTCGCCTCGGATCCCGGGGTCGACATGGGCGAGGGTCGTGTAGTCGTGTGTCGGTGAGTAATCAAGGTTTGCCGAGGGGTCCCCGGTCACACTGATAGGGGTGGAATGGCGGTGTGCGCCGCGCGGCGCGGGGTTGACGGAGACGGGGTCGGGCAGAGGGGAGGAGAGGAAGGGACAGGTGATGGGCGAGGGGGAAGGAGGTTGGGCTGGGAGGAAGAAGGTGACGAAGTGACTGGTATCCGATCGGTGAACCCGAGGGCGCAAGGGTGGGATGGCCGAGCCGTGTGTCTCGCGTGGGTGTATGTGCTTGGCACGAGGTCGACCCCAGTCGTAGTCGTAGTGCAGTGCGGGGCCGGTCGACCTAGGGTGAGAGCGACGTTAGCGCGGGGTGTGGACGTGGGACGATGGACGATGGTCGATGGTCGATGGTCGATGGTCGATGGTCGATGGATGAAAGGATGGAGTGTCGTTGATAAAGCAAGGGATCGGAGCAGAATGATGGAGGGTTGAGGTTGAGGCTGGAACGATAGCCAGACCAGGCAGAGTCAGTCATATTCCAGAGAATTGCAGGGAACATTAGCCCTTCATGCCTGCTATGACAGCCTGGCCGCCGCCGTCGGTCTCCTCTGTCGGGGCCTGGCGGGCCTGGGGCCATGTGCACCCTCCCAGGTATCCAGATCGACGGCCAGTCAGAAGGGACGTATGCATGCGCAGTCCACAGCCCACAGCCCACATGCACGCTCGGCAACAGGCAACAACTGCCCACGAGCCAACGATGATGCGCCTCGCCCGGCTCCGGCATGCATGATCTCTCAGACCGGGGAGCCCTATACATTGGTCTGGCGCTCCAGTATCCGGTGTCCTACGCTGGAGCCGCCGCAACGACGAATAAAGCGACGGAACCAAATCTTCCAGCTTCTGCGGCGATCAGCCCATAGCTAAAGGTATGCCCTTCGGCCTTCCCTAAGCAGCCAGCACCCAGGAAGCACCCAGGAAGCACCCAGGAAGCACCCAGGAAGCAGCCAGGAAGCCTCGGGCCGTGCCCCGCACCCTTACTTTCAGGCGACTCGACTTTTTTCTGCACTCGCGACCCAGCCAGTGGCCAGTCCCCAGCCTGCATGGCTAGTCAGTTTCGGTACCGACTGTCCGTCTGACGTTTCATCATTTTGTCATGCCCCGTCTTGCTCTAGCCTCTAATCAATGACGATGCCATTCATGGTCTCGTGACATGTCTACAACACTGGGGTTATGTCTATCCACATGCTATCCCTTCTCGTTTCTATGCAATCTTCAAAACATCATCTGCATCTAAACCTGCTTGCGCTCGGGCCAGAGTACCTGAGCATACCTCGGCCTCGGTCTCCCGGGATTCCCGACTCTGGCCGGTCCGCCCCCGGCGGCCCTCGGCCTCCTCCCATCGGCCCAAGAAATGCCCGTCGAGCCAAAGCCAGCCAGCCAGCCAGTCAGCCAGTCAGCCAATCAGCCAGTATACGCGTCTGCGTCCTCGCTGACACACGACGTAGCGTCATATGTCCGTCTTTGCGACCTGGCACTTCGATCGAGCTCTGCCCCTGCCGAACTATGCACCGAGGTCAGGACCAACTGAAAGCCTACTTCCGCGCATGTCGCACCTCGCCCTTGTTCCACATTCCGATCCGGTCCTTGATTGGGATCGGCTTCTCGGGGCTCGACGAGCGGTTCGAGTCGTTGCTGTTCGAGCGCGGGTTGGCGGGCCGTGCTGGTGACTGTTCATGCTGCTGCTGCTGGGGCTGTCCTTTCGGCGCGACGGGGAACGCACGGCCAGACGAAGACTTGCTGTACGCTAAGCTCGCCGAGGCGTCGCCGTGCTTGACGGCCGGCTTTGAACTGGTGTTGGTCGGAGAGGTGCCCATTGCACTCACCCCGCCCGCTCCGCTCGCGCTGGCACCAGTGACACTGCTCTTCCTAAGAGCGGCAGGCTTAGGCACCGGCGTCGGCGGGAGGGGCGGCTTGGGACCCGTGCTCTTCGGTTGCGGCCTTGGCCCAGACAGGCGGCGGAGCGTCACCGGCTTCTCCGGCTTGGCCGGTTTGGCCGCCGGCTTGGCTGCAATGGTTGACGCGTTGCTAGCGTGGCGCGCGTGTCCAGGCGCGGCCTGTGCGCCATTCGTGCTCGGGTTCGCGTTCGTGTTGAGCTGCTCAAAGTGCGTCTTCATGTCGATGACACTGCTGCGGCGACTGTGCGATTCCTGCGGCGAGACGCCCGACACGGCACGACCCCGCAGACTGCCGCCCGTGCTCGCCGTCGTGCCCGTGTACCCGCTCAGACTGTAGCCAGAGTACGCGCTCGCGCCCGTCTTGTTCGTCGGCGAGGTGGGGGACGCGGGCGCGGGCTCGAACGAGCTCATCCGCTTCAGAATGTCGGGCGAGGGGCGACGGCCGCGCTGCAAAGGCGAGTCGGTGCGGCGCCAAGGAATGGGATCCTCGGGCCCTTCGTCGTCGTCGCTCGAGTCGAGGTCCACCTGCGGAGGCGGCGACTTCGCGCCCGCCCTTGCCGCCTCCAACGGAGACCAGTTCTCCGAGTTGAACTTTGACGAGCGCGCACTCGACAGCTCCGGCAGCGTAGCGCGCTCAGCGGCGCCCTGCGGCTTCGTAAGCAGCTGGGGTTTGGCGGGCAGCGTCGGCTTTGGCTTCGTAGGCAGTGGCTTCTTCGCCGGAACGCCGAAGCCGGCACCGCTGTTGGGCGACTTCGAGATCTCCGGTTGCATCGGCTTCAGCGCGAGCTTGTCCTCGTCAGGGTCTTCCTCGTCCATGAGATCGGTCGGCGCGAGCAGTTCCGTCGTTTCCTCGTCGTCTAGCAGATCCAAGTAGTCTGCCGTTGGAGAGGGTGTCGCCTGGTTGCCTGATGCGGGAGGCTCCAGCCCGTCGTCAGGCCGGGGTCGCGGCTGGCTCTTAAACGCAGTGCCGGTGACTTGTGTCGACCGTGGCTGAGGCTGCTGTAAGCGTGTGTGGTGGTTGTTCTTGGGAATGTCTCCGCCAGTCCGGTTCGCAACCACGGACGTGCGGCGGATGTGGCTGGGCTTGACCTCATCCTTAATGGTCGGAATCTGCGGCAGTTCCTTGCCCTTCGGCTTGGTGGAGGTGAATGTGGAGGACGAGGCAGACGACCGCCTGTGCAGAGCCTCCACAGACGGGAACCGAGTCTCGAAACTGGTGTCACCATCGGCGTTGGAAGCAGGTGACTGTCTGCCATCCGCAGTCGCACCGGAGCTGCTCGACTCGTCGATACTGTCGATGCTGACCAGTTTCTGCGGCGAAGCGACCAATGGCGAAGCGACAACAGGAGAAGTCACGATCTTTGGGCTGGTGAACGAGTCGCTGAAGCCCGACACCGAGCGCTGCTGCGTTGTCGGCGCACTAGAGCCGGAGAACGAATCGCCGAATCCTGATGCTGTCGAGACCGAACGCTGTTTAGCACTGTTAGGGTTAAAGGCATCGGTGAACTGGCGCTCGCGGTCGCCTCCCGGTGTGGGCTTGAAGGCGTCGGTAAACTGCCGCTGCGGAGGCTGGTTGACCTTGAGACCGAAGGCGTCGCTGAATCCGTCGCGCTGCGATGACGTCGTGCTGTCGAACGAGTCGCCGAAGCTCAGCGGTGACGTGACTTTCGGGATCGACTGCTGAAATCCAAAGGCATCGACGCTGCTTTTGCGAGACATGTTCTTCTTGTCCTCGCCAGTGACCTGCAGTCGGTTGATGGGCGACTGAGTCGAGCGATGAGGTAGACTCATGCGCTTGGACGCGTGCTGCTCGAATTTTGACTTGGCTGACGCAACCGAGCCCGATGGCAGTCGGGGATCCGGGTGGTGCGATGCCGGCGGAGTCGGCATGCTCTGGACACTCGACGAAGACTTGACACTGGGGATCCGTTGCAGAGCCGGAGTCGTCTTGTGCGTCGCCATCGGCTGAGGCGATGTCACGCCCAGCGCCGCCTCCCTCGGATCCCGCGTAGGCCGTCCGCGGCGTTGCGGCTGAACAGTTGATGCCAGTGGCACCTCCGGGACTGCTGGGCGACTCGTTTCCGACGGGTCTGTAAAGTCCAGAGGGTTCTTCTCGTTCCTCTTGATCTGGCGCGGGGGCTGCTGTGACAGCGGGCGCATGCGCTGCTTGTATGCAGACTGGAAGATTAGCTTAGTCTAACGACTGCTGGTTAACTCACGTAATCCACGGAGGGACGGGTGCCGTTGAGGTCATGCGCCACCTCGAGCACCTGGAACACGGACAGGCGCTGGCTCGGGTGCTCCATCAACATCTGGGCGATCAGGTGCTGTAACGCGGGCGAGTACTTTGGGTACGGTGGGAACTCGTACTTCGCGTGCACAATCGCGAGAGGACCTTGAGTCTCGAACGGTGTCGTGTAGTAGCAGAGCTTGTACAGCAGCACTCCGAGAGCCCAGACATCACTCGGGAGGCCGACAGGGTGGCCGAGCATGGGCTCCACCATCTCCGGACTCCGGTATTGCATGGTCGTGTGTTTGTTGATATCAAGCGCGAGAGCCTCAGACTCTGCCAGGCTCGTCGGAGGATGCGTACTAGGGTACGTCGTGGAGCCAAAGTCGCAGAGCTTGAAGTTCCAGCCCTGAGGTCGCTTCTTTGTAGGCGCGCCCGGTGCACTCAGGACGTTCTCGATCTTGAGGTCGCGGTGCAACAGCGGACGGGGTTCCATGGAGTGCATGGCTGCGACCGCCTCGCACACATCCGTGAAGATCTGGAGAATTTCCCGCTCCGACAAGCGGTCGCGAAGTCGCTGGTTCAGGAGATCGATGATACCACCGCCCTTGCAGCATTCCATGAGGATGAACACCTCATATGCCCCGTTCGGTAATCGTTGCCAAGATGAATCCAAGTACTGCACAAGATAGGGAGACGCGGGTAGCATTTTCTGTTGTCAGCACAGACCCTGACGTCGCAGCGCACCATAACCTCGATTTCCTTTCGAACGTCCTTCCACACATTCTCGTCCTGGAACGCCACGCGCTTCAGACAGTGTTCCGTGAACCCCTTGGAGCTCGACTTGTTGAGCGGATAGATGGGCTGCTCCGAAGTGGTCAGATAGACATGGGCGTATCCACCCTCCGAAAGGTACTTCTCAATCCGAACCTTGTGCTTGCCGACCTTGATGATCTGTCCGGGGGCGAGCGTACCCTTGTGCTGCTTCTGGCCGCGCGACGAGTGGGGAGCCTGCTGCTGTTGCTGCGGGTAGCCGTGGTGTTGCTGCTGGTACATTGCCTGCTGCTGCGCCGTCGGATAGCCCTGCGCCATCTGCTGAGGGTAACGCGGTTGCTGGTAGTGCTGCTGCTGCTGCGGGTGAGCAGCGTACATGGCTTGAGGATGTCCAGCTACGGGGTACGCCATCTGCTGCGGGTTGGGATACGGAGCACGCATCCCGCCGGCCGACCGGCCTGGTTGGTAAGGCTGGCTCGGAGCGTACATGACGGTGTCCCAGCTGGAGGCGCCCTGTTAGGGCGGCTTGGGCGGCGGTCGACGATCGGAGACGTGGTGCCGACAGCGAGGCTCCGGATGCCTATTGGCTTTTGTGACAAGCGCAGTTGGCTGTCTGCGTCAATCTGGGATCGACGGTGGCCGTAGGGATCTTGCAGCTGGGAAGGCAAGGTGGAAAAGTGGTGCGGTGTGATGTGTGGAGAGTGACTGAGACAGACACCTCAAGTTACTGGACCGGCCAACAATCAATCGGCTGGCAGTTCAGGCTGACTGAACCGGACTCTGGCACTGGAAGCTTGAGCTTGATAGTCCCGCTCCCAGTGCGGTGGCACCTGTCTGGCAGGTCTGGCGGGCTGGAGGGGGCGTGGTCATTGGGTCGCGTGAACGTAGCGTGATGATCACGTGATAAGATCGACGATTGAGCCACCCTCAAACGTCATGCCCCTGGCCGCTTGACCACTCCACGTAGCCCCCGAGTGACCAGCGCCGAGCATCCGGCTGGTCGGCGATCAAAAGTCACAGACCCGAGTGCGAGACCGTCACCCTTCTCTAAGTTGCCGCAGCCAACAGTGACGAGTCAACAGAAGGAGCTTCGTTGCCAGAACCGACACGCCCTCAACGAACCTTTCAAACGCTTGCTTGAAGTAGTTTGTCGAGTTGGAAGATGGCCGCCAAATCGAGCTTGACGTGAGTGGCGTAAGGGACCGCGATTCCTCGGATCTCGGAATTCCATTGCTATGGGTCAGTTGCCACCCACCCGTTTCATGTTTTCGTCTCGACACAACAAACCGAACGAAAAAAGTCTTGAACATGCATCTCTGAAAATAAACTGGGACTCCGGACTGCAGTATGCCGATGCATCAGAGTAGAAGATCTGAAGAGATGCGATACGTTGGTGCGGCGAATTAATGTCACGGAGGTGACAAAGTCGTGGAAGGCGGCGGCAGCTGTGGTGGGCAAGTCTGCTGATAGGATAAGGGATCTCGGATCTCAAGGCGTATCGCCCGAGTCTGAGGCGGGCGCTTAGTGCGACGCGTATAATCTCCACCCGACTCACTCGGTTCACCCCCGCATACCCCGCAACCCCCGGCGCATATCCGCTGCAACCCCCGCCCATATCCGCTGCTTGCCCTCCTGCCCGCTCTTTGTCTGGCTCCGCCCGATATATATCTACCTCTCTTATCCAGCCGCCGTGCCTTCTCCGTACTCTCCGACTCTCCTCCTCGTCAACCCCAGCAACCTAGAGACCTTCCTTCTACCTCTCACTCACTCGTTCAACCACTTCAGCTCACACTACCACTTTAATCCACCACCATGGCCCCCGTCGCTACCTCCACCGAGCCTGCTGCTGGCAGGGCCAAGTACTCGACTCAGAACATCATGGAGCTCGAGTCCGAGTACTCTGCGTAAGTTTCATGGCGAGACCAGTTAACTGACATCAGTCACAACTACCACCCGCTCCCCGTCTGCATCGCCCGCGGCAAGGGTGCCACCGTCTGGGACCCCGAGGGTAAAGAGTACCTCGACTTCCTCGCTGCCTACTCGTAAGCTGAATAGCCCGCTCTAAGCTAATGCCAGCGCCGTCAACCAAGGCCACTGCCACCCTGACATCGGTGAGTCTTGAAATTATGAGGACGTGACTCAGCTGACGCCGCAGTCAACACGCTCGTCCAGCAGGCCTCCACCCTGACCCTCTCCTCGCGTGCCTTCTACTCGACAGGCCTTGGTCCTTTCGCCAAGAAGGTCACTGAGATGTTCGGCTTCGAGCAGATGCTGCCGATGAACACTGGTGCCGAGGCTGTCGAGACTGCGATCAAGCTCGCGCGCAAGTGGGGCTACCAGGTCAAGAAGATCCCGGAGGGCAAGGCCCGCGTTCTCTCCGTTGAGGGCAACTTCCACGGCCGCACGATCGGTGTCATCTCCATGTCGACCGACCCGGAGGCGCGCAAGGAGTTCGGCCCCTTCCTCGAGAAGGTCGGCCCCAACGTCAACGGCAAGGTCATCCGCTACAACCACCCCGAGGATCTCGAGGCCGCGCTGGAGGAGTACGGATCCGAGGTCGCTGCGTTCCTGGTTGAGCCGATCCAGGGTGAGGCGGGAATCTTCGTTCCCGACGACGGCTACCTCAAGAAGGTCTCGGACCTGTGCAAGAAGCACAACGTTCTCCTGATCTGTGACGAGATTCAGACTGGTCTCTGCCGCACGGGCAAGATGCTCTGCTACGAGCACGACGGCATCAAGCCCGACATGGTCATCCTTGGCAAGGCTCTCTCGGGCGGCATGTACCCCGTCTCGTGCGTCCTCAGCTCGAAGGAGGTCATGGGCTGCCTCAAGCCCGGAGAGCACGGCTCGACCTACGGCGGCAACCCTCTCGGCTGCGCCGTCGCGACGACCGCTCTCGATGTCCTCGTTCGTGAGGACCTCGCTGCCCGCTCGGAGCGTCTCGGCAGGATCTTCCGTGACGGGGTCGCTGCTCTCAACTCTCCGTACGTCAAGCAGATCCGTGGCCGTGGTCTCTTCAACGGCGTCATCATCGACCCGACCGTCAGCAAGAAGGGCCGTGGCGCTTGGGAGCTCTGCCTCGTCCTCGCCGACCTCGGTATCCTCTGCAAGCCGACACACCGCGACATCATCCGCTTCGCGCCCCCGCTCGTCATCAGCGAGGAGGAGATCCGCCGCGCAGTCGAGATCATCGGCAAGGGTCTCGGTACTTTTGACGAGCTCGACGTCATCCCCCTCGCCGACCGTGACCACTAAGCGCAGCGCTGTTGTGGGAGTGATCGCAGACGACCACTCGTGAGAGAAGCATGGACACGTAGCTAGACAAGTGTGCAGTAACACCAGATTTGTATGAATATGCGTGAGAGACACGGTCGTCGCCGGAACTGACCCAAAACAGCAGACATCCGATCGCAGCCTGTCACAGCCAGGTTACTAATCACAATGAGACTGACTGCGGAGACTTGTGCACAGAAGGTAACAACAGATACATGACAAGTCCACGGGACAGCACTCCACAACGTAACTGTCGAAACTTATGTCAGCGCGGCCCCGGGTCATGGGACGGTGTGGTGGGTCAAGTGCCGACTCAATCGCACCCCTGACCCCGCCATCGACCACACCGAGGCAGCCCGAAGCACTGGGGGTCAGTGGAGTCAATCGCCGGCCATTCGGCCCAGAGGTCGCAGAGCGTACAGCGTCGGCCCGGCGTGCTGAGGCACTCGCACGCGCGACCGGTCCTCGTGTCAACGGCGCTGAGTGGTTACTCACCTGGCACTCACCCTCTCCGCCCCTTTTCCCGCCTTCCTCCTCTTCTCACGGCTTCTGGCATGCAGATGTTGCACAAAAGCTATAGTCAGCGCCCCCCAGGGTCAAGAAGATTGCCGGCCGCACATCGATAAGTCGTGCGGTGACCCATTTCGACCACCCAGGCTTGCTGGTGCAACGGCCGGGTCGTTCGATCGATCGCACTGCAACCCAAAGAGATGTCAGAGGCGGGCTTCCCCAGCCGCCCTTTGGTGGGCCAGGGCCCCCATGGCTGGCGAAGGTGTAGGATGCCGGGACCCCAGTCGTGCCCTGGAAGGAACTGGAAGCGCGCCCGGGGGCTCGACTCAATCGGCCGCCCAAGACTTCATCCATAGCACTATCGGGGCGAGCCGGTGCCTCTGGCACAGCGTCGGGGGGCGGGGCCGAGTGATTACTCGCCGTGGCCACCGCTTGATTACTGCGAATGAGGGAATCTGGAATCAGCGGCAGGCCACGGTGATCAGTCGTTTGGTGACTCGTGCCCTGCTCTCCGACACAGTCGGTCCCGGCGAGAGCCACCTTGCCCCGACGCCGTCAGGCTTCGCGATTGCATGCGAACATTGGCCCTGCAATGGCCCTCAGAACGCCGAAGTGAGAGCAGAAGGGAACGCCCTCCGCAACCCCGGCGCTGGATGCCGACCAGATCGCGCCCGGACAAGTGCGCTCGCGCCAGAGCTCGAACAACGCACTCGGGCCCGCACCCGCCCCGCCTCGGACGCTGGGACGCCACGACTCGGAGCCAGACTCGCTCGACCCGGACGCCCAAGGTCGCGTCGACTTCGAGCTGGGACGCCCGACCCGCTCGACTCGGACCCAGAGCCGTGACGCCCGCCCGCACGAGACGTGACGAGCCGAAATCGAGTGCCATTGCCCGCTCTCGGACGCGGTCGCCAGCGCTCGAGGATAACCCGTCCGACAGTGGACACCCCCACTTCGGGACGGATTTGATTTCGAATCGAAAACCGCTGAGTGAGAAGACTCACCATCTGGACTACTTAAGCGACCGAGAAGATGGCGAGGTGAGGGTCTATAGTCAGCGCCGCCCATGACTGGGAGAGGTGGTCGCAATGACCAAAGTGCGCTTGCAGCACCAGGTCCAAGTAGGAGCGTGCGTGGGTGGCGGGGGCATATATCTTGAGATAAGGCTTTCTTGACTGTTCGAGTTCGCTGAGTTGGACGGGCTGTTCAAGTTTGGTGTGCTGGATGACTATGAGAAGACGGACAGAGGCATCGAGGTCGATGGGCGGTTAAGTACCTTTGAGGTAGTGTGAACGACGAGGAGGTCGTGGAAAGGTGCGTCTGACTGACAGGAGACGGTCAGATCTTGTTGTGTGCCCTCGAGATGCGGGCGCAATGGAGGCGGTGCTCACAGATGGGGAACTGTGTGCAAGGTCGACGCCCCCCGAGAACGGGCCCCAGCTCCTGCGCCCTTCAGTCCGCGCCTCAGCCATCGCCGATTATCAGCGATGGGTTTCTCTGTTCATATTTCCCGGGCCGGGACCCCATAGTAATCAGTGTGGCAGTCGGATGTGCTCGAAATTAGTTTCAACGCCACGAACCTTGGCCAAGAGAATCCCAATATCCATCTTACTTCTACAGATCCTACTGCCTCCTGTACTGCTCCTCTACGCCTCGAGGACCGCGCAGAGGGACTCTACGCCGCGGGACAGAACGGTGCTAGTGCCGTTGCCGGTGGAGGTGCGTTGCGCCCCCCGTTTTAAGCCTCCTTCTCCGCGTTCTTCTTTCCGACACTCGCGTCCACGCCGTGCGAGTGCTCCTTCGGACCGTGTCCATCGCCAGCAGAGTGCTTCGGGTGGATGTTCGGGTAGACCTTGCCCGGGTTGAAGAGGTCCAGGGGGTCGATCGTGCGCTTGACCGTCTCCATGAGGTTGACAGTGCCCTGTCCGAGCTCGGTGTTGAGGTACTCGATCTTGCCGAGGCCGACGCCGTGCTCGCCCGAGCAGGTTCCGCCGAGACGGATGGCGCGCTCGACCATCTCGTGGACGGCGACACGAACACGCTCGAGCTCCTCGTCGTCCGAGAAGAGGGCGAGGGTGTGGACGTTTCCGTCACCGACGTGGCCGAAGTGGCACGCCTCGAGGCCGCGCTGCTCAAAGTCCTCGGCCGTCTCCTCGACGAGCTTGGGGAGCTTGGAGATGGGGACACACACGTCGGTGGTCCAGACACGGCCGTTGGGACGCATGGCGAGGACCGACCAGAGCGCGGCCTTGCGGCCGGCCCAGAGCTTCTCGCCGTCGGCGTCAGAGGCGGAGAACTCAAAGTCCTTGCCGCCGTGCTGCTTCGCGAGGCTCACGACGCCCTTGGCCGTCTCGTTCATGATGCCGTCCGTGCCCTGGAACTTGAAGAAGAGCGAGTCCTTCTCTGGGTACTTGCGGCCGGCGATGCCGCCCTCGTTGATCGCGCGCATCGTGCGCGAGTCGAGGTATTCGACACACTGGACGGGGTAGCCGTGGTTCACGATCTCGGTCGCGGCCGCAACAGCCTCCTCGACACCAGGGAAGTTCATGACGGCGACCTTGGTGGGAAGCAGGGGAGCCAGCTTGACGGTGCACTCGGTGACAATGCCGAGCGTGCCCTCAGCACCGAGGAAGATCTTGGTCGCGTCCCAGCCAGCAGACGACTTGCGCGCCTTCGAGCGGGTCTTAATGACCTCTCCGGTCGGGAGGACGACAGTCTGGGGAGTCAGCGGTCTGCATCACATGACTCCCTCCGAAGCACAGGCGGAGTATACTCCGCTCTCTGCGCTTGCTGCGTTACCCACCAGGTTCAGGAACCACTCGCCCTTTGCGGTACCGTAGCGAACGGCGTTGGTGCCCGAGCAGCCCGTGCCGGCCATGCCGCCGAGGGTCGCTCCGGGTCCGGGGTCGAGGGGGAAGAAGAGGGGAATGCCCTTGGCAGCGAGCTGCTCGTTCAGGTCCTCCCATCGCACACCGGCCTGGCAGACAGCCTCACCGTCCTTCTCGGAAACGGAGATGACCTTGTCCATGTGCGAGAGGTCGAGCGAGATACCACCGTAGGGCTGGGCGTCAGCGCTGCTTGTTATTGACTCGGTAGCGGGTTAGAGGGCGCTACCTGCGCATGCCATGGCTTCAACGAGGGCGTCACGGCACACACATCGATCTGGTCGCCCCATTGGCTTACGACCTAACGACGCTCTCGCCCACTCGCTACTCACCGAAGAGAAGTGTCCCTCAAGCGACGTGCCACCCGAGAACGGCGTAATAGGGACGCGGTACTTGCGAGAGATGTTGACGAGGTCCTGGACCTCCTCGGTGCTGTCGACCCAGACGACGACGGTAGGGAGCTCAGCGCCGTGGTAGCTCCAGTCCGAGATACCGTGGGAACGGAGGTCGTCGGCGTCGGTCGAGACGCTGTCCTCCTTGCCCTTGCTCTTGTAGAGCTCGCGGATCTCGTCGATACATTTGTGGTAGTCGGCAACGGAACCGTAGGTCGGCTGCGTCTTCTCTTGGAGCTCGATGCCAATGTTGGACGGGAGGAGGAACGTCGGCGGCTCCTTCTTGCTGTTGTACAGGGTCTGGCAGACGACGAAGCCGAGCGCGAACGAGCCCGCGACGACGGCACCCGACAGCCACATGTTCGCCGTCCTGTTGCGCTTAGCGGCGGCCTCCCACTGCGCCTGCGTCGGCTTGGCCGAGCTGCTGTTGAAGCGGACGGGAGTCGCGTGGGGCGCACGGAGCGAGCGCGCGGCGGAGCTGGAAGAGCTCAGAGGGCGAGGCGCCCGGCACATTGTTCGGAGCGCGAACATGGTCGTGGTGGTGGAGAGGTGGGTGGGGGATGGAGGTGGGAGAAGCACGCGTCCGGAACTCGAATGACTTTATGAACGGACCGGTCACTGTTACCCACGGACTCAGCCGACCAGTCTGTCCGTTGCTCTTGCGTCATGTCTTTGGTTCGCCTAAACCGCCAATGATAATGGTCTTCTAAGGAGATACTAAACCACACGTCCTGCCGCGAGTTGCCGTATTAGAAACGCAATAGGCCAAGTAATATAGCAAAATCCGCGATCGGGCGCTGGGCACGTCCCCGACAACTACGAAACAGAAATCCGATGCGGAGACTTCCCCAGATGTCCCGCCGGCACTGGTGTACTGGTTGCTGCTGCCTGCACTGCGCATGCGACTTTCCGTCCCACCCGCGGGCCAGAGGGGGGCAGAGGAGAGCGGTGTGGGTCGTTCCTGGGCCAAGTCTGGGGCCGTAGGGCCGGCCGGCGGCATCGATGCCTGCGCCGCGGAATGTCGCCCGATCGCCTTTGTTGACACCGAGCTGATCGTGATCGCCAAGGCCGATGCGGGTCCAAGTTGCAACACGCGCTCGAGGTCGCTGCTACTCCATCCACCGTCGCCACCGTCGATCCTTGCCTCGTGGCTTATCCCGCGCTCCCCCTTCCCTCTTGCTCTCGATCGCCTCGCTGGCTCGCTTGCGCCATGCGACAACAAACAGCGGCTGGACTCGGCTACTGCAGGGCTGGGCCCTACTGACAGGCGCGTCGCGCGTAACGCCTGCGCGCCAGCAACTCAGATCCAGACCAGACGGTAGATCCCGTGCGCTTAGGCCATCCCAGTCAGGCGTCACATGTGTGCGATGCGAGACTTCTTTTCCGCGTGTGTGCACCGTGCATTGTGCATTGATTTCGCCCACCCACTGACCACCCTCACACACTCAGCATGTCGTCTCTGACCGGATCGAGCTCGAGCTCACCGACAAAGGTGCAGCGCAGCGCGACCGTGTCCACGCTCGAGCAGCCGGTACCGACCACTGTCTACGGACTGCTGCACGAGCTGCACGCACGCATCACCGCAGACGTCGACGCCGTGCTCACTTGGGACGAGCTCAAGAGTCCCGCCTTCCAGTTCTCCGTCGTCAAGCCCATCCTCGACAGGTACACTCCTGACGATGCCGCCCTCGCCCAGGCCGCCAAGGACGATGATGACGATGAGAACGTCGACGCGAGCAAGTCTCTAGGCGCTGTCCTTTACGCACTCATGGCCAACCGGTACGTCGCAGGGGAAGACACAAGCTGATGTACCAGCGTCCAGTTCCTCCGCCTTGCTGATGAGGACCTGTCCTACGAGCCGCTGCAGAACACGCGCGCTGCTTTCTGCGAGCTGCTTGCCAGTGAGTCTTCCCCCACACCGACGGCGTGCCTTCCTTGGATCGCAAACCGGCAGGTATCACCGCGCGCGGTGCAGCCGGAGCGCACGTTCAGCACTGTGCGCAGCGCGACGGCATGACGATCGTGACTACCTAGTCTCACCCCTCAACGCACCTTCCTCCTGTGCTAACAACAGTGAAATTCCTCCGCACCTGGCCCTCCCCCGGCGATGAGGCACTCGCCGCCGAGCTCGTTCGCCCCTGGTCGCCACTCGAAGGTGCTCCTGACGAGGTCTGGGCCGCGATCGAGAACCCTGACGAGGCGAAGGCGGACAAGAACTCGGCGCTCGAGCTCGCGATCGTCTCGGTCGCGAAGCGCCTGCTCTCGCAGCCAATCGTGCAGCACCTTGTCGGCGCGATTTACACCGGCGACCTCGTCTACGCGCCGGACGTGAACCGCTCCCTCATCCCCGACTCCTATGTTCCGCCCCACCGCGGCAGGGGCCACAAAGCGAAGCACGCGGATGACTTTGACGTCTATGCGTACAACCCGTATGAGGCCGGCTGGCTTGATACGACCCGTCTGCGCGTGCCCCGCTGGAGGCACTGGATCGAGTTCGGCACGTTCGCGACCCTCATCGCGCTCTTCATGTGGACACTCATCAGTGAGTATGGGTCATGCAAGCTCACCACGTATTCGGCAACGGTAGCTGATCTCAGCCCGCGACCTGAAGCACCAGACCAAGGTCGAGATCTGGTTCGTCCTCTTCACTCTCGGCTTCATCGTGAACGAGTGGGCCGGCGCCAACGAGAACGGATGGTCCGGTAAGCTCATTGCCTCCGAGATAGTAGCTGACACCAGTGTACATCGCCAACGCCTGGAATGTGTTCGACCTGTCCTTCATCCTGATCTTCTTCGCGTACCTGGTCCTCCGTGGCGTCGGACTGTACCATCACAACAAGCGCACTGCGGACCTCGCGTTCGACGTGCTTGCTTGTGGCGCCTGCATCTTGCTCCCGCGTCTGGTGTTCTTCTTCGTTCGCAGCAACGTGGTGGTCATCGCGGTAAGCCTGCGCCCCAGCTGAAGAAAGGATCTCCGAAGCTAACCTCCAGCTTCGAGGCATGATCGCAACCTACGTGTCCTTCATGGCGCTCGCGGCCGTCGCCCTCTCCGGTGTCGCCTTCGCCCTGTACATGCTCGGCCGTCCCGAGTTCTCGCCTTTCGCCATCGTCAAGCTCATGATGAAGATCTGGTTCGGTGGCGGCTTTGGCATGTCCTTCGGTTTGGCGGAGCGCTTCCACGAGTACTTCGGTCCCATCATTCTCGTCGGATACTCTGCGCTCTGCAGCACCTTCCTCATCACCGCCCTCAGTAAGTCTCCCAAGTCCAGCTTTGCTCGAGTCTCTCCTAGCTAACATGCAGTGTCCATGGTGTCGAACAAGTTTGCCACGATCAACAACAATGCGCAGCAGGAGCACCTGTACCAGCGCGTCGTGTCGACGGTCGAGGGCGCCAAGTCCGACGCCGTGTTCATGTACCTTCCCCCGTTCAACCTGCTCGCGCTCGTCATCCTGATTCCGATGAGCAAGTTTGCGTCCCCGGAGACCGTGCACACGGTCAACGTGACTCTCATCAAGGCGACCAACTTCCCCATCCTCTTTGCCATCTCGGCCTATGAGCGCAGCAGGTATAGGCTCAGCCGTCGCCGCATCAAGATCCAGGAGCGCACGGGTGTCTGCGTTGACAAGATCAAGACGCCGGGTATCTTCGAGTAAGTTATCAGCTAAGTCTATTGGACCCTTGAAGCTGACGCACAGCTCCTTCTTCGGTGGCGGCAATGCCCTCACTCTTCACGCTGCCTTCGACCTTGCCTCCCCCGAGGAGCCCTCGTCCACTCTGTCCCCTTCGCTTCTCCCTGCGAAGGACGAGGAGGACGTCCCTCCCCTCGCATCCGAGAAGAAGAAGAAGTGGAAGCCGACCGGCTCATCTGTCGGCCGCATCTTCCGCTCTGACGGAAACACTGCCGGCAAAACCGTCACCGTGTCAAAGGAGGAGTGGGACGAGGTCAAGGCCTCCCAGGCAAGGATGGAGGACATGCTCCAGAAGGTGCTCACCATCACTGCTGCTGCCAAGTAGACTGCTGGCTTCGCCACCACGATCGCAGCGGGCATCGCCACGCTCGACCGCCTTCTTGGCATGACGTAACGCTCACATCCTCCCTCTAAGCTTCACGCATGCTTCACGTACACTTCATCTTCTAGCGCGCTCCATATTTCGCGCCCAGAAGCCAACAAAAGACTATCACGCACTTTGACGAATTCACCCTCATACACGAACACAGCTCTAAAGAAATGCATCATTGTGAATAACTACTACTAGCGTAAGCGTGTACTTCCTCAAACTGCTCTCCTGCTGCGGCTGCTGCGTGTCTAGACTAACTGCGTCGTCTGCGCCAAGAAACTGATATTAGGAGGGCATCTGTTGTTGCCCTGTCGAGATTAGGTATAGGATCGTTTTAGTAGTGATGTCCGGGCCTCGCCTACGCATACGCATGGCGCTCGCTGGCTTCTGGCCACGGCGGAAACGTGCACTGACTCGGACTGCGTGGTCGCTCACGGCTCATGGTTCACGGCTCGCTAACGCTCGCCGCTCGCCACTCGCCGCTTACGACTTGGGAGGCGGACCCGAGGGCGCGGCGTAGCTCTGACCCGGGGGCGGGCCAGCGGGAGGCGCGAAGCCCTGGCCCGAGTTGGTGCCGTAGGCGGGGGGCGGGGCGGCGGGGGTCTGGCCGTTGGCAGCAGCCTGCTCGTACTCGTACGAGTGGGACTCGAGGTTGCTGCTAGGCGCCGTGTAGTTGTTACTCGGGTTCGCGGCGGAGCCATAGTACGAGGCCGCCTCGCCCGCGCCGGCGGTCGCCTTGCCGTCACCCGTGTACGCCGTTGCGGGCTCCGTGGGGCCGGCACCGCCGTACTGGCTATACGAGCCGTAGGTGCCGTCTGTCGGCGGGGGCGGGTTGTTGGCGTACGGGTTGTCGCTCTGCTGCATCGGCAGAGGAGGGGGCGGGCGGTACTGCTGGAATTGCTTCTTGATGCGGCTGTTTGTCAGCAAGGTCACGAGGTTTGAAGGGAGGTACAGCGGTGAAACTCGCCCAGCCACGCTGATCGTGACGCAATGAGCGCGTGGCGCTTGCGCCGTGCTTCACGAGGACGCCCGGCGCACCGACGTGATGCGCAGCGATGGGATGCAGTGCGCACAGGCCTCAGATCGCCGCCAAGCCCAGTCGGATCCGCATCCCAAGCACATTGCATGGCTTGCCACTTGGAACCTCGGACATGCCTCGGTGTATTTGGCGGCTGACGCGGACGCGTTGTTTTATGCTGTTCTGTGGTGTACTCACCGGCGCTGGCAGCATCCGCCGAGGAGCATGATGAGGAGGAAGACGCCGACACCGACGCCGACTCCGATACCGACGCGCGCGCCGTACGAGAGGCCAGTGCGGCAGGGGTAGACACCAGTGGTTGTCAGTGGTGCTCGGAGGGCAGGAAAGGCTCACGGCCATAGCTGTCTTGGCAGTAGCCATAGGAGTATGCGGCCGCCTCCTGGGCGGCGAGCGCGGCGGCGGCGAGGAAGTACGCTGTCACCGTCGTCATGATGTGGATGGATGGGGTCGAGATGAGAAAAGAGGCAATGGCGAAAGAAAGCTTCGGCGAGGACCAGTGGGTGGCCGCAGCAATGGAGCCTCTGTACTAGGCTCACTGGGCTTTCTTGGCGGAAGCTGAGCAGCAGAGCCGGAGGGAAGACCGGAGGCAGCAGGTCTAAGGCTGCCTAAGACTGGTCTAAAGGCTCTGGCGTAACCAGGGGCCCGGCGGCGTGGTACGCAGGAGCGCAGGGGGCGCGCGGAGCGGCTCGACGGCTCAGGCAGCTCAGGCAGCGGCCCTGGGACCTGATGCCTGACACCAGGCGCGCCAGGAGCGAGGAGTGAAGGGGCTTGTAATAGTGGATCGATTCCTAACCGGCGATTTGACGCGGACGCTAATTCCATTCTCCGTTGGATTTGACTGGCGCGCAAGTTCCCAATCCGTCTCAATCGACATGAGGCGCGACCCTGACGCAGTGCCGATCGTCACTCTGAGCCTGGCAAACAACAGTTCCGTCATCGCTCAGTGCCCGAAATCAACTCACTGCACCATATCTGGGAGGAGTGAATAGAGGGACTAATTCCAGAGCTCATCATCCATGATGACCGTGGGAAACAAGCGACAGAGGAGCCTCCACCTCCACTCTCGAACCTCCCAAGCGAGCTCTAGACGAGGAAGACATCCAAGGGAGGTTGTTTTCGCGCTGAACACATGCTTATCGGCATCGGGATCGACATCCTGTCACTGCCCCGCCTGCAGGCAGTGATTGCGCGCCGAGGCGCCCTCCGGCTGGCGGGCAAGATCTGCCACCCGACAGAGCTTGAGCGCTTCAAGGCGCTGTCTCATCCTGTGCCAGAGACGCTGAACGAGCATCAGCTCAAGTTCCTCTCGACAAGGTGAGTGTCTGCAACCCGTGTCAGGCAGTTATGGTAAAAATGGGCCTGCAGATTTACTCAGCGACGAAGAAAGCTAACTCCAGATGGGCCGCAAAGGAGGCAGCGTACAAGGCACTCCCGCCCGCCTCGGTCAACTCGTGGCGTGATCTCGACCTGAGCCACGACAAGAAGGGAAGACCGACGCTGACCGTTGTGCCCGGAAAGGCGGACGGAGTGACGCTTATGCCGACGATATCTCATGACGCCGGGGTCGTCGTTGCGTGTGTCGTGGCCTTGCGCCAAGCTCCTGCGCCGTGACTTTCCCTCTGCCCTTTCAACCCCTCCCTCTGGATCTCGTGATCGCCTCACTGCCGTTGAGCAGTGGTGATGGTACTGTACATTATAGATGCAAATGTTACAACACTAGCTGCTCTAAGTCTTCCAGGATCAGTCCCGGTCCTCGCTCTCCACCACGAGGATGCGCTTCAGTACAGCGAGGACGGCTCGGCAGGCACGAGTCCACCCCTCATCAGCGCTGTCGCTCTTCTCCTCCGTGCTTCCGCCAAGGCCCATGATGCTCATGCTCGAGATAGTCGGGAGGGCAAGACCCGGCATACGGATCGGATGTCCGTTGATCTTGTCCTTGGTGATTCTGCCGTCAGCTGACTGCGACGTTGACGCCAGCTGGTGAACTTGACTTACTCAATGTTTCCCTCACCCCACGCGCGGCCCGTCTTGCGTCCATAGTCGAGAAGCTGTCGAAGGCAGTCGAGCAGCGCGACGAGCGCATGGTTGAAACGCCTGTTCTGGAGCAGTCGACTGGGCGACAGGTCCGCTGACGCATACAGCTCGTACTGTCCCTTGTTCGGGGGCAGGTCCTCGATGCGGCTGAAGGAGCCGAGCGGCACAATCTTGTATCTGGATGTCAGCTCAGTCATCGGCACAAATCAGCTTAATGAAGTACTCACGATTCAAACGTATATCCAACCTTGGCTGCGAGTCTGTCAATGCACAGCGCGACGAGGCCCCAAGCGGCGTTGATCTCGTCCCAGTCTACGTTCGGGCGTCCGCCGAGCCGCAGCCCGTTGATCGTGCCGACCGTGATGCTGCGTCCCCCGTCGGAGGCGAGTGGCGCATGTCCAATCTGGAAAGCATCGTTGTACACGTTCGTGTTTTCGAGATGTTCGAGCAGGCTGCTCGATAGAAGGAGCTGCGTCTTAGCCGTGCTCAGCGTGTGGCTCAAGTGTGCGAGCTGCGTGCTGAGCGCGGTGTGCGTGCGGAGGAATCTGATGTCAGTTTGAACGACCCATAACTTGAAACAAAAGAAACGGAGGACTTACTCAGACTCTTCCTGGTCGATAGCTTCCTCTTCTTCTTTAACCCGCCTCTCCTCTTCGCGCACTGCGTCGAGCTCGTCCTCCTTCTCCTTGAGCTGTTTCCGGAGCTGCTCTTCCTCAGCAACGAGCTCCTCCTTGCGCTTCAGGAGTGCATCCCACTCTTCGTCTTCCCCGATGATACCCTCTGATTCCTCAGCGCGCTTCCGTATCGTCCGCTCAAAGTTGATGTAAGAGTCACGCTCCTGTGTCAAGTCCTCGAGTTCTCGCTGCAGCTCCTTCTGGAACAGGCCCGTGCACTCCATGCAGAGTGGGTAGTCGATGTCCGTCCTGGCGCTGAGGAGCGCATCGAGGTTCGGTGCAGTGAGGCGGCCGCCTTCCCCCTTTCCACTACCTGGCGGCGGGGTACTGGCGCGAGAACTCGACGGCGTAGCCGAAGCCGAGCGTGACGCCGACGGCCGCTTCTTCGGGGCAGCTGGGACAGTGGCATTATTGGGCGAAGAAGGTGAGGCGGGGAGGAAGACATAGCTCTCGGCGATGGGGTTGGCGCCGGTCCAAGCTTGCGCCGCTGGCCGGGCGGCAGGCGGTTGCTGCGCGAGCTTCTGAGCCGGCGGTAATGAGGACGGCGGTGATGGTGCTGGCAGCTGTTCAGCGATCAGTTCAACCTGCGACGGAGACGCCGTCGATGGGTCCGGCAGCAGCGGCTGGTGACAGCGCTGGCATGCGAGGCTGTCGTCCATTGCGCCGGTGATCTGTTGAATAGGTGTTGTCAACAATATCTCGGTGGCCAAGCGGCAACATATGCGTCACGGCAGCCGGGAGCAAATGCGGAGTGGCATCAGCCAGCGTTATGCACTTCATTATCCTTCGTCACACTTCCAATGCATGCGCTAGCTGATCACCTGATAAGAAACCTAACTCTGCTACCGTACTCCGCTGACCGAGCTTGCACCCACACCATTTCCGCGATAGACAAACAGGCTCGAGAGGTACAACGTCAGCTCACCGCTTATCTGGACGTTGACTCCGGAGCCCCACGCGCGGGACCAAATCTTCCATCTCCTCCCAGCAATGTCCGAGATGACACGAACTGCGACCTGTCGCCTACATCATCCCAGCAACAACAAGCACGATGGCGATGTCCCGCCTCTCAGCGCTTTGGCGGGGAACCGGTCCCGCCGCAGCCGCCGCAATCAACGCGACGAGCTCTTCCGTCGCTGCCTCGCGTCCGCCGACGACAGTACCGCACGTCACCTCTGCACCCGCTGAGGCGATCGAGACGGGCCAAGTCCTCCCGACCGGCGTTGAACCGGTTCTCAAGCCCGCGACGGATAACGTCTCTCCCCCTTCCACCCCCGCGCCTTCCTTCGCCGCCGATCCGGCTCCCGAGGTCGAGCCCTGGTCCCCGCCTAAGCCTAGCTCTTCGACACCGAAAAAGAACGGCCGCGTCTCACGCACACAGCCGACGTACGAGGTCGACGAACTGGGACGGAGGAAGAACTATCCGACCCATATCCCGCTGAATGCGGGGCAGAATGCGCTTCTCGCCGTCGGAAGCGGACTCTGGGGAGTCATGAACTACGCCACCCGCCCAGACCTGATCGCGACGCTGAGCGAGACGACGTCGTCCTCCTTCCTCTCGACGCTGCACGAGCACATGTCTATGACGCCGGAAGGTAGGCAGATCCTGCGTGACCGGCCGACACTGTCGTCCAAGACGGTCAACCTCGACTACCTCCGTGGTCTGAAGCGGGGTACTCTGGGCAGGGAGTACGTCGAATGGCTTGACCGCGACGGCATCACGCCCGACTCGCGCGAGGTCGTGCGATACATCGACTCGCCCTCGCTCGCGTACACGATGCTTCGGTATCGCCAGACACACGACTTGTATCACACCCTGTTCTGCCTGCCGCCCACACTCGTGCACGAGCTCAGCCTCAAGGTCGTCGAGTGGGCCAACATGCGTCTCCCCGCCGCGGCCCTATCCAGCACTTTCGGCCCGCTCCGCCTCAGCCCGAAGAGGAGGAGGATGTGGACCCAGGACTGGGTGCCGTGGGCTCTGCGCCAGGGCGAGATGGGGAGGACGCTGAACGCGGTGTACTGGGAGAAGAGGTGGGAGCAGGGAATCGGAGAACTGAGGAGGGAACTCGGCGTCGAGCGCATGAATGACTACGCCGTCGAGAGCCGGTGGAGGGGGTACCGCGTTCTGCGCGAGATGGAGCGCGATCTCAGGCGGAAGGGAGAGTGGATCGACGAGCCCGAGGAGTGGTGAGCACCCGAGAAGTTGGAAGCCATAGAATCGCCATGGGTAACAGCCCGCAGGCCTGATGCATACGTGCAAGACAATGCTGGATACTGTGATGCTAAGGTGCTAAAGGTGCTAAAAGTGCTAAAGGGGAAGAGAGAAGCCAAAGTGGAAGTGGTACTGTGGTACTGTGAATGATGGGAAAGTTGATTTTCTAAGTGACCTGCTGATCAGAGTTGCTACAAACGTCGCATCCTGCTTCCTCTCCATTGTTGCTCTTGCTGCTACCTCTCCCGCATGCTGATGTTGCTAGGGTACAGGGCGGTGCCTGCTCGCTTTGCTCGCCGCCGCTTAAAGGACACCCTGGGAGTAGTACTGGAACGTGTCGTAGAGCCTGGTGTAGTTGCTTCCGGCCGAGGACACGATGAGGCGGTCGAGGTACTGGTCGACAGCGGCAGTGGTCAGACCGAGGCAGAACCTGTCGCGGAAGTGGTTGACCGTGTTCTCGCCAAAGAGAACGAAACAGTCAAGCTTCGAGTCCTTTTGCATCAGCTCGACCATGGTGATTAAGCTGTCGCTGTGCTTCCTGGCCGCCTCGAAGCCCTGCTTGAACAGCTTGCGGAAGAGCTCGAAGCCCGGACTATCGAACCCGCCCATGATGTCGATGTACTCAAGCGGCAGCTTGAACGGCGCGGCCTCGAAGCCGATGTTCCCTCCGGGGCTGTTCGAGAGCATGAAGCCGAAGTCGATGTGGATGATGTGCCCGTCCCGGTCGATCAGGATGTTGCCGTTGTGCCGGTCCTTTATTTGGAGCAGGTACGTGATGACGCTGTATCCGGCGAGGGACTTGATGAAGTTGCGGCGTGCGCGCGCAAATTGCCCGCTGTCGGGCTTGCCGTACGTGTTCACGAAGTGGTCCACGAGCGACACGTGCCCGATCGGCGTGCCCTCGGCGACACGGCGCGAGTACTCGCTCTTCTTTATCGAGTGCACCGACACAGCGTCCGTCACCGTCTCGACGAGGCCAGACGTCTCGCCCGTGATCAGGATACGGAAGAAGCGCGCCCAGCACTCGCACCCCTCGTCCTTCCAGATCTTGGTGAAGCGCTCGATAAGCTGCGTCGCGAGCTGCTCCTGTCGCAGATCTGCGCCAGTCTTGACGATGACGGAGATGACGTCCCAATTGGCAAGGTGGCCCCATGGCGACGAAGCACGAATACGCGACTTCTTCGCAGCCCAGCTTTCCTTGAACACGGCGGCGGAGGGATCGGCCTTGTTGATCTCGCGACGCACAATGCCCTCGTCCTCCACCGTTTGGTTGCCATCCGCCTGCTCGACGTGCACGCCCTCGGGAATCGCAGCCATGCGACTCACGCGCTCCTCCTCCAGCGCCATCATCTCCTCCATGATGCGTTCTCGGATGCGCGCCGCCTCGGCAGCCGCGAGGCGCAGCTTGCCGCCCGCCGCGCCGCCGGCAGGTCCCGCGGGCTCGTTCGTCTCCTTGCTGGAACCGGTAATCCAGCCAGTGCCTGGGATCCACTTGCGTACTCCGGAAGAGCTGGACTGGCCGTGCTCAGGATTCGGGGGGACGAGGGACGCATTCAACTGTGCCAGCATGACGGCCGCCGTCCGCATGCGCTCCGAGTAGTCCTCCATCGTGATAACGGGCTTAGCCCGCGGCGAGATCGTCGGCTCGAGGGGCACGGGCGTGATCGGGCGCGCGCTCAGACCCTCAGGCTGCAGCTCGCCGTTCGGAGTTCCCGGGACGCCGCCGGAGCCAAGCGATGATCTTCGTGAGTGGTCTTCCTTGTTCCACACCTCGAGGTCGAGCTGCTTGTTCTTCGGGGCTGCGGGGAGTGGCATGGAGTCGCTCAGGTCCACCATGTTGTCGCGGACCGAGAGCTTGTTGCCGAACAGCTGCTCCACGAGGTCCATCTCCTCCGGCTCTTCGGGGCCCTCAGGGATTTCCTCGATCGGCGTGCTCGTGGCGTCGCCGGTCTCTGCTCGAGAGTGGGACTGTGATCGCGAGTGAGCCGGAGACTCGGTCGCGGAGTCGCCGTCGAGTGCGGCAGCGGAAAGCGGGGCGGGCATAGCCGAACCAAAGCCCTCGGGGACATGGTGCTCAAAGCCCTCCTCCTTCTTTCGTCGCTTCATGTCCTCGGCGACGACAATCTTCTTGAGCAGTTCCCTGTTCTCGCGCTTCATAGGGTCAAAGTCGAGGTCGTCGACGAGAATCTCCACATGCAGGAGATATGGCGCGCGCTCTGCCGAGTTGAGGACGACCGAGTCGCCGGGCGAGATACGCACGACGCGCGAGTGGGCCCGCCGCGGCTGTTTCGGCTTGCCGAGGAAGGACGTAGTGGACGGATCCTCGTTGCGATGGTGGTCCGCGTTGCACCACAGCGGCATGCACACCTCGGCTGGCAGATTGTGGTTCAGGCTCGTGAGCTCGGCCCGGAGTGCCGAGATACGTGCCGGTTTCGGGATAACCAACAGCCGGTTGCAGATGTCCTCGAGCAGGAGCAGGAAGCGGATCTCGTTGCGCGTGTAGTGGCTCTTAAGCAGCTGCCGCTGCGCCGCAAGCGAGTAAGCCGCGAGCAACGACTCGGCAGACGGCGGGCGATGCGCACCAGTCCTCGGACCAAGCGAGCGGTTCAGCGACATATCCGGCACAGAGTGGAACGGCTGGTGCGTCGTCTGCTTGCGGAAGACAGACGACAGCGGCGGCGTCGAGGTGTTCTGCATGAATGGATCCCGCCCGCGCGCGTCCTCCTCCTGTGACAGCAGGTTCAGCGCCGTCGTGGACACATGGTTCACCAGTGGCGGGCGGCTCGGTGACGACGACGCTTCGGGTTGAGCCGTTGCGGATCTCATCGGGGGTGTCGGGCGCCGGCTGATTTTGCTGTCCGATCTCGTCGCTCCGTCTGCGTTAGAGACAGAGCTCGCGTCGTCGTCCGTGTCGCTCTCCTGCGCAGAGATCTGCTTCGGCTTCCTGTTCCAGGCGTCGCCTCGTGGCCCGTCGGCTCCTCCAGATGTGTCGACTTCGATCCTCGCGCGTGACGCAGCTGCGTCATCCAACGGCCGCCTTCCTTGGGTGACGGCCCACTCTCCCGCGAGCTCAGTGAACTGCGGCATAGCAGGAGCGCCCGCCGCCATCAGGCCGATGCCTACGAGCGCAGCTCCAAGGTTCGCGTTAACGCGGACAGGCGGCTTCAGGCGCTCGTCTGGCGGCAGGCTTGGCTGACGCCCCATGAACGGAGCTGCAGAGCTTGGCCGGGCGATATGACCGACAGACGGCGAGGAGGCGTGGGGGGAGGTGGGAAGCGATCGATACGGGTTCCGTGACGGTTCTGGGGGGTCTCCAAACAGAATCTCGTGACAGCGGTGCAGGACACGCTGGCAGATGTTGAACGGACGCGGGTTGCTGGTGCGTGTCGGGGTCAGGTCGTGCAAGGCCGACTGCATGAACCAGAAGGTCTGAGGGTCAGTTACAGTACCCAGGGAGACAGCTGCAAACTCACCAACATGGCCATATGTGCGCTATCCTCCGCCCGCTGGAGCACGAAGCTCTCGAGCGCGTTGCTCTCTGTCGGTCTCGTAATGAGGAGGTGACTGGTAGGTCAGCTGAGCTGCAAGCAAAGCCTAGCTCACCATATCTGCGGCCAGTAGAACTCGACCTCCTCGAAGGGCATCGACTTCATGCGCCAGCATAGGTAGTGGCTGATTCCTATGCTCTCCGGATACGTCTTGAGGTAGTGCAGAGCGACCGACACGGAGAAGTACGGGGAGAGGAATAGCCGTAACCTGGGACGTCAGCATGGTTGCCGCATGCATGGGGGTCGAGAAATGTTGGCGAGCCTGATGCTTACAGAAGAGCGTGAGACATTGTGGCCGGGATGAACAGGCCGTCTGGAGGCTGGCCCGCGGCCAAAAAGTTGGAAAGTCGAGGGGTAAGTGTGGGCTAGCCGGGTGGTTGGGTGTCGGCGGCGAGAGGTTGCGCTTGTTGCGATTTGATGTCTGCGGGTTCGTTGATGCACGCCGGTGCGTCCGGAAATGATAATGGTGCAATGCGGGGGCCAGGAACGAGGGGTTGGAGGGTTTGAGGGGGAAGGTTGTCGCTCCTTGTCAACAGCGTTAACGGCTCGACGTCTTGGCCGATCGACACGTTTCCAGTCTGCTGAGACTGCTTCGGCAGAGTCGGAGGCGGCGGGTCGAGGCAGGGATGTCGGGAGCCAGGTGGTCTATGCCGGAACGTGCAGCGCTGCCATGACCCCCGTTGTGCGGGTGCAGAGTGGTGCGATGGAAGAGGGATGTCAACAAGTGGAAGGAAAGGCAAAGGCGAGTGACGACGGACGATGGTGATGTTGAACCGGGACGCATGGCTGATACCGTACGGCGTCCCTGACTGGCCGGCTGGTACGGCTGGCAGTATGGCGGCCTGGCAGCCAGCTCGCCAGGTGTCATGACACCGTCCAGTGTACCCCGCCCGCGACTGCCTTGAATTCGCTGGCGGCTGACTTGCTACGTGTGGGCCGTAGTGCATACATGCGTCACTATTGATCCCATTGCTCCCCTACGTTGGCCCGTCAAGCGTACAACAAATGCATGCCACATCCCGCGCTCTATATATGGCTCTGATTCTACTCGTCATCGTCGTCCGCTATGCTGAACACATTCGTGCTGTCGCCCTCGCCGTCCGAGTCGCTGCCGGGGTCCGACGACTTGGACTTTCTGCGCTTGCCAGACGAGTTGACGGAGACGCCGAGCGGGTCTTCGCTCTGGTTCCCACCAGCGTCGGTGTATGGCTTGTTACCGGGAGCCGGCGAAGAGCGAGAGGAGTGCGGGTGGGGGCTGGCGCTGAGGCTGCGTAACTTGGACGCCTGGGCTGCCTCCGCTTCCTCCTGCGCGCGGGGGAGGTATGGGACGTCGCCGGCCGCGAGGGCGGGCAGGCTGTCGGTGCTGTCCGAGTTCTGGATGAACGTCTCGGCCGGTGGCTGTGATGGCGAGTCGGAATGGAGCGGGTCGTAAGGTGGTCGCCAAATGAAAACAACAGGCGCCAAGGGATTCAGCGTCAGCTTGCATTCACCTAGCCATTGATGCGGACTCACCCCGTCGTCATCAGTTGAAAGCCGCAGGGGAGCACGAATGCCGTGCAGCCTGCATTGTCAGTCGATCGAACCACGCAGCACGAGCTCGGCCCTGGGTAACTCACGGCAGCACAGTCTCCTCCCTCCTCTTGCGGTAATAGTACCACGCGCCGGCCGCGGCGGCGAGCACGATAACGATAAAGATCGTCGGCCACATGGATCCTCAGTGTTTCTTGTGTCCTCTCTTCTAGAGCATGCGCTGGAGCTCTGCACAGCCGAGTGCGGTGCAGCGGTGCCGTGCTGGATGTGGTAAGTCCAAGCACACCTATGCCGCGATTGCGGTCCAGATAAGTGAGGTCACGAGCGGACGGAACCAGATGTCCGCTGGTCGCATGACGCCCTGCGTTCCTTGTCCAACCAAAGCTGCACCTTTACGCATCGAATGTCTCGCAGAGGGAATGCTAAAATCATTGTACACAGTCTACGGAATCACTCTACTTAGGCAGGCGCGACGCGGAGCGAATTGTAGTGCTGGGCATGTCAGTTATTCGAAAGTCTTGGTCAACCCACCTCGCCAAGACCGTACATCCTCCGGTGGTACGAGATGCGGACGACGCCATCGCCGAGCGCCGCGCTCTCTTCCGGCGTCGTAGCTCCGCCGAACGTGTCGTTCTGTCCACCGTGCGACACGACGACCGGGGGTCCGCACTGAATGACGTGGATTGGGATGCTGAACGCCCGAGACAGAGCCTGGATCTGCAATGTCAGCTGCCACTTCGGCTCGAGACATGGACATACCTCGGGCTCGCCACCCCACTCTGCCGTGCTCTCGACACGGTGGCAGTACTCCCTGTACTGTTCCGGCGTCATGATACCGTCGTCAGTGGCGCCCGGCATGTCCTCGCCGTCGACGCTCGCCAGGAACGGCAGGAAGTCGTCCTGGTGCTCGCGCATGTACATGGCAGCCGTCCGGCGCGTGTGGTACGGGTTGTTTGCCTGTCGCGTCAGCTGGGTTTTGGATGAATTAGCTCACCTGCTCCGCCGGCAGCACTCCCATCTGGCCGAGCTGGTCGGCAACGGCGGCGTACATACAATGTCCGTCGGGCTGGACCTCGTAGATCGATCGACCGAGCACTCCGCACGCATTGCTGATGACGCGGATCTCCTCCTGACGCTCCGCCTCGAGCTGGGCGTTCCAGCTCGGATCCGCCGGGGGCGCGGACTCCAGCACCGCCTGTTGCTTGCGAGCCTGGGTTGTCAGCCGGTGTTATCGGGAGTCGGACAAGATTTCAATGGTGCCTGGGACACTGCGTAAAGGGTAGCGGGGCGGACCGGGGCAGATGGTAGCAGTAGCGGCAGCCAGATTGGTGACCGAGGATCGGACTCGTGGGCACTCGACAAACGACGGTTCCAACATTCTGCAGCCAAACGCACTCCATACGGTCGAAGCGGTTGAAGAACAGCGTCGCGCAGTTCTCGCACGTATGGCACGCCGAGGCGCCAGAGCTTGGCGACCATTGAGGGATGGGATGAGAGCGATGGTCACAAAAGACCATCGAAGTGTATGTGCTGTAGGCGCACATGCCTTCCGGCGACGTGACGCTGTTCCGACGTACAGCTGCCTTCTAGTACGATTCGGCTGGGCCGGAATCGTGCGAGATTGATCCACACGTGTTGGCGTCGAACGCTCGCCTTCAGTTTGCGCACCCGGTCTTGAGTGCAGACCGCAGCGCCTCGCAGCGCCAAAGCATGCCCCAGTCTTCCCTCAGGAAGGATCTTGGATGTCGCAACTCACCTGTCTCTCCGCAAATCTCTGCTTCGAACTCTTCTTTCCGCTTCGTCCACCCTGGTGTCCGCCGAAAATGCCATGTCCGGAGCCATACATTCCGCCTCCACCCAAGGCTGCCGGTGCGCTGGCCTGCGACGGGGCGGGGCTCGCATTTCCACCGGGAACAGCGGCGCCGTTGGTAGTTGACTGAGGAGATGGAGGAACGGGGGTGGTCTCGGCCCTACCTTGTTCTGGCGAAGGTGGAGCGGAAGCGGCGTCGTCACCGGCGAGGATCGCGTCAATGTCGAGCGGCTCGCTGCTGATCGGAGTGTCGTACGGTGACGGAGACTCGCTGTTTTGCTGCTTGTTCAGCAGCTTCTTGAGAGCACGTCGCTTGCCGCCTCCCATCGCTGATGTCGTGTCGGGATGTCAAGAAGTTGGAGCTGAGTGAATGAATGAAGAGCGGATCGAGGGCTAGATGAGCTGCCGTCCTAGCATCTGGCTTGGTGAACTCAAATCCACCGCCCTACCCTGCCGTACGGTCAGAGAATGGTTTTGACTCCGCGATCCGCGCGTCCTTCAGGACCGGCCCGCGTCCGACATGAGTGAGCGTCATAGGTCACGGTCACGGGTGACGTTCGGCCGCGGCGCAATTCACCATTCATGAGCCACCGCGGCCATCACCACCACCAGCAGAGACCGAGATACGCGAGCGGAAACGCAAGCTGCATACGCTGGACTACTACTGATCTGCGTGTCTCAATGAGATCAAATCATGTATATCTCATTAATTCCTCTATGCACGCCTACGGCATCATATCAACGTCATAACGCTCAAGTCACGCCTGGATACAAAAATTACTCAGAAGAACAGGTACGTAAGGATGAAAACGACAAAGACGAGACCGGCGCAGACCTCGACAGGGACTCCCTGCGCCGAGGTCGACTGCACAGTGGCCGCAGTCTTGGTGGCAGCACCACCGTCAGCAGCCGCACCACCGCGCTTCCTGAGGCCGACGACGTTGGGGCCCTGGGCCTCGGCCAGCTGAGCGCGGAGACGGTCGTTCTCGGCAAGGAGGGTCTGGAGCTTCTCCTTGTCCGAAGCACCGATGTCGACAGACTTCTCGAGGGCAATGTTGGTCGGAGCGGGGGCGTTGGACGCGGCAATGTCGGCAGTCGTGAGAGACGGGATGCCGCCCAAGGTGTCACGGTGAGCGTCAGACTGCGTGCCGTGGCCGGCAGCGCGGGTTCCGGCGAGAGCGGCAGGACCAGTGGCACCACCGGCGGCAGCACCGGTGAGACCTGCCGAGGTCGCGTCAACACCGCCGACGCGGGTAGGGGTCGCGGGAAGGTCCTTGTTTCCATTCAACTTAGAACCAGTGGCGGCTGCGGGGGAGGCCTCGGCAGCAGAGTAAATTGCCTATGACATGTTAGCATTTTGATCCCTCACTGATGACGCTTGGGGTGGCATGTCATGCACAATTCCCAGAGGGAAAGAGATAGTAAGAGGAGAATGCCACAAACGGGATACACGACGATCTGAGGGGGTGCACCAGACTGCTCAATCTTGATGACGAGGTCACCGGGAGCACGTCCGGCAGGCTTGGGCTTGCAGTCAAAGGGATCGTTGGTCACGACTTCCAGCGGGGTCGTAGCAGGAGGGTCGTCGAGTTCCCAGACGGTCCAGCCGCGGTTGGGATACAGATCCGCTGGAAGTTCGCGCTCGGCGACTGTAGTCCAGCGAGTGTAGCCAGGGTCATTATGCTGTGAAGGGGGCGATGAACACACGAGCTCTAGGATGCGTATCGGGGAATAATGATGGGATAAGTGGAGCAACAGGCTCAGAATGGTCACGCAGGGAACAGCACCACTGGGGACATGTCGACTCCAACGAAAAGAAGGAATGAAGTTACTTACCGACTCGTCAAGCCTGCTAGTGTCGTGCGTAGTGTCGTGGGGTGATCCCTCCTCCTCCTCGGGGATTCCGTTAGCGTTGCCAGAACCGTCCTCGGCGGGAAGGTAAGCACAGCGAATCTTCTGCTCCTGAATGCTGGCCTTGTTGGTGCGCTCGACAGAGGCCCACTGTGAGAGTCAGCGCTCGGTTCAAGTCTGAATCCGCGGGTGATTGGTGCCCGTAGGCGTTCCTCCTTACACAGCACCAGATCGCGCCCTACACATACCATCTCCGGAAGCGAGCGCATCTCCTCGTCGGCAGGGATGAAAGCCGACTGGACGAGGAACTTGTCCTTGCACTTGGCATGGGGAGGGGGGTCCTGGGGTAAAGGCTGAAGAACGACTGCGCCCCTTAGTATACAACCACGAATGATCAAACGTCAGCGCTACGTACTCTGAACTTCGAGGTTCTCGCCGGGCTCGACGCGACCCTGGTTGGGGCGGACGCAGTACTGCTTAGGGGCAGTAGTCTTGACCTTGAACGCGACGGGCGACGAGTGGGGGTTGTGAATGTAGAGCGAACGCTTGACGATGGTCGTCAGCGGGCCTAGAGATGGTCAGCATTCACATTTGTTTGATCGTTGTTTTCGGAGCAGTCGAGTGCGTCGTGCGAGGTGCTTGTTGTTCTCCACCGCCTTCTTCGCACGCATCGCGATGTGTGACGCCTCTTCGCCGTCGGATTGCCGTCTGATAGCGAAGCTTTCCTATCAGACACCTATGAGTCATAGGTCTGACGAAATTGCCGGCGGGGTGAACGGCCCAAGCGACGCAGCAGCAGCAGCGATAGGCCGTGCTCAAGCACGTCGCAGTTCCGACACGGAGGATGAGACTCACGAGGGAAACCCAGCTGGTTAGGCGGGGTGAGAGTGACAGACATAGTGTATGGATGTCAATCAGGAAAGAAGAAGTGGGTAATGTTCGAGTTGAATGGCGGGGGTGAGAGAAAGGCGTAAGCGTGGGCGAGTTCGAGGGACGCGTTTTAGTGGCGTCTGGGGACGATAAGGAAAAGGTCAAAGGCGGCTTGATCTACAAACTTGGTGCTGGTGAGAGCGACAAGTCAGCTTTGACTGCTGGGAAGGGAGAGTAAAGGTGGGATGGATGGATGGAGATGAGAAAGAGAAAGTAGATGGTGGTGAGGGTGTGACGAGTGACATGTCATACATGGCGGAAGGTGTGAGGCATGCTCGGGGGCAGCAGGCAGGGGCAAGCTCACGCTCGCTCACTTGAGCTGGCGTGCTATGGCTCGCTGGGCGATGGACTGCCTAGGGCCTAGGGGCGGAATTTGAGTGTGGGCCCAGCCCAGCGGCGGTCGCAGCCAACACAGACAACGCCAGGCTGGCGACCTGGAGACCTGGCGCGGTGAGCTACAGCCTGGCTCGCTGGCTCGCTGGCTCTGGATCACTCTCGCCCGCGCCTGGCCAGCGAGTGCCCAGCGCATGCACAGTGCAATGTCAGCGCGTCAGCCTGGCTGTGCAGCTCTTATGGATCCTGTGGAGGCCATGACGCACAAGTTGCAGGGTCCAAAATGGCTCTCAATCCCAAGCTCCTAGCTCCTAAGCTTCAACTTTCGTGTCGAGAGCTTCCCAATAACCGCCTCATAGTCGTTGGCAGTCGGCCCAAGGCTGGACACGCAGAGCCTGGTGTCGCCTTGCGCCCGGGTACAGGGCACGAGGTCCGACAGGGACGCGCGAGGCACGCGCGAGGGACCAAAGGGACGAACCCATCCTGCAACGCGGCGGGACCAATTTCGTCCTGGCAATCCTTGATCGCAGTGATCATCGTACTCCTTTCTGAACCTTCGCCGCATGCCGCGCCCAACGTCGGTGTCCCGCTGTCCTCTCCATTGGCGCCCTACCGCGCCCAACCGCGCCCACACGCACCCACGGCCCACTCGCCAGCTGTTTCATCCCCTGTAGCTCATCCTTTGTCCTCAGCCTCGCTTCCTGGCAACCTCTGTCCATCCCAAGCAGTTGAATGCTCAATGCACCCACTGCACACTACTGCGCTTGCTCCACTGCCTGTCGTCTTCGCTTCCTTTTCATAGATCGTAGAACAGACGGTTGACCGGCTTTGTTGTACGTAGCGTGCGGTGCCTCCGCCGATCGCCGACTATCGTCTCAGCGATGTCTCGCGCCCACGGCATGGCATTGTTTCGCCACAGACACAAAGACTGACGTAGACATCGACTGACAGGATCTGTTCGATTCGGCGCACGGCCCATTCGTCGCACCCTTTTGCGCAATTGTCTGTCGAGTCGATGCGTCGAAGCACACTCTATGCCGTCGATACGCGATAGCAAAAGGTGCCTCATCATCTCAGCAGGTCTAAGCGCTGCTGTACATCCGCACCGACTGTTGGCTGCGAACGAGCACCCCCCCCGACTCCCGCATATCACGTCATCGGTACTGAATGTTTAAGTGGAGCGCACAAGCTGGGTCGCCTCCGACGAGCTCCAACATCACCGCAGGATGTAGGAACCGGCGGAGCCCAGCCAAGTCAACGACTTGGGGCTGTGTACGGCGCCAGTTGCACCACTCTGCCTGACAGGAATCCGAATCGCCACTTCGCGTGTTTTCCGCGTGCTTCCCGGTGTTAGGCTCTACCCAACCACCGGGACGTACGATTGGTCAGATTTGACATGGGCACGGGTGAGTCTCGAGTGTCTTGACCGAGGTGAGGCTGGCATCCCGCTGAGCCTTTTGCTTGACCGGAACCTACCTCCACGGTAAACCAACTGCTCGAGTGGAGGTGGAGGGTGAACATCGCTTCCTCTGCTTCATCTCTAGTACCAGCCCAGACACTGCTCCGCCGAGTCCGACATCTACGCAACTCCCGGCAACGCTGCACCTCATCGACGCGTCTGAACATACAGAGCGCCGCCGATTGGGCCTAACAATTGCTCACCGACCCTCGACTCTACACGGAGGACCGACCGTCTCTCATCGTTTCCGGACGTCCCTCCACCTCTCCTTATCCTTCTCTTCTTCCTCACCTCAGCGCATCTTCCGTACTCATCAGTATGCCCGCTGCTCGCAAAGGAGACGGAAAACCAGCCACCTTCGGGTGTGCCTACGAAGGATGCGGACAGGTGAGTAGATGCGTGGATCCCACCCCACCACGAGTGCCCAGAGTCTGACGATTTCCTCAGACATACAGCCGTATGGAGTATTTGAAGCGACACCAGAGAAAGCGTGAGTCATGATAGCGTTTTTCGCACTCGAACGTCAGAGCTGATCGTCCAGACCAGGACGAACGTCCTTTCCAGTGCAAGGACTGCTCCAAGGCATTTGCCCGTAGGTGAGTACGCGTTTCGTGATGACCTACCTCCACCTCCGCCGCCGCCCTCCACACCTTCTGGCCCCACTTGTTTTCTGTGCTCTGCAATCGTCGCTGACACCTCGAACAGCGATGTTCTCCTGCGTCACCGTCGCAGATGCCATCCCACCCCGCCGCCACGCGACCGCTCCTCGCACTCGCCCATGCCTCCTGTGCGTGCCCACCCCTCCGTGCCCATTTCTTCGTCGCGTACATCGGAGCGCGAAGCTTCCCCCGCCCGCGCTGGTCGCAAGCGTGCTTCCGAGAACACCGAAAACGAGCCTGCGAGCTCGCGGCCTCGTTTATCGCCGGAAGAGGACGACGATGACCGATACGACTCACGGTTCTCCCGCAACGGTATGGGCAACGGCGGCGTGTACGGCGTCTCCAATTACTACGGAAACAACCCGGTTTCCACCGACGGCGACTACACCTCGGGTATCCTGCCGATGTTCAACGGCACCAACAACGCCTTCCACAACATGCATGACCCCAATCATCTAGAGGATGCGTCGGTGCTGCTGTCGATGGCCTACCCCGGTGGTGTCCCTGGGTCCGACGCCAGCCCGACTATCGGTATGGTGCTGGGAGAAACCGGCGGTGCGGAGGAGACCGCCGCTGTGGCCACCACCAAGACAGACGACGCGAACGACAACAACGAGGCAACTGTTCCTACCTCCGAGAATGAGGCCGACTCTGCCAAGTCGGGTTTTGACTCGGGCGCCGTCGAGAACCCGGCTCGGCCGGCGGCGCCGGGAGCTGTGCTGCCCGAGTCGATGGGGAACCTGGCCGGATCGATTAATTGGCTCAGCGCCAACGGTCAGGACGGAGGCGACGCCTCGAACTGGCTGTCGTCGGACTCGTCTCGTCCTCTGTCACCCTTCAACATGACCAACCTCTTCAACTCGTCCTCGTTCAATCTGTTGTCTAACGAGACTACTGCCATGGCTATCGCCGCTGCGGCTGCGGCTGCCACAGCCGGCGTTAGCTCGAACACAAGCAACTCTGAAGGCGAGCAGCAGCAGAACCAGCAACAGCAACAGACGCAGCAGCAGCCGCAACGGAACGTGAACGATGTTGTTGCCAGGATCCTGGAACAGCTCGCGATGAACGATGTGCCCGAGACGAGGGCTAACCCGAACCCTGAGCGTCCGCTGCTCCGTCTCGCCAACAAGGAGATTGTTATCCGCGGTGGATCCGAGACTCCTCAGTCCTCCAGGTTCTACCTTCCGTCCGACCGTTTCGCCGGTTGCTACCAGATTCCCCACTGGGGCCTCCCCCCTCTGCGTACTCTGTCGCTGATGGCGGCCCGTACATACTACACGGTCCTGAACCACTGCTCGTTTGTTCACGAGCCGACATTCCAGCTAATCGACACTGCCGCTTGCCTCGCGTTTGCTATCTGTACCGTCGGAGGTATTCGCCCAAGTGGACGCAACCTCGCCCTCGCCGCTGCGAGCAAGTCCACTGCCCAGGACAGGCTGCTCGACTCTGCCTGGGAGGGCGTTTTCAACGATTACGGCAACTTTGGCGTCGGTGTCGACCCGGAAGAGGAAGAAGACCGCCGCCGTGTCGAAGAGTGGGAGGGTGGCCAGATTGTGCGCCACGAGAAGACCAACATGCTCGTCAAGTCGTTCTCGCTCGCGAAGGGCGTGCTCATGTCTGAATACAACGTCGCTCTCCTGCAGGCGCTCATCCTCTACCACGCTCCGTACTTCCTCTCGGAGCACGAGCACGAGCGCCGTCAAGCCAACATGTTCCTCGCCACGATCGTGAACATCACGCGCCAGATCGGCTTCTTCTCCACGGACGAAGACCATGTCAAGCCCACTACGGTTCTGCCCACTATCCCCTTCTCCCCCGCTGAGCTCACCTCCGCCTGGAAGCGCTGGGTGCACCTCGAGTCCCGGCGGCGGACAGCGTTTCTCGTGTACCACTTGGACACGGTGTCCGCGCTCGAGTCGAACTTTGGCCCAGCGATCATCCATCCGTCAGAGGTCGCTCACATCCCGCTGCCTGCCCCAGACAGCGTGTGGAAGGCTGGCTCCGCCGAGGAGTGGTACCGTGCGTGCCAGTCGTGGCGCCCGATGACGCTCGACGAGGCGATGCGCCGGACATTCGACCTTCCCTCCGCGGGACCCCTGGACGAGGCGCCGAAGGGCCTCACGCTCGACCCCAGTCTCCTCCAGGACGGGGAGTACGGTGCGTTCGCGCGTACCGCGATCATCATGACGCTGCTGCGCGGCATCATGGATCTGGGCGAGGGCCGTCGCTCGCACGGCGACTGGCGCGACCTGACCGACCTGTGGATCTCGGCCAACCACCTGCGGCCGAGCAAGGTGTGCCTGTCTGCCGACGGCTTCCCGATTGGCCAGTGCAGCCCGGAGGCGCTGCGTGCGCGTTTCAGTCTGGGGCTGCAGCGCTGGCGCGCCGGCTGGGACGCGGACCCGAGCTGTGTGCAGCAGGCGTCTTCGCCCGCGCCGTCCATTCCCACTCCCGCTGCCAGCACGCCCGGTACTGTCAGCGACACGGCCAGCAGCACCAAGGGCGCCCCTCGCCCCGTGTACTGCGAGGAGGCGCTGCCGTTCTACGTCCTCGCCAACTCGCTCATGGAGGTGCTCGCCGGCCAGCCGCCGACGCCGCGCCCCGGGTTCAACGCGTTGTCCAATGTCAAGTATGATCAGATGCTGAACGCGAGCCGCATCCTGGCGCGTGCGGGCGAGATCTGAGCTCTGCGTGTGCACTGCCAGCGACACCGTTCGTCCCTCACAAGCAGCAGGAACACTCCTTATCATAGTTCTTTATGGTCTTCTCGGTATACATACCCCCCGATTCCCTTCCCAAGACTCAAGTTATCCCAAGATTCGCACTTTCCGCATCCCATTCCCCATACACAACCCAAGACGCACCGGCCAACATGCCGGCTCAAGCTCAGCCTATTGTAACGTACCAGACTCAGTGATGCTATGTTTGTGTTGATAAGAGTGGGACAGAAATTTGGTCGGGCGCACTGACAGCTTCGTACGGCTCATGCTGATGCGAATTGGCCTGGGGTCTGTAGCTATGCGATTTGCTCGAGAGCTCAAGATCAGGTCCAGCCCGGGCGGCGAGAATCGACAACCGAGGAAGACGGTCAAGAACTTGGGAAGTTGCGCCACCGCTGCCACCGATACGGGGCCCCTGCCGACATTTCGATCGCGTCGCCGCCGCACTCCGTCGGGAACTCTCGTGCAGTGTGACGCACTGACAGATCTCGAAACTTTCATTCTTTCCCTCCTATCAGCATCGTCAGCAACAATGACGATACAAGCGCGCCGGCCACTGCGAATCGCGACGGTGCAGTTTGATCCGAAGGTGGGCCCCTCCTCCCTGTTGGAGATGGCGCTGACGACAGCTCGGACAAGTCGAGGCGAATGCGGAACGCGTGCGACAAATGACCGCGGAGTACGTGGGCGGCGAAGCTACCTGCCTCGAGAGGATCAGCTAACGGCAGTCTCTCCGCGGACTCCGTCGATCTTCTAGTGCTCCCCGAAATGGCGCTGACGGGGTATATGTTCCCCACCCCCACAGCCGTCAGACCCTTCCTGGAACCCGCCGGCAAAGGTGCCACCTCGCAGCTGGCGTGCGAGCTCGCCTCCCGGTTAGAGTGCTACGTTGTGGGGGGATATCCCGAGTCTCTGCCTCCAGACGAGGCCGAAGCCTCTGTCACGGGCGAGACGGATGGATTAGCCGGCCTCCAGGGGATCGGGTACAACAGCGCCGTTGTTGCGGGACCAACAGGCGTCATTGGGAATTACAGGAAGACATTCCTCTTCGAAACGGACAAGGTGTGGTGTCGGTCTGGAGGGGGATTTGGGGTGTTTGACCTCGAGGGGGTTGGAAGAATTGCAGTGGGGATCTGCATGGGTGAGTCGCAGCTTAAGCTCGTCATGCTCGCTCGCTAACTCTATAGACATGAACCCGCGCGACTTTGCCGCACCGTGGAACGCGTTCGAGCTCGCTACGCACGTTGCGTCTGTCGACGCCGACGTGCTCGTCGTGCCTATGAACTGGCTCGACCCCGACGAGAATCTCTCGCACGACTCTGACTCCAGTTCGGATGAGGAGGACATCGCACACCGGGATTTCATGGCGGAGCCTTCCGCCAGCAATTTGAACTACTGGGCTGCGAGGCTGACGCCGCTGCATGTCGCCGCCAAGGGGCCGAGGAAGGACGTTGTCTTCGTCGCGGCGAACCGTTGTGGGACCGAGGAAGGCACGACGTTTGTCGGTACCTCCGCCGTCATGCTCCTCAGCTCCGATCCGCCAAAAGTGCACCTCGGCGCTTACTGCAACCGAGGCGAGGAACGCGTCATGACATGTACGATCGAGTGAACAGCATGAACGCGTGATTGTTTTTTCTCTTGCATCAAATTCTAGAATAGCCGTGCTTACTGCTCAGCAATGAAGGGTGGGTGAGGTAGAAGGTGTTGGGGTGTATGGGCTTGCGTTGCTGCGGTGCAACGCCTAGTCTACAGAGCGTACACTCGGGGCGCGAGCGCGTAGCCGTACTTAAAACTTGGGCGCCGGGCACTTGTAGGTAGTCTCCGCACCAGTGTTGAGAATAAGAGCAACAATGAGACCGTAAAGACCCAGGACTTCGGCGAAAATGAGAATAAGAACCATTCCGACGAAGAGACGAGGCTGCTGAGCGAATCCACGGACACCGGCGTCACCAACAACACCAATGGCGAAACCAGCAGCGAGACCGGCGAGACCGACAGAGAGACCAGCACCGAGCTGAATGAAGCCGGTGTAGAGAGGCATGGGCGACTTGAGGCCACCAGCGATCAGAACGGACACGACGAGACCGTACTGAGGATTAGCGACGGTTGGTTTTGTGATCTCACAATGGCAAGAATACCAGCCATGACGACGGGAATGACGCCCTGCATCATGAGGTCAGGACGAAGGACAGCCATGGCCGAGACTCCGACACCAGACTTGGCGGTACCGTAGCTGTTTACGAGACACGTTCATAATGAGGCGAGATCCGGGTTTCGCAGGCCGGATGATGTCGTGAAGCCAGACAAGATAAGAAGGAAGACCGAACCACAGCGAAATAACGGCGTAGCGTCAGTCTAGTGCTCCAGCGAGGGAGGAACTTCAGCGGTCCCGCGATCGGCTGAATGCCCGAACGTCGGAGCTCACCGCGTTCCTCCAAAAACATGTCACTCACGCAGCGCCCATCGAAGTGAAGACGATGGCGGCCGTGGCGCCCATGGCGCCGAAGAAGGGGGAGTAAGCGGGGCAAAGGTCGGCGGCGGTCGACATTCTGTCATGTTGTCAGCAATCGTGTTCGGCGTTGCCAAGGCTGCCCGACAGTCAACGACCGATTGCACCGCCGCGTCGCGTCGGAGGAAGGTCTGAAAGCAGTACTTCCCCAAGCGCTGAGAGAGGCGGTGTCGATGTTCGCATTCCGATCCTCCTCATTGACGCCGTCGGTGCTAGTCGATGCTGTTGCCGATGCTGTCTACTCACTCGATCGTTGTCTGGGGTGGTTGGCTGGAGCTGATCGTCGATGACTATGACGGAGGTGGGTGACAGCGCTGGAGGGACCGGCAGTGAGCCCTCAGCCGGGGATTCGGCGTTGGCAGTTGTGGCGTATGACGTCGTTGCCGCCCAAGTCTCAAAAGTCGGACGTTTCAGAAGCATCGACAATAACAATCGAACGCCTTGCATGGACGCGCGACAGTGCTCTGCATGACGACCAGAGAGGAGCGGCGAGCTTCCCACTCTCAATCAAAACTCCGGGGCCAAGAACCATCCAACCATGGAAGCTAACATGGAATGGCGCAACAAGCGCCGGCGCTCGGAGTCGATTTCAGGCGAGTCCGAAGACGAAGGATCCATGCGCTCTCGAACACCATCGCCGGAGCCCGCTCACATTACCAAGTTCCACCGCGGCGAGTCGCCGCAGAAGGAGCTACTCTGCACCCTTCCACCAACGTGCTCTCAACCTGGCAAGGCGCAGGCGTTCGCAACTCAGGCGGAACTGTACGCCCACCAAGCGTCGCTGCACCAGTGGATATGTCGGGTACCCATCAAGGACAAGGTGGGCCGAGTCGGCGAGGGTCAGTTTGTGATCGTGCCGGAACAGTTCAGCGGGCGCTCAACGTTCGGCAAGGGCAACAAGTGGCGGGAGTGCGGCAAGGTGTTCCCCGAAGAGAGATTGCTAGACTTGGTGGGTTGACTCTGTTAATTGTTGCTGACGGCCAGCATTACGCAGAGACACACGACCCCATAGTACGGGAGCGTCAAGAGAGAGGCGAGAACATCGTGAGTAGAAGCGCACGCCCTAAGAAGGCAGCACTGACCCTCTCAGTTTGCTTGCTTCCTGCCCGAAAGTCAGTGCGACGAGCTGTTCCCGACGCCGAAGAAGAGACGATGGCACATGATCAATGAACACCGTGGGTTGCAGATGCACAGTCAAATGCAGACAGTTGAATTGACGGTAGACTATCCGCACGACTACTTCTTCAGCATCACGAATCATGGAGTAAACCAGATCACGCGGCAAGAGGGTCCAGCCGCGTCTCTGATTAGACCTCGGCGCGAACCTCCTCCGCCTGAAGAACTCCGATCAAAACCAGCTCGTCCTCCGCGAGGACCATCTGACGACTTAATGAATATTGACGATCTGACGACGAAAATGGAGAGCCTGGAGAGCTCTCTGGCGTTTGTGCCGAGTGGAGTGAGAAAGTCGCGGGCGCGCAGGGCGATGGACTTCTAGACCAGAAGGTGCTGGCATGCATGTGTACAATATGACACCTGAATGAGGACTGGCCCGGTAAAGCAGCATGCAGCATGTCATTGACAACTTGAAGCGCTCCATGCTGCTGCGGTGATCTCTGCAGCGGCGGCGCACGGACGACGCAGGAGGTTACTGAGCTATCTCGATCTCACGCCACCGCACCAGCGCTGATCATCGCTGGAGCGCATGGCGACTACAGTTGACTCACCTCAACTATCACCTATCAATATGGACGCTTGTGTCTCTACACTTGCTACCTCACACATAGCTGTCTCCGCACACTTTGGCCCTTTCCGTTCCCACCATCCCTTCCCTTCCGGGGGAGCGTCGACAACACCCGCCCTTCCACCCCCGCGATGCTGCGGCTGCCCGTCGAGCTGAAGCTCATGATCCTGCGGCAGTTGCCCAGGAAGGACATGTTCACACTCCTTAAGTTCAGTCTAGCCGTGCTGCGAGCAACATCGTTGCTTGGGCATCCAGCGGCTCAGATCCCAACATCGCTGTGAAAAGGAGCAACAGTCATACTGCCAGTCGGCTTACTTGGGCGACCTTGCGTCCGGTATCGCCAGCTCGAAGGCGCGCGTCACACTCGTCAACTATTCGGCCATCATTCCCGACGGTGTGGACCGCTTCGAAGCGCTAGCAGCCCTCAAGCGTGGCAAGCGCCTCACCGTGCGCAAGGAGGTTTTGAGGGAGCTGCGCGACGCGCACAAGACACACAAGACAGAGGCGGCATACAAGGCGCACCTACCCAACGTGCGCCTAGTGTCGATGGAGAGCTGGATCCGCTCCGGAGCCTGGGAAGACGTGTCCGTGCGCAAGGAGGTCAGCCACTGGCTCGACAGTATCGAGAAGCTCAAAACGAAGGCCAAGTGGAAGGCGATCGCGAAGAAACCCAAGTCTGCGAAGCAGAAAGTGAAGTGCGCGAACGGGAATGTTTTGAAAGACGACACACCTCTGGTAAGGCCGCCGGGCACAAGATCATGGTGACAGACCACGCCCTCCGAACCCAGGAGCCCTCTAAGGCCATAGTGGCCGATCCTGTCTCGCCGTCAGTCCGCGCATGACCTAACGCGCCGCGCGCCCTCCCAAAAGTCATAGACTTTGGTAGTTTCACCGCTCCACACCCATTCAGCGTTAAAGTTGAGATGTGCAAAGGCGCCCGAGTCCGCACCGCAGCTGGAGTTGTCAGGCTGTGATGGAGCGACTTACAATGTCAGAGGCAAACGGCAAAGGATTCGGTACCCGCGCAGCAAGCGGAAGACGCAGCCTGATCCAGAACTGTGGATACACCGAGACTCAAGCTTTGGGCCAAGCTTGCGTGAGTCATACTTCTGCTCAGGTAGGTCGAGGACGCGCACCGGGGCACGTACGAGAAAGACACTACAGAAGGGGGAGTACGCAACAGACGTGCCTTGCCTTTGTTTATGACATGGTTTCGCGTTGCGATGTATCAGCTCAGTAATGCTCTTCGGCTTGCCAAGAGTGAGTGGCGAGCACAGCCTTCGCAGATCACAGACGTCAGCGTACAGGTGGTGGCGAGAAGTCTATGGGGGATAAAGCTGTGAAGGAGGAGGTGAGTATCGGTGCGCAGGGCCGAAAACGCCTGTTTGTCGGACAAGTCGCGATCGAGCTGATCGTCCTCGCCTTACCCTGCTCGAGCCGGCCCTGTCCAGCCTGGAGCCTTTGCTCCCTTCGCCGGGGTTGCTCCCTTCGGCAACAGTGATGCACTAATGACGACGATGACGCTCAGTCCAATGACGTCGAGCAGGATTGCTGCGCGGACCCACTTGGCATGCTTGCCCTTTTATCGCCTTATTGCCATCACCCACTCATCAGTGGCAAGGACGCGCGGAGCGAGGGCACGATTTCGTAAGTGCCATGCTTGCGATCCACCATCCGGTGCCTCTGCGCAGTGAAGATCATGCCCACACGTAACGCCCCGTTGCTCCGCAGATACAGACAGGGCTAAGGACGGGGCGAACTGCGGAGACTGCGCAAGATGCAAGCTGGAATCGATGTCATGCCCAACGGACGTCGCTGCACGAGGGTCAACAGGATATCTCTGGCGTGCAGTGACAAATCAAGAACGGACCAAGGCACCGCAGGCCGCCAGTCACCACTGGTGAACTGGTGCACTCATCCGGGTGACAGCCGTAGCGTAGCCGTAGAGTTCGGAACTCCTCAGCCTGACGCGCACCCCCCGGAGGCGGCTCCTTGTCTCCCCTTCGTCCTCATGTCCTCACGCTTCACCCCGGCCCAGCTGCGACATGCGTACGGCAGTCTGCAAAGCTCCGCGGGGGGCGCACGGCGTCTGGCGTTCGGATGATGCACGAGGCATGCCTCGATTCCCTCTTCGAGACACAGCGAGACATTCCAGACGGGCCAGACATGCCAGACACCGTCTGGTTACTTCCGCGCAAGTGATCGCCATCTACGGCAATATCTTGACAGTCCTACCCAGGTCCTGGGCGCAGCGTGAAGGAACGAAAGTCTCTGAGCTTCTCGTCCAGGGAACGACGGAGACACCAGGATCAGATGCATGCCTGCCGAGAAGAGCCCACAGTGGACACCGAGACGAGCCAGATGTCGGATTTGGCAATGGTTGGCGAAAGGTGCAGCGCGAGAGCGACAGGAACGGGAAAGAGGGACAGAGTAGGAACGGCAGAACGGTATTGTGATCGGCGGGGCAATATTCGTGCGCAGCAGCCGTGCCCTGTTGCGCCCTGGGCGCTAGGGCTGGACGGATGCTTTTCGAAGATCCGAGGGACAGCAAAGGGCCGATGTCAGTTGCCCAGACGAGCTAGATCTGCGTCTGCTAGCGAGGTCGTCCAGGCGGCTACTGCCCCGTTGCTTTGCAAGCCATGTCTGCCAATTTGGTGTGCGGTAGGTCTGGCTGCTGGTTCATGGTTCAGCTGTCAACGGAGGACTGAATCGGAGGGGTCGGCTTCGAGGGGAGTCAAGGGGTAAGAGGGGAAGAGGCGAGGCAGAGGTCAATTAGTGTTACGGATGACGAACGTGTTCGCGACCGTTAATTCGGATTACACCATGCAATAAGGCGAATGCGTAATAGCGTGTTTTGACTGTTTTGGGCAAGTGTCAAGAACGAGGCGAGAGTTTCAGATTTGCTACTGCCCACCGCCCGCTACCGACGTCCGTCGGAGCCTTCGCTCCACTGCCCCAGACACTCCAGGATCCGCCAGTAATGCAGATTCTGTAGGGAGTATAGCAGGGCATTACGTCCTTATGGTGCGCGAGGGATTGAGGGAGTCGGCAGCGCGGCAGATCCACAGAGTAGCCCACCTGAAAGCAACCCGGACGGTTCTGTCAGTTGGGCAACGGCGGCCCTGGCAGTCCGGATCCTCAAGGTAGGGAGGTCTCTCCTAGTCCTCGTTCGTCAGTCTCGACCACAGGGCGACCACTGGACATGCAGGAAATCATTGAACATGCAGGACATGATTAGGACATCGTTACTCGGCGCGTCCTTCCTACGCGTCTCTGTTGCTGTTGCTCCCGAATTGTCTCGCACACTGGCCAGCGTCCCGATCACATGTGACGCCGCGGCGCCGCGCCGAGCCGCCGCTGCTCGAGCCGCACGCGCCGCGCCAGAACGCCCAGGAAGCTTACGTTGTTCCGTAGCACGCGATAGCATCAAGGTCGCGCTCGGTCGCATGTCCGAAGCTCCGAAGCGTTGAACTGCCCGCTTGCTGTTGTGTTTGACGCTGCCTAAGCGCAAGCTTGCTCTCTTGCTTATAAAAAAAGCATTCTCTGCAACCTCTGAGCTTGCTGAGCACGCACCCAAATGAGCAGCGAAGCCGATTCCAGCCCAGCCACACACAGACAGCACTTGTTGCCGCCCGCGCCCCCTCCGCAAGTGGTCGGTTTACGCGCCGCGCGCGTACATGGTTTGGGGCGGTGCTCGTTGCTGCGGACGTGTCTGACTTTCAGGGCGTGTTGCTCACTCTGGGGCCGGACCTGGGTGCCCTGACACGCCCTGCCCTTCTATCAAACTTTTTCGATAGCCTGCGAGCGGCCTGCGTCCCGCGCCCACATGTCATTGGACCCGCTGGGCATATCGGACGAGCTGCCGGGTCCTCTGCCCTGCTGCCAATCGCATTGCGGACATCCCGTATTCAGAACTAATTAACGTCGTTAGCTTTTCGTCTCGATGAGCCTCCAGACCCTCCGTCCCTCGAGCCCTCGATGAGCGCAACCCAGGGACAGGGCTCAAAGGATCAAAGGAGAATTCCTGTCGTTTCTGGTTCTGTCACGCTCCAAGTCCTCGCGCTGACGAGTGAGCACCCGCTGCACGTCCTCGCCACACTAAGGCTCGACGCCAGCAGCCTCCCCCTCCCTCTCTACCTCATTCTCAGCCGCTGACCTCACGCTGAGCGCCCTCTGGTCCTTAACCCTACTGTCTCCCTGGATCTTTCCCTCTGCCCGTGCGTTCGTTGGGCGTTCCCTCCGTGCGCCCCTTCCGAGCCGCGAGCCGGTTCGCTGACCGCGCTGTCCCACCCTACTGCTCCCCCCCTGCTCCCCCTGCTCCCCCTGCTCCCCCTGCTCCCCCTGCTCCCCCTGCTCCCCCTGCTCCCCCTACCTCACTACCGTACCGTGCCGCTGCCGCTGCCGCTGCTCCAGTCTCCTGACCGTTGAGTGAGAGCAACCACCACATAAAAGCGCGTCCACAACAACCCACTTGAGCTTCTCCCCTTTCTCTCATACACTCCTTTGTAACTTCAACTACCATGTTCGCCGCTCTCATTCCTATTCTCCTCGCCAACGGCGCTGCTGCCGAGCTCAGCGCCGAGCAGGTCCAGGAGGCCGTTTCCCAGTTCACCTGTGAGTAGCGCCTTTTTCTCGCTACCGAGGCGACTAGGCGACCACACCGCACAGTGATCGCCTGCGATCCTCGCGTTTCCAGTAGTGCAGTTTGGCTGACTTTTCACAGCGGCCAACCTCACCAACATTGTCCCCATCAACGACATTGTCGGTCTTATCCAGGGCAACTGGGGCACCGTCGACTTCTCCAAGGCCGGCTACGCCTTCACCGTCGGTCAGGCCAACGCCTTCCCGGACAAGCTCGTCATCAACCCCGCCCCCGGCAAGAAGGCTGAGAACGTTGCCTACACTGCCATGCTCGTTGACGCTGGCCGTGCCGGACAGCCCGACACCCCCAAGCTCCACTGGCTGATCAACAACATCCACCTCAACGACACCGACAAGGCCGGTGGCCCCTACGTCCTCAACTACTCTGACGGCACCACCGTCAAGCAGTACGCCGCCCCGGGCCCCCAGGACGAGGGTGCCCACCGCTACGTCTTCGCCGTCTTCAACCAGGGCAACGACTTCACCCCCCCTGCCGACTACGCTCGTGCCGACCAGGTCGCCAACGTCCAGGACTTCGACCTCCAGAAGTACATCTCTGACTCCAAGATCGGCGGTGTTGTCGGTGCCAACTACTTCACCGTTGACGCCAACGACAAGACCGGCAACGCCACCGCTGCCACTGGCGCCGTTGGCGGCGCCGCTGGTGCCAACGGCACCGTTGGCACCGGCAATGGCACTGACGCCGGTGCTGGCGGCAACTCGACCGTCGGCGGTGCTGGCGCTGGTGCCAACGGCACTGACGGTGCCGGTGCTGGTGCCAACGGCACCACTGGCGCTGGTGCCGGCCAGGGTGGTAACGGCACTGACGGCAACGGCACCAACGGCACCAACGGCGGTGCTGGCGGCTCGCAGACCGGCTCGGCTGCCCCCGGCTCGTCCTCCGCCCCCGCTGGTGGCGACAAGGGCGGCAACTCTGCTGCCGGCATGACCGCCCCCGCCGTCGGCCTCGCCCTCGCTGCTGGTGCCCTCGCCGCTCTCTTCTATATCTTGTAGCCTAGTCTAACCTAACCATTTCCCGTTCGGTCATTAAAAAAGAGAGCGTCTTCTTCCTGCCAGCGCATGAGTTTCACGTAGTTTCAATTAGAAGCGTATAATTTACCGGTTGATGCGATTTGCTCAACCGTTCTGCAAGTCTGTGCACGCATCGACTGACACGCTGACGACTGACCGTCACAGATGGCGCTTGATGATCAGAAAAATCCTTGACACTGACACTTTACGCAGCCATCACTGGTTAAGACGGAAAAGAGGGCATACGTGAGTCTCACCCCGGCGCGTCGCACCGATTCTGGCACAGGGTCCAGTCACCCGTCTGCGTCACACCGGATGCCGCGATGCCGCTCCCGTGCCTTCCGAACCGGACGGAGCTGCCGGATGCAGACTCTGTGTGACCATTGAGCGTGCGTGAAGCGCGTGGGGCGCTGAATGTGCGTCTCACACTTGCGTTCAGCCTGTGCCCGTGGAGATGCTAGCAGTGTTTCGAAAGGTGTCGCATTTGACTAGAGAAACACGCTGTGCGAGAGACGAGAGGTACGCGAGGGGGAAAAGGTCGGGGGCGCGAATCAGTGAGGTATGTGGGGGAACGAGGAGGAATGGGGAGTTAGAACTGCTCTGCGCTGTGCACGCTTTGCGACATGTTTGGGCTTCTGCAACTGAATGCGCGTAAGAGGGAGCGTGAGAGTGCCGAAACGGGGATTCCAAAAGTGACAAATGCATGAGGGTGGGAATAAGGTTTCAAACATCCCGAGAGGGTGCGCTTCTCTCGCAATGCGCACACCACAACAACGGCAGCATCTCAGCTTAGCAATAGAGAATAGAAGATTCTTCCAAGTTACCTGGGCAGCTTACATCTAGTCTCGGAGCTTCCGAGCCTCCAGGCCACACGACCAGATGGACATGACTGACAGGACCCACCCGTTGCGAGGCAGGAAAGAGGAGAGATCTTTGTGCCCAGGTCTGTCCATTCGGTAGCGACCAGCCTTCGTTACACTACCATTGATGACTGGCTTATTTGCGTTCAACACTGAGAACCGGACAGGCACTGCAGTCGTCTCTCACCACTGCCCCAGACTCGATGTTGTCCTCCTTCTCGCCGGCTGCTGATTGACGCCGGACGCTAATGCTCATCACACACTACCACAATCCGATGACGCCAGGCGATCATCTCCCAAGTAGACTGGACTGCCTCAACTCGCTCTCCGTCCCTCGATAGCGTGTCCGCTGCCAGCTCGATGCCTTGATGCCTGACATCGAAAGCCAGCAGCTCCGATCGCAGTCAGTGCCGGACGAGACATGTCTCGCCGCAGGGAGGAGCTTAGCTGACGTCTTCTACGACTCTCCGATGAGCAGTGATGACAGTCGCTGGGCCCGTCATTGTCTTGCCGAAGCTGACCATCAGTATTGCGCATTACTCCGACAAGTCACCGGTGGATAATGTCAGTGTGTTGGGTGCTGGTTAGTAGTGGAGCGATGCTTAAGGAAGCGATGCTGACGCCAGTGCCCATACGCATAGGCTGCAAGTCATGACTGAGCATGGGTGCTTCAGACAAGTAGTTCACGCATTGAGGTTAGCTGTGGAGGCTGTTGACTACTCTGGAGGCGACGATTGCGAGCATGCTCGATGTGCGCTCAGAGCCACATGAGGTCTAAGGAGCCGCACGAGCCCATGTGCCATGTGGGCATCCCCCGGTCAGAGACTGCCTTTCCTAAATGCCGGGTCTCCCACGGGCGCACGACGGCGTGGAGCCGCCGTACAGCGCACGGCGCAGTTAGGCGCAGGTGGACGATGGACAAGCCCATCCGTGCTCAGCGTCGGAGACAGGCTTCGCCAGATTCGAGTTTTCACCCAGTTGATCGCCACCAGCTCGTGCCATACAATGGCTGCTGCCCCGAACGACCATTGCTTGCAGAAGAAACGTAGTGCTTTTGTATTACTGGGCTTCCTCTGTCGTGAGCGCAATTGCAGTTGCGAGTTAGCTATATGAAAAGGAAGAAATCAGTCGCGATAAATGAGAGGTGCCATGAGAATTGATTCTACACAGCGACTTGTCGTGTGATCTGAATAGGCAGGCAGGAAGGCAGGCGGGCATCTTGCAGCTACGCGCATCGGCATGCTTGAAGTGGTAGCGTGTGAACTCGATCGCAAGCTCCAAAAGATGACGATACACGGTGGAGGGAACTGCAAAGGTGGAGGGCGCATCTGGTAGATGAAGACCAGGAGCGAGAACTGGAACATTTTTGCTCCACCGAGACTGGCCATCAAGTAGGCCGGGGTCACGGGTGGCCGGAGGGTTAGGTGGCTTCGCTCGCCTAAGAGTCGGCCACTTGATATGGACTCGATACAGCCACGCTCTGATTGGCTGACGGCCGGCCCCTCGTGTCAATTTCTTGGTATTATCAGCGCTGATAGCTGCTGCAATACAGATCGCCCTGCACCGAGCTGGACACCGGTATGCATCGTCCGTCATCCACCCGAACGTTCCTCTACGAACGCTGCGCTGCCCGATGTCAGATGCATACCCCGGTCTCTGTTCTCGCTGCAGCATCGTAATTGCGGATTCGTAGTGAGCGTAGCGGCTTCCGAAAATGATTGGCCGTGTAGGGGCCTGGCAGGGCTTCCCATACGGAACAACTCGGCGGATCGCCCGCCACATCGCCTGTATGGGCGACGGAACTTTTGTAATGCCGACGACGCTGGGCGGCTGCACCCAGGCAGCGCTGCCTGCCTTTGGCCCGATTCTGCCCTATGGCAGGCCTGGCAGTTGCAGCAAGTCAAGCACCACCAACTCACCACTCAACCCCGAGTCTCAGTCGCTCACACCACACTCTCCTTCTCCTCCCCTCCTCACCACCCTCCTATTCCTCGCCCTCAAAATGTCGCTCCTCCGCACGGCCGCCATCCGCGCTACCCGCGTCCCCCAGCTCGCCCGCGCCGCCTCGACCACCGCCCCTCACGTCGTCTCGTCGCGCTCAAACCAGGAYGGTGCYCTCCTYTCCAACATTGAGGCCCACTGGAGCAAGCTCCCCGCCGCCGAGCAGTACGAGGTCTTCCAGGCCCTCGAGGAGGCCCAGAAGAAGGACTGGAAGCAGCTCACCACCGACGAGAAGAAGGCCGGTGAGTATWCAGAACGAAGGAAGGAAGAATTATTTGGCGCACCTGCGAGAGTGCGCCATTTTGCAACGTCATGTCACCGATTGCGCAAGCACGGATATGCGGGAACCGCAGCAAACATAACGCACCTGTTGCCCACACGACCGAGTGCATCGATACAGGCAAGGACAAAGATGGACTAAGAGCCACAAATCGGCGGCCATCACAATTACACCCACGGTCCATTGGCCAACCGCCAGCCAGACATTTCGTCGGGACCTATCGGGTGTAGTTCGAGCCGAGGTCCCAGGCGTCCGTGGTCTCAACATCACCGCCTGGAATGACGCCCGAGCATGCACTTCGCTGCACCGCCGGTTGCATTGCACTCGCTACTGCTGCTGGCGAGCGCGGAGTGCATACCGACTTCGGTGTATGAGGACACATGACCTGACCTCGGTTGTCCAAGCTCGGATCGGGCCGCCCACTGATGTGGCGTTGCCCCTGCGCCTCGTTCTCCAACTCCCAGCTCCCGGCTTCTGGACTCCCAATCCTGCGCGCACCGATTCTCATCGGCTTCGGTGGCATGGCAAAGCATGGCATGACGAGCATGCCAAGATGATGTTGGAAGGAGGATGGATCGGACACCTTGACCATGGGACAGTGAGCTAACAGACTACAGCTTACTTCATCGCCTTCGGCCCTCACGGACCCCGTGCCCCTATCCTTCCGGAGGGAGGAAAGATGAAGGTCTTCGCTGGTGTCCTCGGATGCGTTGCCCTCGCCGTCAGCGTCTTCGCCTTCGTCCGCTCGCAGGGTACGTCATTGTGTCTTGTTGCGCCGAGCCTGTTGCTGACATTCGCTCTTCTCGGTTCGTTCGCTCTTACTATCCGAATTGTTATCATCCGTATCGCGATCAACCAACAGCTCCTCCTCCCCCCAAGACCTGGAACCGCGAGTACCAGGAGATGTCCAACGAGTACCTCAAGGCCCAGAACTCCAACCCGATCGTGAGTCCGTGCCAAAGTTGCCGTCAACCCTTACTCGTGCTAACTTCCTCCAGTCTGGTATCTCGTCCGAGGGTTACAAGGGCAAGGGTATGGTTATGTGCGACTAAACAAACAACATGGGAGACATCCATTCGTAGCAAAATCGGATTCAAGGATGATGAATCGCATCTGCATAGGAATAGCAATAATCCAAAGTCATCCGATAATGAAACGATATCTAGCAGCGGGGGTTCGGGCCCGTCGGGCCGAGAGGAGAGCACGGATAACCCTCGGAGGTCGGTGAGCTGCATTCGCAGAGAACGGTGCGGTAACAGTCGCGGTCGAGATCTCGTGACTTATGCCCGGTCTGACGAGGACCTAGCATTGAAGACCGTTGCGCTGGATCGGCCGCGCCGGCCGTACGCCGCGGTCCGGCCGGTTTCAGCTCTCGCTCTTTCGGCGCGACTTCGGCGTGGTCATGAGACCGCAATTGTCAGCGGAGCGCGGAATGCGGCTCTGTCTTGCGTGCTGTAGTGAGCGTCATGAGCGTGATGGAGCTGTTCGCTGCGGGGTTGACGGTGGCGTGCGCAGTGGTATGGAGCGCCATGCGACAGATGGAGCAGATGAGTCTAACCAGTGGTCACTGCGGAGAACGTCAGCGACAGTGAGCGACCGACTGCGGTGTTGAGTCGAGCGAGACGGCGAGCGTAGGTGCGTGAGAGCGCGGAATGCAGAATATGACGAAAGTCTTGGGTCGCTCTGGGTCTGTCTGGTTTTCTCGCTTGATCCCGTGGGACGGCAGGTCGAGGCACGGACTGTGTACCGTAAGTTAGCGTAGGCGCTGTGTCTGCACCGACGCCGCACACGCCGTGTTACCAGTCCTCTAGCTGCTTGCGTAGCTCGGCACCCATCTCGGCGGTGGCCCACCCGCCCTGCATAGACCCGTGACGTGGGCTGGTTGCAGGTTGAATGCTAATTTTGGGACATTGGGAAAGTGGGAGTCTTTGTTTTGGTTCGGGTCTGAATCGCTAGGGCGAGGGGAAGGATCCAAACTTTGCACTTTGGGTCTGATCCGCCTGGCACTCTGGGCCGGAACCTTCCTTGCAGATTCGCTGTCGCGCAGAGTTGCCCGCTTCTTACGAATGTTAACAGTGTTACTGCGCAATGCGACGCCGCATACGAAATGCCAAGCCGCTGAGCAGGTCCAGCGTTGTCGGTGTTGTTCCTCTGTACCTCCGTACCTCGCCCGCCCCGCTGGACCCGCCAGGCCCGTGTGACATGTGGTGCATCGCTGCGCCACTGCTGGTCATCTGTCTTGCGCGTGCTGCGGTACGGACCGGCCCGCGCCAGCTCCCAGCTCATCATCTGCAGCACGCTGACGCAAAGTGGACCGAGTGGATACCGGGATCTCGGCCGTCACCGGTGGACGATCACGCGCCAGTTACTCAAAGGGCCAGCAGGGCAAGCAGGGAATGCGTAAACGACAGCCCGCGAGGGACAAGACAACAATAATGCGAAAATGCAGCGAGGAAAATCGAAGGCGTAGACGGCTGGCGGGCTGGTCTGCCTGGGTTTCCTCTGGGGTAATGTCCGGGGCGGACGAAACACGGCAACTTGGCCCGAGACGCCTGATGCCTGGACCGACAATGGCCAAGGTGGGCTGCACTGTCAGCTGCCCATCAGCTGTGGGCTGGGCTGACCGGCGTGTACTTAAGGCTGTCGGCTGCACTTTTTCCCAAGCACAGAGAACAACAACAACGAGAACACCCAGCGAAAGAAGAGATCAATGACCGCCGCTGACGTTGGTGAGCATTCCCCGCCCAAACTTAACTTCGGGCATGTCCGATCCTGCCTCCAGTCCACTCTAGCAACCTTCGGCCTGGCTAACAGTAGCTCTAGCATCTCAACCCACCCCCGCGCTCTTCGACCTTTCGAACCGCACAATTCTTGTCACCGGAGGAGCCCGAGGCCTCGGGCTCACAATCGCACATGCGCTTGTCGAAAGCGGGGCGGACGTATTGGCGTTTGACCTGCTCGAGCCGGTCGAGCCGGAGTGGTCAGCTGCGCAGGCGGCCGCGACCACAGCTGGCGTGACGCTATCCTTCACACAGCTCGACATCACGAACGCGGAGGCCGTCGAGGCCGCTGTTGCTGCGTCCTTCGCGGCTGCTCGTCGTCCGGTCCGTGGCATGTTCCACGCGGCCGGCGTGCAGCTCATGCGCGGCGCGACGGAGTACACCCCCGCCGAGTTCCGGCGCATTGTCGACATCGACCTGACCGGCAGCTACCTGATGTGCGCGGCGTTTGCGCGCAACTTCTTCAAGGAGAACGGGGACTACGCCGTCGGCAAGCGCATGGGCTCCGTTGTCATGGTCGCGAGCATGAGCGGGCACGTTGCCAATGCAGGTCTGGAGTGCGCCGCCTACAACGCTGCCAAAGCCGGCTGCATTCAGCTTGCGAAGAACCTCGCCATGGAGTGGGGAGGCAAGGGTATCCGCGTCAACACCCTCAGTCCCGGATACATCAGGACGAAGCTCACGGACGACCTCCTCGAGCAGCAGCCCGCTCTCGCCGCCATCTGGCTCAAGGGAAGCCTCATCGGACGGCTCTCGACGCCCGACGAGTTCCGGGGCCCCGCTGTCTTCCTCCTCTCGGACGCCAGCTCCTTCATGACCGGCAGCGACCTCGTCGTCGACGGCGGTCACACCGCTACCTGAGCGCCTGGCCTGGCCGTGATGCACTGATACCGATGGCTATCCTGTCTGAGATCCAGATCTGGGGGTAAACCCGTCGCCCCTTGGTGACCCTCGACAGTCGATATCGCCTGATTCCGTTTCACCCTGATTCACGCAGTTCCAACAACTCGCACCCGACTGTGCATACACACCCTCGTTCCCTTGATACACCCTGCGCAATACCGGACACTGGAGTGACTGTTGTTTGTACCGTACTATATGCAAGCGTAATGGCAGTGGCAACGACAGCGTCTGCCCGCATCCGCGGGCACGCCGGCTCCGTGAATCGTTTGGGTGACGCACCACGCCGATCATGACCTGCGTCACTTTCCCTCTAACGCGACAGCACGCACTGTTAAGCAGTCGTAAGCCATCACGCAGTCGTGTGCGGCCGGTTGCCAGGTTGCGAGGCCGAATCCCACCCAGCTTTGGCTCTCTGCGGTCCAGTAATGTGCGGCGACTCCGCCAGTGCCCGCACTTCAACGGACCCCGCCACGTTTCGCATCCGGAGCCCCGCACCTTCCCATGTTTCAAGACGGATCGACACGAAAGACGACCGAGAAGCTCAGCATCACACCATCGCTCACCCACGTCACTAAAGCAGTCTTCGCCGCCTCCGACGATAGGTCGAAGCCCTCATATACGGCGAACGATGCGCGCACTGCTGTTTCTGGCGGCGGGCGCGGCGCTGGCCCCCTTTGGGCCGCTCGCGCCGATAGCGGACGCCATGCCGACCGACCGGCGGATAGAACTGCGAGAGCGGACACGGGATGTGAGTTCGCTTCCCTCGGTTGCAGAGAACGAGAGATCAATCGACCCTTCGCCTCTTGGCGTTTAGTCCCAGGCATCAAACTCGCTTCGGACAGTGGGAGAGCTGCCTTGAGCTCGCCACGACATGCGCTGACGCTGCAGTTGTTCAAACACGGCTTCGACGGGTACATCGCGAATGCGTATCCGGCTGACGAGTTGCGACCATTGACTTGTGACCCTCTTCTGCGAGACACAGACGTGAACAACGTGGGTGTGAACGACATCCACGCGAACGCGTCCATCACGCTGATCGACACTCTCTCCACCCTCCCGACACTATACCCTGATGTCTTCCCCGAAGCGGTCCGGCGAGTGGCCGAGGAGGTGTCCTTTGACCAGGACGTTAAGGTGCAGGTGAGTCCGCTGCTAAGCTGAGGTGGCAGGTCGGCATGTAGTGGTGGCTTCAAAGCCTATTGATTACCGGCGACAGCTGACCACAGGTATTCGAGATGACGATCCGCGCCTTAGGAGCACTGCTCTCGACGTACCAGACGTTATCTGCTCTGCCCGACGACCCCGTCGAACAGGGTCGCGCGCTCGGCACGAAGCGGCCACCAGACGTGAAGCGGTATGCGCCGCGGATGCTCGAGCTCGCGATGGACCTCGCGACCCGATTGTTGCCCGCGTTTGACACGCCGACGGGCCTACCGTACGCGCGCGTGAACCTCCGGACAGGACTACTGGAGGGCGAGACGCTGGAGACTTGTGAGTTGAGCTGCATATTCCGCACCCCAAATAGCTAACAGCAGGTACGGCTGGCGCCGGCAGTCTGGTGCTCGAGTTTGCGCTGCTGAGCCGACTGACTGGGGACAAGCGCTTCGAGTCGCTCGCTCACCGCGCGTTTATGGGGCTGTGGAACCGAAGATCGGACGAGGACCTCCTTGGCAACGGCATCAGCGTCGCGAATGGGCAGTGGCTCGCGCCGCTCGTTTCCGGTGTCCAGGCAGGAATCGACAGCTACTTCGAGTACGCCCTGAAGGCTGCCATAATGCTAGGTAAGGTTCCTGACCAAGCTGTCGACGTTTCGCCATTAACTGACCGCAGACGACGCGCAATACATGGACATTTTCTATGACGCCTATGCCGCGATCCAGACGCACGTCCGGAGCGGCGACGGCTTCTTCGTAAGCTAATTGAACTAGGTTCTGAACTGACGACAGTACCGTCCGATCAGCCTGCGGAACACGGCGCTTGCGTCTCCGTCGTATGTCGACTCGCTGTCTGCCTTTTTCCCCGGCGTCATGGTGCTCGCCGGCGACGTGCAGAGTGCGATCAAGTCGCACCTCGTGTTCTGGAACGTGTGGCAGAAGTTCTCGGCGCTGCCCGAGGCATGGGATCCGAGCTCGCGCGGTGTCGCGTGGGGCGGATGGCCGGGACGGCCGGAGTTCATCGAGTCGACGTACTATCTCCACCGCGTGAGCTGACGTTGCATTTCACTTCAACTGACAGACAGGCAACGGGCGACGATTTCTACCTGAAAGTTGGTGAGCGCGTGCTCGAGGACATTACGCGCCGCGCAGTTACGAGCTGCGGGCTCGCATCGCTTGGTAACGTCGAGACGGGCAAGCAGGAGAACCGGATGGAAAGCTTCTTCCTCTCCGAGACGCTCAAGGTGAGTTCTAGCTGCGATGTTGAGCTGACAGGCAGTACCTTTACCATCTGTTCGACCCTACGGACCGGCCAATTGACGCTACCGTGTTCTCGACGGAAGGGCACCCGCTCTCGATGCCGCAGAAGCTGAAGCGCCCGCCGTCGCCGCAGCACCGACTTAACCGCCGGGCGGAGAACATGGTGTGCCCTCGGTACGAGCCAGCGAGCATGGGCGGAATCCCCGTCGGTATCGAGGGGCGGCCGGACTTCGACTACGCCCAGTGGCTGGTCTTCGGGGATGACCCGCTGCAGGAGAACACGCCGCTGAGTGCGATGTGGAAGCCGAAACCTAAGCCCAAGTTCACGCCCACGCTGCTGAACTACTCCGGGCTCGGCGAGTGCGTTGAGCCTCTTGAGCCCATGTGGAGCCTGCAGGTGATTCTGTCACCGACGGAGCCGGACCGGGCGCTGGAGGACGCGCCAGAGGACAAGTCGCCGTCGCTGGACAAGGTTCGGCAGACGGGAGCAGGGTGGGAGATCCGGGATGTCTCCGGTCTGCGGTTGACAGTGCGCTGGCGTCTCGATGGAGCGGGATATGAGGTGGCCACGATCGGCCCCCACCGTGTGCGCTCGGGCCAGGCTGTGGTTATCACCGACCCGCGCATGCGGGGATATATTGCCTCGGCAGCTGCGCCAGCGCCCGACCTGGTGCGCCTCCGCTTTTTCCTGAAGAAGGAGCCAACGCGCCCGCTGCTCGAAATCTGGGGTGCGGCGGCAGGCTTCGGCCGTCGCTTTGTGGCCTCGCTCGCCGACTCGCCAGACTCGAGCGCGCAGAAGCCTTTCATCCCGACAGACCCGGGAGCGTGGGAGCCGTTCGCGCAGCTGCCGGTGTGGCATGCGAAGAGCGATGCCTGCAGCCCCATCGCTAGCCCCGGCCCGAACGGAACAGTGTACCTCGTCCCGCGTGGGGGATGTGACTTCAGCCAGAAAGCAGCGAACGTTGCCGCCGCTGGAGGCGCCGGCGTACTCTTCTTCGACACGCAGGAGGGCGAGCTTTTCAAGCCCGCGAGTGGGGTTGGCGCGGAGCAGGCGCAGAACGTAGCGGCCGCGCTCATCGATAAGCAGGGCGGGAACACGCTCGAGAAGTTCCTGAACGTGTTCGGGCAGGGCGGACTCAGTGTCTTGTACGAGGACGACCGGCACGTCTCGGCCGAGACGGCGACGGAAGGCGGCATGAGTGTGAACGGGTACGACATCGTGAATGTCCGTGTCGTGAAGAACGAGGAGTAAACCGTATAGACTCACCATAGAGTAGACCTTGTCATTGTATCGATACCGCGCACACGTAACCCAAATGCATCTAATAATCTTCTAGCTTGTCTATGCGGCCGCCTCCTCTTCGGCGATCAGGAAGCGCTGCGTCTCCATCGCGAAGGCGTCCTCGCCTATTTGGGTCTTGTAGTTCTCGTCCGAGAGCACCTGGACGTGGATGTGGTGCAGGTCGACCTGCTCGCCGAGCGCGGCGCGCTTCGCCTCAAAGTCGCCACCGCAGAGCACCACAGTCGTCTCAATCTCGTACCGCACCGCCCAGTTGATCCAGAAGTGCGCCTCGTCTCCCGCTCCGTCGTGCAGGACACACACGACGTGGTTGACGTCAGGCCGACGCCCTTTCGGCCGATACTTTGGTCGCCCGTCTGCGGCCGGGTGGAAGTTCAAAACTAGCCGGCGGGTGCCGGTCGAGCAAACTGGGAAGGGACCCATGTCCCCAGCCTTGGGCCTTAGGTCGAGAAGCGTTTCGGGCGCGGAGAGGTAGACGAGCGCCGGGGCGGGAGGGAAGGTAGAGACGCGAGGGGGATCTTCGCTAGTGTCGGCTGTGAGCCGCACTGCCTTGAACGCAGGCAGAGGTTTGAGAGCGGCCACCAACTCTGGTGAGAGCAGTGAAGGCGTCACGTCGAGGACCTCACACTGGGCGAGGATCGTCACCGCGTCCGTAGACGCTGATTCGGCGGAAGGAAGGAGGCATAGGTCGCGATCTGGAGACAGAGGGGAACGCAGTGCCGGCTGCTTGCCGCTGCTGACCAGCAGAAGATGCCTGCCTTCCGCGCTGGAGCCGGAGGTTCTGCGCTCGGTCGTGGCCATGGGTTGAAGTAGGTGTGGAGAGAGATCGTTGTTGTCGTCGGTTGTGCGCTGTACCGACGGGTCAGTCCCGGTTATGACATTTAGCATGTGGGGCCCCACGACAGGTCAAGCACTGGAGTCGTTCGAAGGAACCTCACCAGGCCTTCCAGACTCGTTCCCATCTTATCACGTCTAAGTTATGAACCCAGATAAGCCTTTCCGGGAAATAGCAGGCCAGAGCCTACAGCTAGAATGCGAGCCTCCTCACTCTCCCAGAAATTATCTGCGGCCTCGTGAACTGGGATGTGGAGAAAGCGCCAAGATCCTCTGGCGATCGACAGGACAGGCGGTATACGTGACTTTAAGCACCGAGTTGGCTGCTGAATTATCGAGCGGCTTTGAACTGGAGCTGCTGAATTCTTGAGCCCCCGTGTAAAGCAGACGGATATATCGTCAGTTTACTGCGGGAGTCCACTGATGTGAACAGTTGGTGGTCAGGAACCGTTATCTGTCAGTGCCCGGTGGCGTGACTTTGTGCAGCAACGTTGCTCGGAGGCGTTGAGCATCACCTCCGCCTGGGTTTTCCTCGGGGTACGTCCGGGCAGCTGCCACGGTCAAGCTGCCGTCTGTCCGCTCGGATTGGAAACACGAATGCCATCATGCTGAAGTCAAGTCCGCCACTAGAGCAACCACAACAGTGCTGACATGAGCTCCACCACCTTCCCATAGACAAATATATGCACTGAAAATACAGAAAACACCCGAAGGACGCAATTCACAAGCTTTTGGGCCGCAAGATGCATGCATAAGCGTATTTCGCGAAACCGAAGAATGATGCGGTCATAGACGGGCAGCAACCGATTCCACAACAACATGTCTTCGGACGTTCTCGTGGTGTAGTGGTTATCATACTCTCTTAGGGTGATCTAACATCTTGAGCTTTGCCTCCAACTGTTCTTCGGAACAGCGATTGGGAGTGGCCCCGGGTTCAAATCCCGGCGAGGACCGTTTTTGCTCTTGGGTTTTGCGTCGTCATTGCGATTTTTGGCGCCCGAACCTTGCCATACCAACCACTTGACTTATCCAGGGATTAGTGGCTGCTGAGGCCGGGAATGCATGCAAGCGCAAGCCCCGAGCGTTCGCCTGCTCAGGCTCTTTACCTGCCGCTCTTGATTAAAATGTAGCACGGGCCAGAGGATGCCTTCGCTAGTTTTGCGTTTTCCCACGGTGTCATCTCGGCCACCATGACCAGGAAATGTCGTTGTCGTGGGCACATCTCGCAAGCAGGGCGCCCGTCAGTCAATTGCCCGAGCCAGTTGCACCCGATCGAGTTTACTCAAGCTCTTATGCCATGCGATCTATATGGATAAGAATCTATAGCGGGAGTCTATATTAGAATGCTGTAAGATTGGTATGCGAAGAGAAATGGAGCCATGATGAGATAATATCCTTGTTTGTTTTCTAGATGTTTTGCGATGAGAATGCCGTGTCGGCGGTGGCTGCACTTGGCGCGGCAGCTTACGAAGAGGCGGTCTTGGTACCCTTGCTCCTGAGCTTGAGAAGCAGGAAGACAAAGGCGTACGACGTGATGATGAACAGGAGCGTGATGAGGATACCCTGCCATCCGATGATGTGGCGCTTGATGTTGAGGTTGTACAGGTACTCGGATCCCTTCTTGTAGCCGCAGTACTCGCAGTTGGCGGTAGCGTCGGGGTTGTTCAGGTATCCAGACGCGTAGCTCATGAAGGTCTGGAGGTACTGTCCGCAGGTCTGGCCGGAAGGAGGGTCGAAGTAGCCGTACTCGTGCGGGCGGCACTCGACCTTTGTGTCCCAGATCGGGAACGTGATGAGTCCCTGCATGAAGTACGTGAAGGGGTCGAGCCAGTAGAGCCAGTAGCGCCAGAAGGCAGTGAGCTGCTGGTACGGGATCATGATGCCGGCGAAGGTGGCGAGGGTCGAGATGAAGAGCGGGAGGACCATGGCGGCGAAGACGGGGTTGGGCGCGTACGCGGCGATGAATTGGCCCATACCCGTGTAGAGGAACTCGTAGAAGACCATCTGCAGGAAGACGGGGCCAGCGACGCCCGCCTCAGAGCTGAAGCCGGCGGTCCAGTAGAAGGTGACGAAGTAGAAGAAGGCACACAGGATCAGGTACGGCACCTCGGCGAGAATCTCGCCGGCGCAGAACACCTGCCAGCGGTAGAACATCGACTTCTTCTCGCGGCTCTCGAACACGTCGCGGTTTGCGATGAACTTGGGCTGCGTCTGGACGATAACACCGGGAGCGACGAAGACAAACTGGAACAGGGCGAACACCTTGTTCTGGAGATCGGCATAGGCGGTTCCCATCTTCCAGTACGTGAATCCCACGATCAATCCCGTCATAATATGCAACATCAGCTTGTTCATCACGTATTCTGGCGATGCATTAGCGTTTTTTTTGGACGTTGTGGGCGCATAGAAGGACTTACCAGTGTCGCGGTAGAGTTGGACGGTGGCGCGATGGATGACGAGGCGCAGCTGTGTGGCGGTGGAGGCCGCGTATTTGTGGCTGTCCTCCTGGGTCTCGTGGAACTGGCTCTTAGCCTCCTCGTTAACGTTGTCGAGGTCAATCATCATCTGGGTGCACTCGGGCGAAGCATTCCAGACTTCGGCCCAGTCCTTGGAGCGGGAGATGTCACCGGAAACAACGTCGATCATCTGCTCAGCAGGGTTGACGTCCCTGGGCCAGGGAGCGCCGTTACCAGTGAAGTAGGACTTGACCTTGGCGACGGGGCCGAAGTAGACAGTGCGACCGCCAGCCTTGAGGAGAAGGAGCTGGTCGAACTCGGCGAAGAGGGCAGCAGAGGGCTGGTGGATCGTGCAGAGAATAGACTGGCCCTGGGCGGCGAGCTTGCGCAGGAACTGAAGGATCTGGTACGAAGACTGGCCGTCGAGACCCGAAGTGGGCTCGTCAAGGAAGAGAAGAGTAGGGCGGGAAACGAGCTCGACACCGATGGTGAGACGCTTGCGCTGCTCAACGCCAAGACCGGCACCGGGAACACCGACGATGGCGTCCTCAATGTCGTGGAGCTCAAGCAGGTCAATGATAACATCGACGTAGGCGAGCTTGTCCTCATCGCTGATGTGGCGGGGCTGGCGAAGAAGGGCGGAGAACTCGAGGGCCTCACGGACAGTGCTGGTTGGAAGGTGGATGTCGACCTGCTCACAGTAACCGGTTGTGCGCTGGAACGAAACAGGAAGCGAGTGGCCGTTGAGCTTGACCTCACCATCGATCGTACCCTCACTCTTGCGCGCGGCGAGCACGTCCATGAGGGTAGTCTTTCCGGCACCAGAGGAGCCCATGAGCGCGGTGATAGTGCCAGCCTGGCAGTATCCCGAAACATCCCGGAGGAGCTGCTTGTCCTTACCCTCAGCCTTGACAAAGTAGTTGAGGTGCTTCCAGGTGAACGTCGTGCCCTGCGCCTCCTCGGCGAGACGCGAGGAGGTGCGGCTAAGGCCGGGCTTCTCGTTGGCGACGGGGCCGATCTGCATGCCGCTGCGGGGAGTAGCAGTACCGCTACGAGGAGTAGCAGCGCCACTACCAGGGGGGCCGATGCGCATGTTGCTGCGGGGAGTAGCGGTGCCGCTGATCTTCTGGTTACCGTTGTTGTTGAGCTTCTCGCCGTCGACGCCCTCAGCAGCCTCGGCGTCCTTGGCGGCAGCGCGGAAGGCAGAGCCACCACCACGTTTGTACAGGGTGACAGCGGGCTTGGAGCCAGCAGCGGGGAGACGCTCGACGAAGAGCATACCGAGAACAATGGCACCGATCCAGAGAGCAATCATGATACCGAAGTTGCGCCAGCGGTGCGACTTGTAGAACTTGAGCGCAAGGTCGAGGTACTTGGTACCGGAAACCTTGGTCGTGCCGGGGCTACCACCAGCGATCGCGCAGCCGGCCGGCTGGCCAGCGTAGGCGGGGCCGTAAGGCGCGAGCTGCGGCGGGGCGCAGTCCAGGGTCAGGTCGGTAAGTTCGGTCGCCATGAGGTTCTCGATAGCGTAGTACACCGGGTTAAGCCAGCGGATCCAGCTGAACCACGGGTGCATCGAGGGCGTGTAGATGACGAAACCACCGTAGAGGACGAAGAAGGTGAAGACGGAACCGGCGATCTTGGAGGCATCGTTGTAGACGTCGAACGCGTAACCGATCGCACGGAACAGCGACGTAAAGACGAGCGAGTTGAGCCAGGTGAAGAAAAACATGAGGAAGAAGTTGCCCGCGTTCGACCGGAGACCAGCCATCCAGTAGGTGACGAGGGTGTAAATGGCGAGCTGGATAACGAAGACGGGGATGTCGAGGACGACCTGGGCGACGAACATGAGCGAGGAGCGGTACATGGCGTACGACTTCTGCTTTCCGAGAACGCCACGGCCCATGAAGGCCTCGGACAGATCAGAGAACGCAAGAATAGCCGGGAACAGGACAAGCATGAAGATGACACCGCCACGGAGGAAGAGACCGGAAGTGTTGTCGGGGACACTGTAGTAGACGGAACCGTTGATCAGACCCTGGACGAGGGTAGTGGCCTGACGAGCCCAGAAGGACCACTGGTCACCCCAGCGCTGCTGGCCCTCACGGACGATACAGCCCCAGACCTGCTTGCCCCACGACTCCTTCTGAGGAAGAGCTTTGATGGCGTACTTGGTCTTGGAGGTCTGGTTGAGGCGGCGGAGCTCGTCGGACTCGGCCTCACGAGCGGCAGTGTCGGCGACCCAGTCGTCGACCTCCTTGCGCATGCGCGCGCAGAGCTCGGACTCCTGGTAGATTTTCGCGAACTCGGCGGCGGTGTTGGGGACCTTGCCCTCGTAGCCGGGAATGATCTTACGCTCGTTCAGCGCAGTGACGGCAGTGAGGTAGTCGGCGGTGTTGGCACCCTCCATGTGCTCGAAACCGAGCTGCTCGAAGTAGTTGCGAGCCATGTCGCGAGGGCCATAGTAGATGAGGCGGCTCTCAGCGATAACACTGACCTTGTCGAACAGGTCGTAAATACCGTTACCAGCCTGGTAAAGGGTGACGACGTTGACGCGCTTGTCGACGTCACAAAGGGTGCGACAGGTACGGGCGAAGCCGAGCGCAGTCGAGGCGTCGAGACCACGGGTAGCCTGGTCCCAGCACATGACCTGCGAGTCGGCAGTGAGGAACTCGGCGAGCGAGACACGCTTGCGTTCACCACCCGAGACACCACGGATGTACTGGTTGCCGACCTTGGTGCCGGCGGTGTGCTCGATGCCGAACACACGGAGAAGGTCAGTCTTAGTCTCCTCCTGGTACTGCTTCTCGGAGATGGGCTTGCCGTTCTTGTCCAGGGCACGAACACGGTCAGAGGGAGTCTCCATGCGGGTGGCAAAGTCCATCGTGCGGCCGACGAGCAGGTTAGGGTCGTGCACGTCCTCTTCGTCGTTGAAGGTGACCTCACCGCGCAGGGGGATCATGTCCTTCGAGCCAGCCACGAGGGATCCGTAGCGCACGATGCCGTCTACGCCGGCATACGATGACGTGAGCCCCGAAAGCGCCTTGAGGAATGTCGTGCATCCGGATCCAGGGCGGCCTACGACGAGCATCATCTCTCCCGGCTTGAGCAGACCGTTAAAGTCCTTGATGAGATAGCGCTGTCCCTTGCGTAGTCCCGGCTCACCCTTCTTCGGCGTAGGCATACCCTTCTGCCAGGCCATCGGCTCGAATCCAGGCTGGGCCGACGCCTTCTCTGCGACCGACTGGGCGTATGCTTCGACCTTCTTCTTCTGCTTGATCACAGTCCACGGCGCAACAATCGCACCGAGATCAGGGGCGAACTGCACATCGTCGACGCCACCGACGCCGCGCACCGACAGGTTCTGCCACGACAACGAGACGTTGCGCACAGGGGGAAGGCCGCGCTCGATGAGAGCCGCCTGGCGAGCCTGTGGATGTTAGCATACCGCCGTGGAACAATGCAACGAGTGACTTACCTTGAGCTGCTCGGCGAAGGACCACTCGGTGAAGCCATCCTCGGTGTCCGTGCTTGTCCGACGGACCTCGGTGATCGCCGGGGAGGTGTGTCGGGAGAGGTTCTCCGGGATGTGGTATTGCTCCTCCTTCTGGGAGTCGAGAGTCGGGGTTGCGTTGTCCTTGGGCGGCTGGGTGTCGTAGGATGAGGGCGACTCAGTGGCAGTCTCGACGAGGGTGACCTGGGTGCTGGACCGGAGCTGGAGCATGGAGCTAGAGCCGGCGGGAGGGATGTTGGTCTGGGACCCAGCCTGGGAGCCCGTCTGGGACCCCGAGGCGTAGGCGTCGTTCTGGGGCGTCTCAGCCCCTGGTCGTTGCTGGTCCATGGCTAGTGGTAGGGTGTAGCCTGGTGTATCTGGGTGAAAACAACCAGTCGGGGGGTGTGGAGTAGTAGATATAGACACTCAAGAAATTGTTATCGTCCCTGCCGCCAGCCGTACCGGTGACATCGGTGACCCTGGATAGGCCTCGCATTAAACGCTCGCATGTTTACCAGGACCGGCCATAAGGTAATCGCTTCGCTCGCTCCGAGGTTCTGAATCAGCAACATGATTCAGCGCTGGGGGGCAGCAATATGGGCGCTCGGCCTATCAGATTGCGTATGCACTTGATTGCGGCGAATTTTTTGGCTGAAATGCTGACATCAGCGGAGGTACGTCAGCGATCGTTGGCTGGGACTCGCATACAGGTGCACCCGTTTCGCCATCGGGGCGGCGTTCTCGACCCGTCTTTGGCTCTGGACCCGCCGGCAACGGCGGGAATTAAGTGGGTTTCGTCGGTTTTCATGCGCCACCGACCCCACTGTTCCTTCCGTTCCATACGGCTCGACATCCGACCCAATGTTTGTGTGTGCATTGCAGCCTGAGGTGTGTGTGTAAGGCGTGTCACAGCGATCGGTGCGCTGAGCGTCATGCGGTTATCCTTCATGACCTGCCTAGCTCGCCAAGCGTATCCAGCAGTTTGTGCCTCAAAGAGTCGGGGATGTGTATCTTGGAATGCTTCGTGCCGCGGCGTCACTGTCGCCAATGACGCAGTGTACGCTGCACCTCGATCCAGCCCAAAGCGGCATCCTTGCTGTTCACCTGGCCCATGCCACATGCAGGCACATGCGCGTTCCAGCGGAGCCCGCTCTGCGGGTCTGAGGATCTGAGGATCTGAGGCTCGGCAGGCGAGCTCCGGCCAGCGGCCGTTGTGTCTTCTGTCGCTGCTGTGGTGGTATCGGCGGTGCTCGGTGCAGCAGTCTCGGGGACACCTGAGTCCGCATGGTGCAGCTGTGCAGGGAATATGGGAATTAGCGCCTATCGCTAAGAGCAAGCGAGCTAAGGAGCTACGCTGTTAGTGCGCGATATTGCGACTCGGCTCGGCCACGGCGATAGAGAACAGCGCTTCGCGCTTTATGGCTTGCAGTGGAGATCAGGCGAAGGGGCTGATCGAGTCGGCCCAGGGGTCGGCTTCGGGGTGCATGGATGGCCGGGGTGATCGCAGCCCGAGTCGCCAGGGCAGCACAAGGACCTGAGGGGCAAATTTGCCCCGCACTCGAGGAGTCACCGCTGCTGTCAGTCGTCACCGGCGTCTGCGGGTCGAATCACGGTGGGCTGAGAAGCGGGGCAATATGGGGAACGGAGTCGCCGACACCGAACAATAACGGGGTTGGCCGGCCAGGCACACGATGAGAAAAGTTGACCGAGGAAGCGCCCAGGGAGGGTCACGTGATGCTGATCGCCGAGCACCATGTGGCCCACGTGGGACCACGTGATCAAGGCACGACTGCTCCACAGATCATATCACAGATCTGATAAAAGCTCTGGCTCTTCTGTTCCTGCTGTGGAGCGAGAGATCTTTGCAAGCGCGCAGCTGAGGAGTCCCCACGGGCGGCACGTATGTGGCGGACCGCTGAGGAATCCCGTCGATGGACCAGGGCAAGAGCCAACGACAGTCTTGACATTGATCATCCCTTCTATCCCGCGGCCCGCTGCTTGCTGACCAGCTCTGGGGGCTGAGAGTCGCACGTGACTCCTGTTGCTCACTCGACTAGACATCTCACTAGGTGCGTTCCAGAACGTCTTTCGCTCATCTGTCCAAGTCTTGACACACGTGAAGAGGTTCTGATCCCCAGACGAGCAGTGAAGGACACGCACTCCCTCACGGGCCATCCGTGTCCTAACTCTAATACGGGTAACTGACTACAGTGATTGGTACCCCCCAGTCATGTGGTGAAAGTCACTCACACCGAGCAAAGTTCGCCAGTCTGGACGTGCGGCATGGCGGTATGATAAGATTTCAGGCTGGAAAGTGCTGTAGCTGTGCTGCGATATGTGATCCATCATCCGTCGTTCGCCCGAAACATGCCCTTCCCCGAACATTCAAGCTCTGTATCTCGGCATTCGATGCATTCACCGCGCCCAAAATTATGGAACCAGAGTCGTGCAAGCTGCCCCACCTTGGTTGCTTCTACCTGACTCCCTGCAACGTGCAGACCGAAGCGATGATCCACGAGCGATGACCCACGAAGGAGGGACGCTCCCGTTCATGTGACTAGATGACAGCACGTCCCACAGAAACAGACAAACAGATCTTGCCAGGGTGAGCGTCGGGTTGTCGGTTGTCTGAATGGTCCAGCAGTAGTCGTTCTGAGCGAGACTACTAACAGCAAGACGACATAAGAGCAAGCCTGGCCCACGGCAGTTCGCGCCATGGAGTAGTTTGAGCACTGCGGCCCATCCCGTTCGCTGCCGTTGCCGCTACCGCTCGAAACAACAGGGGTCTTCGTCCTTCCCTCTTCTTCTCCGTCCCCAATCGCTCGGATGATCACTCCCACAATCCGGCGGCAATCTGCTTTTGCTTCTCTGCAATGTAGTATGTATTCCAGAGATCTCAAGGTTCACAGGACATGGTGATTCAACCTTGCTCACAAGACATCAAATGCAGACAGGCCCGAACTACGGCCATTGCCGCCCATGGTGCGCCCCCAGAACGCCACCATTCTGGCCCTTGAACCAGAATGGAGGCTTGGACGCCATCAACGCGGGCGCTAAAGTGATGGCGTCTGCTATTCTTGTGATTTTGCCTGGAGATGTCTGAAAGCATAATGCGGCAAGTACGCAACCACCCATGGTCCACGGAAGGCACGTCTGCGAGGCGCAAGAGCATTGTGTCACCCAATCAGTGAGGTAAATGCGGGCGCCAGTGAGGCGCGTCCTCCGAGTACGGGTTCCTGCTCTCTCGCTTCCGGGATGTGAGCCGCGAGCTATCTGTGTTTGGTCCTCAGTTTCCGTGCAACGATTTCTTCCCCTCTTCTCCAGAAGCCCTCATTCGTTCTTCCTAACCCTCTGCCCTCATCGCCTCGTCCACCAATCGCCCCATCTGGCGCCCCGTACAGCACAAAAACACATGGCAGCTGATGCAGCGATGAAACGACTGTATGGCCTGCAGCAAGGGAGCCTCAGCGGGCTGGCGGGCATCGCTGCCGGCAGCGAAGAAAGGATAGACGCAGTGCAGCGGTTACGGAACATCTGCCCGCTCGCGTCTGGTAGCGCCGGGGGAGCTTGTCTCAGGGCAGCAGAGGAGAGCCATGAATAACGGTTGCACTCAGTCTAGGCGTGTATCCGAACAAGCCGTTCTCATCGCCTCAGCCAATCTCAGCCCAGGTTGACCCATGCACAATGCGTTTGCAGAACGTCGGGCTGCACAAGTCTGAATGCGAAGAAGAGGCATGGTTCCAGCTGCGGCCCGGCAGAGGGGAGATGTACGCTTAAGCTCAGGCAAGGCTCGGTCTAAGAACCCAAGTCGCACCAAAGGAAGAAGCTTAGAGGAAGCTTAAGGGGGATAAGCAATGGGAGTCGCGCTCTGCGCTCGGGGTACGTTTCGGTACGCTCGGATTATGAACGACTTGGAACAGAAATGCGCAGAATGGCAGAACGCTCTGACTGATCTGCTTGCTGCATTTGCTCCCTGCCTGTTGATGTGCGCACGTCGGACTCAGCCTATCCCTATTTAGGATGCAGTGCACGCCCAATGACACTGAGGCATGCACTCAGCGACAAACGCCTACATAGAACTGCAGTGCTCAAAGACAAGGCGCAGATAGACTGATGGCCCATCGTGTCGTCGATATTTGCATCCTGCAGCAGCAAGGAAGATTGGCTAGTTCAGGGCCGGCGGAAAAGACCCTGGAATTCCTGGGAGCACGCCTGTGCCTGGATGCCGTTGGCTCGGAGGGGGAGGGACGACTCTGCCGCCGCCGAACTTCTGTTGGCACGGCTGTCTGAAATCAGCGCTATTTGGCTGTTGCCAGTGAGCCAGTGGGCGCACAGGAGCCTTGGATGTGAATCACCATTCAAGGTCTCCCAGGAGGTCCAGGACGTTTTCCACGGACCTCTGTGTCTGACCAGGTTCGAGCCAGGTCTGACGAGAGCGCGCCGCACCTCGCCCTGGCCCCCCCAGGGCTCGCTCATTGGGCTTGCAGGGTTAGCACGGAGGATCCTCTAGCGCCCGCCTGTGTGTGAGTGACAAGGATCCACCACAGGGAAGCATGATATCCGCCCTCAGTCGCCTCTGTACCTCAGTCGCGCCGCTCGCGCCGCAGCCTCACTCATACCCCGGCACCGTCACTTTGAGTGTCCGCTGCCCGCTGTGCCTGCTGTACCTGCTGTCCGTGAGCCTTCCTCCGGACCGCGTCCCATCATTTGTGCACGAGAACCAACCGTTGTCACTCACCTTCCCTCACTCTCTCACCATCGACATGAACCGTCCGCTTGCGCGCCTCCTCGGCGTCCTCGGCGTGGTCGTCCTCGTCGGCTTCATCCTCCCCTCGCTCTCGCGCCTCCCGCGCGTTGGCTGGCTCCCCGACACTCCCGAGGCGAGCGTCAAGGGCCCGCTCGACCCGAAATACCCCCAGAAGCACCACCTCACCAGCGTGGTTGCTCACGCTCCGGGCTTCACCGTGTTCGAGAACTTGTGAGTCGCTGTCACTAGGGTGTGCACAGATGTGTGGGCGGGCCGTGTGAGCGATGTGGGCTGGACGAGCGCCGCAGCCCGTCCGTGCGCCCTGCGTCCCAGACCTTCCTTTAGCCTCCTCGAGCGCCTGGACTTTCGGCGTCGGCTCCAAACATCGAGAATGGCCTACAAACACACACACGAAGAGACACATGGAGGAAGACGGGAAGCATACGGCGCGCGACGAGGCACTGGAGGGCGGCGGAAAGGCATGAGGGATACGGAGGCACGTCCCGATACCTCGAGTGATCGAGCAGCAGACAACGCTAACACCAGGTACTGGCGCAATGGGACGTACTACATCGTGACGGACCAGCCGTGGGCACTGCCGGCGAACAAGGTCATGTTCACCGGCGGTGCGCGCGACGACACGCACAGCAGCCCAGGCAAGGTCGAGATCCTGGCCATCCGCATGGACGCCATTTCGAAGCACGTCGACGAGCGCAACCAGCTCGGCACGACGCTGAGCCCCGCCGGCGCCGTCGCTTTCACGGAGGCGGCGGAGGACCTTTCGAGCCCCATGGTGAGTAGCGCGACGGCCCCAGTGCCCTTAACGCCCCCTCGGCTCCGATGTTACCCACGCTAATGGACAGCTGATCGCGCACGACGACCACTGTAAGTTGCCCTTGTGCGCCTGATGAGACATAGCTGACCCGTGCGACAGTCATTGACCACTGTGAGTAGCTCTGAACGCCTGGAAGATTCAGCGGCGCTCCCTTGTTCCGCTGGTGATCCGCCCGTGAGCTGACAGCAGACTACCACTGGCTCGGCGAGCTGTTCCTGGGCGCGTGGCGTATCTGGAACCACTGGGCTCTGCGAACAGGCATCAAGCCGCCGACATTCGAGGCGATCGCGTTCTCCCGCCTGCTCTCGCCCGATGAGCTCGCCAAGACGGACCTGCACCATTCCTGGGGATGGGCGGACCATGCCGGCGCGAACGAGTACTTCATGAAGGCGTTCTTGTGAGTTGTTTAAGCTGCTCTGTGACAGAGGTCTTCTCTGTCGGCTTTGAGTAGTGAGGAAGGAGACGGCCCATGTAGAGCTTCATGCGCCCACGTGCAAAGCTGACGACAGCCCCGACGCTACTATCGAGTCGAAGACGACGTGGGACGCCCGTGCGGCCACCGAGCAACTGTACCGTATCGAGAAGGCGGTTGTCGCGGACCGTTTCGCCGGCCATGCCGGTCCTTCGGCAGGCTGGAAGCCGTGGGGTGACGTTCTGCGTGTTCCTGTCGACCCGAACTGGCTGGCGGACCTGCGCGACGTGCTCCTGAAGAACTACCGTGGCAAGATCGACATGCGCCCTAAGAGCGTTCCCCGCGTCTCCTACCTGACGCGGCAGGACACGAGTCGCCGCCTCACGGATGCGGCGCACAAGAATCTGATCCACGAGCTCGAGCGACTGCAGGACGAGGGGCTGTGCGAGTTCAAGGTCCTGCACTTCACGGACGCGACGCCGTTCGATGACCAGATCGCGCAGATGGCCGCGACCGACGTGCTCATCGGCGTGCTCATCGGCGTGCACGGCAACGGCCTGACGCACACGCTCTGGATGTCCCCCGGTCCGGGCAAGGCCGTGTTCGAAATCATGGCCAAGGTCTGTTCCATGAACGACTATGGTCCACTCGCCACCGCCGCCGGCGTCAGGCACTGGCAGGTGTTCGAGGACAAGGGAACGTGCGAGGTGTACGACTGCCCTGACCGCGGATGCGACAAGACGATCGACACCAAGGGTCCCAACCGCGATGACCTCGTCGTCGACCCGACACTCATCACGGACAAGATCCGGATGCTCGTCGACAAGCACTACAAGAACTAAACTGGACATTGCTTTTACATTTCGGTCTGTCTCTTGCGCTCGCTGGGAGAGACGTGTATGCACATCTGTATTAGCTGTTCTCCGCAGGAGATATGAGCGGCGACGCTGGTCGCAGGACAATCCAGTCGAGGATCGAAGAAGACGAAGTAGAGGTGATCGAGGCTCAGCACGTGGCAATATCCGATGGTGAGGCCAATGAAGTGCCGTGGGAATGTAGTGACGTACGTTCCCCTGTCTCACCCTGGGCTAGCACTGTGTCGCTCAGGTGGTGTGCGTACGGCATCTAGCAAGCTCGCGAACACCCAGGCAGCAACCCATCCTGCCAACCAACGGCCCAGTGTGCTCCGTGTGCACCTGCACAAGCGAGATCGGCTCTCTGAACATCCACTCCTCTCTCTCTTCCTCACACCTCACCATCGACATCATGTTCCGTACCGCCCTCCAGTCCGTCCGCCCCCACGCTCGCGCCTTCTCCGCCTCGGCCCTCCGCGCCGCTGGCTCCGTCAACTACAACGTCGTCAAGCCTCTCACCAAGCAGCCTACTGACGTGAGTATCTGCAGCCTAAGCCGAGGAAGGCTGCACTATGACTGCCCGAGACCGTTGCTACACCTGAAGCTAGGAGGATGTCTTCGGTAGCTCGGGATGGCGCAGATGGCTTCGGATGGCGTTGTTAGCGCCGCCTTCTCCTGGCTATCTAATCTGCTGGCTCCGGGGAGCCGATCCGTTTTGGTGGATCGACTATCTCTCGGACTGGTGACAGTGACCATAAGAGAGTCGTCCCGAGGCATGGGCCTGCGAAATGAACGTACCATGTTCACGTTGAGCTGACCGCAGGACGTGATGATCCTCGACCTCCGTGACCCCAGGGAGGTCGAGAACGGCTCCATCCCCTCGGCTGTCAACGTCCCCCTCGGCCGTCTCGCCGACGTCCTCGCCGAGACCTACCCCGACGGCGCTTTCCAGAAAGTGAGTGGAGTTGCGCGAGACGTACAACGCCGAGTGCCGAGAGCCATGGCCAAGGCTCTATGCCCTATCATCGTCGTCTGCTACCTTCTCTCCAAGCTGCGGTAGCCCTTCGCTCTCGTGAGAACTGGCGGGGCATTGCCGACACCCGACCGTGAGGGAGGCTCCAGCTTGAGGCCACGTGCAGTGGTATGCGGAAGGCTGGCGGAGATGACAGGCAGCTTTCTGTTGCACGGATACAAGCTGACCATGCAGGAGTTCGCCTTCCCCCGGCCCTCGAAGAACCAGAAGATGATCTTCTACGACCGCGACGGCAAGAACCTGCCCAAGGCGGCCGACATTGCCGAGAAGGCCGGCTACAAGAACATCCAGAACTACGAGGGCGGCTGGCAGGACTGGCAGGACAAGGAGGCCAGGTCCAAGAAGTAAGCGGTCTGATTTGAAGAAGTCTTATCTCAAGAGTAAATGCATGGGTTGAATGAAGTGATTGCGTTGCAGGGGAGCATGGCGAGGAAGCCGATGTGCTGTGGCGCATGAGAACTGTGGAGTGCGTGAACTGCAGGGCGTCGCCGCTATCGTTTCCGTGTGCTCCGGCTGACCAAGACTGACCAGCATCCATAATATTAACCTACAGAGTATTGTGCGGCAGCCTCTTCAAGTGGATCGTGTGCTACATGTGCTCTCGGCAGGTATAGCCTTCCTGTGACTCTCACACGGAGGGGCCGGTTCCTTGGGTGCTGCGGCGAGACAGATACCTCCACCAGTCCGCGTCCGCCGACGCTTCGCAAGATGCGGTCAAACTGTACTTAGATACTCAAACTCTCTGTTATGTCGCTGGGATGCATAGAACATGGAGACGACGTTGCAGCATTCCAGAGGAGTGCAAGCTCATCAGCCGAGGTTGCATCACGTGAATCCCACGCGAGAAAGCCTCCGTCCTCCGTTCGCCTGAACACCTCCGAAATGTCCACTTTTCGGCGCTCTCACGAGAACTGCTCAGCAGCACACCCTCACCATCAGCAGCAACGATGGGCAACAAGTCCTGGATCCTGCGCGACATCAACAAGCGTATTGCGGCGACGCAGGTCGAGGCGCAGCGCAACGCCTACCTCTCCATTGCGCGCAACACGACCCTCCCCGCCCAGACGCGGCACAAGGCCCAGCTCGCGCTCAACCAGTACAACGACGGCAAGGGACGCATGGTCTCGATCCGTAACCGCTGCATGTGGACCGGAAGGGGTAACGGTGAGTAATACTCACAGCGGTGAATGCTGTCGCGAGCTGCGGACGGTAATGAGCGGGTCATGCTGAGCTGTCCGGATATCGACGTGCTCGGAGGAAGACTCGCTCGCTGTTGCTACGCTGTGGGATAAGAAGCTGATAGACCAGGTGTCCTCACCAACTTCGCCCAGTGCCGTTTCCAGTTCCGCAAGAACGCGCTCGCGGGCAACATCCCCGGCATGCAGAAGGGATCGTGGTAAATCGTCTCACCTCTCTTCGACTTTGCCTTCCCTCTCTTTCCTCCCGGACGCTGAACATCCAGCGGCAGCAACGAAAACCTAAGTCTATCACGTTCTAGCATCGGACCCGACACTGGATCGCGGTTCGCCTCCCCAGCATATGCATGATTGTAACTACTCAGATATGGCTACAGGGTGTGGTCTCTATGTGTGGCAGGGAGATTAGAGAGCGAGCTTCTCGGTCTCGGCGACGACTGCCTCGACCGGTTCCATCTTGAGCGCTGCGCCAGGCGCGCTCCACTGCGGCTTCTCGGGCCGCTCGGGCTTCTCAAAGTACTGCGTTGTCAGCTGGGCTCGCGCGTCTATTCAGCTACGACAAGGCAGCATCGCATGACCAAATGGAGTTCCGACTGCCTCCCTGTGCTCGCTCACTTACCCGCTTGGCGAACTGGTGGTGCGCCGGAATGCGGTCCTCGCCAATGAGGTCCGAGTGGTCACCGAAGGTCGGGGGAGGCCCGTCGTCCTGCGCCGTCTTCTCCATCGTGATGAGGCGACGGCCCCAGCGGCCAAAGTCCTGGACCGAGCCGTCTCCGAACTTGATCTCGCGCATGCCCTCGACCACAGGCACGTCGACGTGCTCGAACTCGTCCGAGATCGTCGGCAGGAAGAATACAAGTCTTCCTCCCGGTACCAGCATGTAGCGCGCGAGCTGCACCAGGTCCTGCGCCAGGTCGACGAGCTCGTACGCCTTTGACGGCGGAAGGTAGCCATCTTTCCTGCAGATTAGCTTGACCGCAGAGGAGATGCGAAGCTGAGGGTGGGGAAAGGGAAGGGGACAATGGTACTCACTCATGCGACCATGTACCATCGGGAAGCATGAAGGGCTCGTCACGGAGCTGGTTGCGCTTTCTCGTCGCCGACTTGCCCGTCCGCTTCGCACCAGCACGCACACCGTCTGACGTTAGCTAGCCTCCAAGGGCAGCGCAGCTGAGTTACTCACAAGGAGGGTCCGTCACGATCGCGTCGAGCCAGCCGCCTCTCCTCCACGGGCCCTGCGTCACATCGAAACACGGCGTGTCGATGAACTTGTCCTTAACACCATACTGCTCCGCACTCCTGAGGATGCCCGGCGTAACATCCTTTCCCTTCTCTGTTTTGTCAGCCTTACCCCTCCACCAGAGAGTCGGGTGACTCACGCTTTCCCCTGAACTGGCGCGCATCAATGTCGGAACCGAGCACGTACGATCCCCAGTGGGCGACGGCGTACAGGAGCGAACCCGTGCCGACGAACGGGTCGTACATGATCTTGCCCGGAGCGGGCAGAGTCTGGCCCGCCGTCAAAAAGCCCATCTCGGCCTCCATCGAGGTGTTTCCGAAGAAAGCACGCTTCTTGATGTCGTGCACGTTGATCAGCGGGCGCGCGCGAGAAACGCCAACCCGCTTGCCGAAGAACACGTGCTCGAACTTGCCGTCGCGCTTCAGGCGCTCGTCTTTCGTGTGGATCGTCACGAAGTCGTCTGCACGTTAGCTCAGTGTTTCGCCACGAGCGAGCTTCTAGTTGGGACAGAAAGCCGTTACTGAGGGACATCAAATTAGGATAACACTTACAGTCCTCGAGCACGACAAACTCGACTTCGGGGTTCTCCAGCTCAATCTTGCCCCTCAACCCGGTCCAGGCGAATGAGTTGATGATTTCGCGAGCGCGCTTGTTCAGGGCACGGTTGTTCACGCACTCGACTGTGATACGGAAGCTAGTGTCCATGTCCGGGTCGAAAAGCTCTCTTCGCTCCTTCAGCTTCGCGTGCAGATCGTCATAGTTGGTCGCGGTCGCGTAGAGCTCGTTCGCGGAGCTGTCGGTCAGCTCATCGATCATGACATTGTGGATCGGACAGCGGGGGGCAAAGATACTCACATGGTGAGGATGGAGCGGTCGAGAATGTGCTGAATGTGCTTCTCATCGTCGAGCTCGATGACAATGACGCCGCGTTGCAGGTCTTCCTCGGGCGTAATGAAGCGGATGGGGAAGCCGAAGAGCTTGCCGATGCTAAGCAGCTCGGGGATGCGGAACGTCAGGTGCTCCATGGAGGAGCGGAGGAAGTACTGCGGCATCGTGTACCTCTCTTCGTCGCTTGGTGCGGTCTGTCGGTCGTAGGGAGGGTGTCAATACAACAACAAAGCTCTGACGTCTTCCTGGACGGCCAGCAACGACATCCAAGAGGCCGTCTCGACCTCAAACTTTGGGAAGGGACCTCCACCTGCTCGCGTGGCCTGATCGGTATCTGGTTCCGTTATCGGCGGCGACTTCCTGGAAGACGACGAGATGACGCAAAGATGCGGAGGCGACATGACAGGACCCTTCAAACAACCCTTCTCTCACCATTGACACCGATCATGGAGAGTGACGACCGACCAGGACAGGCCCGGATGCCGCCACCAACGATGGCGCCGACCCAGGCGTCGACAAGAGCCCCAACGCAGGCTCCGACCATAGCACCAACGATGGCGCCGACCATGGCGCCGACGAGAGCACCGACCCAAGCGCCGACTCATATGTTGCCTCCAACCTCCGCGCCGACCCGCGCTCCCGGAGCTCCTCCGCCGACTGCATCAGCGACGAGTGGAGATATCGGCGGCGTCTTCGCCGCCCTGCCGACCGCACCGGCCGCCCCTCAGCCAGTCTTAACGTCAGAACGCAATGTTGCTGCCTGGCCCGGCACGCCCGGATACCAGTCGTTCCAGGCGTGGCTGAAGCAACGTTGTGTACGGATCCAGGGCCAACCGATTCGGCGGGAGACAGAGAGCGTACATGCGGAGGTGAGCTGTCTTCTTCTGCGAACCCTGCATCTGACGGACAGTGTGTGCTGAAGCTCATGAACATGCTGAACGCCCTCATGAGCTGGATCGAGGAGGTGCCACCCCAGCCGCAGAGCTCGCAGCGGTTCGGTAATCTGGCCTTCCGGACGTACATTAGCCTCGTCGAGCAGGTGAGTGGTGGTGCAGGAAACAGCCGTCTTTTCGCGCTACGTAGCTAATAGCAGCGCCTTCCCCCGATGCTAGACTGGATGGATGATAGGCTGCGGGGGCAGGTCCTTCCGCTCCTGATCCAGTGCCACGCCTTCGGCCACAAGACCCGTCTCGACTATGGGACGGGACACGAACTCGCCTTCGTGTGTGCCCTGTACTGCATTAGCCTGTCGCTCGCCATGTCCAACGATCCTGACACGGACGCGATCGCGGACGACCTCGTTCTGCGCGTCTTTCCACGGTACCTCGACCTCACGACCCAGCTGCAGGCGACGTACCGTCTCGAGCCTGCAGGCTCGCACGGCGTCTGGGGCCTGGACGACTACGTCTTCCTTCCCTACTACTTTGGCTCCGCCCAGGTGCTGGGCAGCGACCTAACACCAGCCCAGGCGCTGAAGGACGCGACGCGGCCGGGTACGAGGCCCAAAGACTTCGAGGACATGTACACCCTCGCGCTACACCGAGTGGGGTACTTCAAGAAGGGTGCACGGTTCTCGGAACACTCACCGTTGCTCTACTCGCTGTCCCAGTTCCCGAACTGGGTCAAGGTGCATGCGGGACTGGGGAAGATGTTCGCCGCCGAAGTGCTCGGCAAGCGCGTCGTCGTGCAAGGTCTCTGGGTTGGAGGGTGGCTGTGGGGCAACCCCCTGCCTCACGTTGAGAAGGAAGAGGCTGACAAGCCTAAGAGTCCTTTCGCGGCCGCGCTCGGCGCGGCCGCGAGCCCGTTCCCAGCTACGAGCGCGCCGGGACGCACAACACGGCCAAGGTGATTAGATTGCATCAATTGCTGTATGTACAACTGCCATGTATTTCTATGCTCTACGCCATCTCGCGGAGGAGCGCGACCGCGCGCCCCGCCGTCGCCTTGTCGCCCTCCTCGGCCCAGGGCGTCTCCAGGAGGAGTTCCTCGAGCTCAGGCTCTGCCTCGTCGCTGACAGCGAGGTACAGCGCTTCGGCCGTGACGGTCCGGATCTGATGTCAGCTACTACCAGCTTGTTAAGCTTACACGAGGGAAGCGATGGGAGAGGAGTGAGCCGATGAATCCCGCGGCGCGCCTCTGTGTGTCGGGGTAGCGGAGGACGAAGACGCCGACGATGACGCGCATCGCGGCCTGCAGACGCTCGATGCTCTTCAGCGTCGTCAGACCGCGCGCAGCGAGGCCGAGCATGCGCCCCGCCTCCTCCTCGCTGGGCTCGATGCCAGCGTCCATGAGACGCGAGAGAGTCGTCAGCGCGGGGACAGCGATGCGGTTCGATGCCAGGTTCGCGGCGAGCACGTCGACGACATCGATGACGAACTGGCTCTCGTCGTGTGTCTGTAGCCACGGGATGAGGGAGCGCAAGCACCGCTCCGAGGTCGAGTGCACGACCGCACCGGCACTCTGCACGATTCCTGCCGCTACGCTCGCGTGAATCGAAGTCTGGAGCAGTGCCAGGCCGGCGCTGAACCACTCAGCGGAGGGACGGACGCGCCGCCCGCCGCCCTCAGCGATGGCCACCGCGTCCGCACCCGGCCAGTCCCAGACCGTATCGGCATTGGCGGCAAGGAGAACGCCCCACGCCTCCGTCGCTGCCCCCCGCACGACATCGAGCTTTTCGAACGCCTGCTTCGCAATACCTGCGATCGCTGGCGTGAACAGTTCCTGGGGAACGAGCTGGAGCGCGTTCGTCTGGCCTGCTATACCAGCCAGGACCTGCGCAATAGACTTGGCAGATGCAACACGCACCCACGAGCCGACATCGCCACGCTGATCGGTCGTGTAGTCATCCAATGCCTCTGTCAGCGTGCGCAGGATGCGCTCGTACTCCATCGCGCGAACTGGCGTCAGTTCAATCTCGTCACGTAACTTACTGAGGGGCACGCTATCTGATATCTGCATCGAGATCTCTGCAAGCGACTGTACGGCGTTCCGCCGTGTCTCGACGTCCGCCTTCGCGTCCTTCCCGAACTGGCTTAGGAGCGCGTCCAGAGGGCCGCTGACCTCGGCGGCGGTGCGGTACTGGTAGCTACCGAGGCAGAGGGTGGCCGCCTGCCGTGTCGAGGGGCGCGCGGCGTCGAGCTCGCTCATAGTTCGCCGTACGTAAGTCACACTGTTGTCGGGCTGCACCTCACTCATGACACGACACAGAGCCGCAAGCGAGTCGTGCACGTCGGTTTCGCGCCGCTGTGTCGCGGCAGAGAAAAAGCGCTCCAGTGGTGATAGGTCTGCGGAAGACGTAAGTGCCGCAGCGGCCAACTGGCAACCGCCGTTAACGATGTCGGCCGCATTCGTGGTGACGAGAGCGCCGGGGCGGACCTTCGTCAGCGCCTCGAACAGCTCAGTCTTCCCGTCGTCGCCCAACATGGGAGCAATACGGGACAGGGCGAGAAGAGCACCGTGCGCGCTCGCCGAGTCGAACGAAGAAACCTGCGCCAGCTCGCGGCTGACGGAGTCAGGGATATCGGCTGGGTCGAGCTGGAGGAGCGAAGCGAGTGCGGTAGCACCAGCCATTCGCATCACCGCATCCCAATGGCGAAGCGTGATGTTGTGCAAGTGCTCCCGGAACACCTTGCGATACCCTGCGTGGTGGGCTGCGGCGGGAGCAGCTTCCGTGAAAGCCTTGCGGCGAATGGACACGGAAAAGAAGTCGATCTTGCCCAGGACGTCGATGCCCTCGGGGAATAGCCCTGAGCGACCAACACCCTCCTGGAAGGCGGCGGAGGCAGCACGGCGCACACCGACCTCGCGGTCGAACACGGCCACGCTGGCCAGAGTCGTTGCCATGAGCTCGGCGAACGGCTTCAGCTGCTGTGGCGTGGCGGCGCGTGACAGCGACCACAGGACGTAGGACGCGGCGTCTCGCACGTTGGAGCCAATGCTGTGCGACGCCCGGCGAAGGTCAAACGTGAGCGCCTTCACGACCCAGGGGATGACCTCGTCGACGGCCTCGGCGGGAAGTAGGCCACGGCGCGCCAGTTCCGCTACGGCGAGACACACACCATGCCAGCGCGCTTCTCCTCGCGACGTCTCCTGCCCTCCAAGTCCCATCGTTCCGTTCCCTCCGGCGCTTCCTCCTGGGTCGATGACGGTGCCGAACTTGGTCAGGATGACCGGGTCATCGTCGCTTCCGGCGAAGAGTCCGATGACAGCCGAGACGATCTGGTCCGACAGCTCGGCCGGAAGAAGCGCCGCGATGCGAGCGAGGTACTTCGCTGCCGAGTATCGCACGATCGTGTCCTTGTCTCCGAGCGCGGACATGAGATCGTCGAGAACCTCCTCGATACCCTCGGGTAGATCGGCGTCGGGTTGATCTCGCAGCCCCGCTCCCAGGCAGGCAACCCACCAACGTCCGTTCGCCTTCGTCGCAAGTTTTCGGATAAGGCCAGAGGTCGCGCTCGTCGTGCTTCCCGCGAGGTGCGGGATAAGGCTCTCCTCGAAGAACGCTCGCAGAATGGGGAGCTCCTTCTGCGGAGCCATGCCAGGGAGCACCGCCAGGAATGAAAACAGCGATGCAACGAGATTCGCTTCCTGTTCCCTCTCTCCTTCTTCCAGAGCGGCAGACGCCCATTTGAGGAAACCAGGCAGACCGTCCAAAGCGTCCTCGCGCGCATACAGACGTGCCAGGATCAGCGCTCCGTACTCTCCATCCTTGCCAGGGTTTGACAGCAGCGGAAGAGCAAGTAGCGTGACTCTAACAGCCAATGGAGGTATCGGGACGGAGAAGAGCCGCTCATGCGTCGGGATATCCAGATTCGTCGGGACGTCCTCCGTGCTCAGCGCCGACAGACTGAACGGCACTGTCAGCAGCAGGGCAAGCCATAGGAGCAGGACAGCTCTCAGCTCCCAAGCTCTTTCGGAGGCAACAAGACTATGATGGAGTAGTCCTGAGCGGTCGGACGGGGGCGAAAGGACAGCGATCAGGTTGGACAGGTGCGGCAATGTGCTGGGGAAGTAGGGCACTGTGGTCAGCTATCACGCTGCAGACGGCCTGCACTTACCGACCGACTTCCATCCTCGGACTTTGACAACCCAGTTGAGAACACGACCTATCCGTGCAAAGCGTGCCGGGTCCGGCTCTCGGCCATCTGTCAAGAGAGCGAGTTGTCTCCCTAACGCCGCCATGAGTGGAGGTACAATGTCGCCCATCGCCGGGTCCAGGAGTCCAGGCATTGGGAGGTAGAAATCGAGCTGGTGTTAGTCTGTCAGCGGCGCAGAAAAACTCACGATTGCCCCCATTTTCTTCACGAGCTCGTCCTCAGCCTCGCTCTCCTCTGGACTCGGCGTCGCTTGCACATCGATGGCCAGGAATTGCTTCAGTAAGCCCAAAAACTCGTCCCGGTGGCCGAAGTTGCTGTAAGTGGGGTCGGAGTCGTCAACGACCTCAGCCAGGGCGGCTTCTCGCCTCGCGGGCGAGGAGGGCTGGGTACGTTGGACCATATGGCTCTATGCTAAGGATGGTAGGTTCGTCGTGGCGATCAGAACGCCGGTGACCAGTGAGTCAGCCGCATGGACACTCTTTCTGGACGCGTTCGCGACCATTCGTGCGGAGCCCCCCGAGGTCGGAACCAAATAGAGTTGACATGTTGAGCGAAGTAGGGGGCTGGCGACTAAGACGTCGATGCATCTCTCCTTCTATCGTGGTTTTCATTTCGGCTTCCATGGGTGCACTGTTAACGTGCTCTGAACGACGTTGGCTGGCTTTCAAAAGCCCCAAGTTACCCCGCAGCGGTGGGGCTTCGCGTCGGCAGTTCCAGCGCCACGATTACGTGCTGCGCTTTCTTGCTATTCACGCACCGTAATGTCCAACGAACCAGACCCACATCGCTGGGGATCACATCAAGACCGCGTCCCAGCCTTCTATGAGACTTGAGAAACTGAGGGGGGAGCTGACAGTCTAACGCTGATCTAGAAGCAAGGTGGCCGTACATGTGAACCCGGACCGGGCCGAAGACACTAGTGCAGATCGAGGGATCGTTGCTCTTACGCGATCTCATGCCTAGCCATCGTGTTTGTTTGCCACCCAGGCTGTTGCCGCCGACGGTAGGAAAGAGTGATATAACGACAGCTATCGCGTCTTTTGTTTACTTTCCATCCTCCTCTCCACTTTCGTTACTCAGCTCCCTCTTCTCTTCTTCCTCTCCACCCACTTCCCTGCCCTCTTTCTCCTCTTCGCACGTCCACTCCCTTCCTGCCTGATATTCTCACCTGCTCGTTGCCCATAGCATCCCAACTTGCCCATAGTATCCCAACAAGAACAACTCGAACATGTCTTCCTCCGGCCTGTCATCCCAGCTCACTCACCCAGTTTCCATGTCATACTCCGGCACAGTCTCTGAGACCGCCTCAGCCACGAAAGGGCCTGTTGCCCCCTCTCAAGGTACGTCACTTGAACTCCCATGTCATCTGCTGATACACTCACAGTCGATGCTTCAATTCCAGCTCTCGAAACTCTTGTTCACGAACTGCGTCAGTTCCGGGAGGACTTCGCCCCTCGAGCCGATGATCTTGGCCAGGACGACTCGGCCGCTGCCTCCACGCCCACTCGTGACCGAATCCTCCTCGTTCAAGTTCAGCAGCAGGCACTTCAACTTGCTGCTGCCGAGTATCAGCTCTTGACTGCCAAGCGGGACGTCAAGGACCTGCGCTCCGCTCTGGACAAGGCTGAGGCCGATAAGGCTCGCTTGGAGAAGCAGGCTGCGCTGAACGCGGCTGCCACGTCCGAGATCGCGACTATGGACGTGCTGAAGAAGGAGTTCACGAAGCTGAAGCACCATCTTGACTCCCGCTTGGAGCACTACCTCGGCCAATCCTCCCCTCAAACGATCGGCTCTGCTTCTTACTCCGCGCCAGCTCCTTCGATGTCACCCGTTGCGGTTACGAGTGCTCCGCCCAAGACTCGAGCAGCAAAGGTCAAGGGCCGCCAACCGCTCATTCACAGGTGGGAGGTCGACACTACGACTGCCTCACAAGGATCTCATCCTCTCGACCACTCACAGGACTGCGGTTGCTCTGTCGCCTGTCTTCAGTGGGCGGAGAATGTCCCTGTTGACACCACCACCGCCAACAGCGGAGCTCGGCACTGCAATCTCTACTCGTACTCGGCCTACATGTCACCAATCAATGCGGCCTTACTGAAGGGCAACCATCACGGCATGGAATGCAACTGCATCATTTGCATGCAATGGTCCAGTCCGTCGAGTCAAGAGCGCTGCCACTCTGCGTCCAACCACCCTTGCTCGTGCTACGACTGCAGCCTGGCCCACGTCCTGGCGGACCGAGCTGACAAGGATGGGCACCCCACGCACTCAGCCAAGAGCTCGATTCATTCGACCCACTCGACCTGTTACGAGCCCTCCGAATCACGCATTGGTCGCTCCACCCACTCCAGGGCGGTGAGCGAGGCGTTCGGAAACGACTCCTACTCGCTCATGCTGAACTACATGTTGAACTCGAACGTCGGCTCGCCTTCAGGCTCTGTCAAGCGAGTCTCCACTCGCTCGAGGGCCAACTCGAGCGCGGAAGCCGGCGGCTGGACGCCACCCAAGGCACCCTCCGTCTGCCCACCGCCTTTTTCTGTGCGCTGGACGTCCGGCCACATGTACCCATGATTCGCAACCTGTGTTCTCGAGTAACCTCACCGTCTTTACAACCTAACGACTTTCTCCCGTCAGTATAAATGGCCTAATGTATGTGCGTTGAATAGCTCGGAGCTGCCATCAGAGTGCCAGGATAATGTCAGTACAGAGCCGTCAGACTGCTTCCCATCCGCGTGAGCTGAATTGCGTACACCTTTTCCACTTGCTATACTGATATCAGATTACAACTTGGCCTGAGCCTGTCCGGCCCTCTTGGCGGCGGCCTTCGCCTTAGCCTTCTCCTGGAAGCGCTTGATGGCATCCTTGTGCTCTTGAGACCTGTGTCTCTCGTCGACGGCGGCCATCTCGTCAATGTTGACCTTGTGGAGGTACTTCCTCTGCTCCTGGGTGCGGACCTGGGCCTTACTGACAACGATGGAGCCGAAAGCGAGGTCCTCAAGGTAGTCCTGAACCTTCTTGATGACGGTCTCCTGGAATCCGTTCGGGTCGAGGATGCCAGCAAACAGGCCGGTGTGCCTGAGATCGTCCATCGGCACCGTCTCGGCGAGGTAGAGCAGGCGCGTCGTGAGCGAGTTACCAAACAGCGGGGGGAAGGTGACGGAGGAACAGCCCTCAAGCGAAATGCCGAGGCGGGAGAAGGGCGTCGTGAGGGTGACGTTCTCGACAGCGTAGACGAGGTCGAACAGAGGAAGGGTCGTGACGGTGATACCATACGCGGGGCCCTGGAGCGCACAAACAGCGAGCTTGGGGAAGTCGATCAGCATAGCGATGTACTTCGTCGCGGGGGATTCGGTGCGCGGCGTCTTCGGGCCGTCGGCGCCCATGCCGCCCGCACCGATGGCGGCGCCCGCTGAGAAGTAACGTCCAGTCGAGGTGCTGAGGGGTCAGCCTTTGTCCAGTTAAGCTTCGCTCCACCGATTGCGAGCACGCAGTCGCGTCGGCGACCGCCAAGCCAGTCGCACCGGCCAGCCCGGTAGTGGGATCTCGACTTTTCCTAGCGCTGACATCCAGCAGACTATGGCCCAAGCCGAACTCCGACATGTCTCGGGCATGTCTCGGGCATGCGCGCCTTCGGTCCTCGCCGTTGGAAACTCACACAACAACCGCCTTGATGTCGTCGTTGTCGCGCGCCCAGTCGAAGCCCTTAATGAGCTCGAGATACTTTTCTCCACCGAAAGCGTTCAGATTCTTGGGTGTGTCCAGGCGAAGCTCAAGCACTCCGTGCGGGTGCACGACGGGGATGACCTCGTTGAGCTCGGGGAGGGGTGCCATTGTGGTGTTTCTTCGGACTTGCGTTCCACCAGTGAGAGACGGCAGCGAAGGCAGCGACGGTAACGAGGGGAGGGGGTTGGGCAGCGAGGAGGGGAGTTGGGGGAGGGAGCGCAGGAGTGAGCGAATCATTTGAGATAGATATAAGGTGGGCTGCGAGCGAGACTAAGAACTAGCCCCCGGGTAGGTATTGCCGGCCTTACATAGCTAGCTGGAGATGGCCCCGCGGCCGTCGAAATATGGGCGGAAAGGCGGAGATGGCCGACCGCAGAGCCCCCCACCGAAAGATTGGGGATCGCCTTCCTCCTGTTCCTTGATGGAGCTGCTGTACCTTGTACTGCCTCTTCGTCATCAGCGCACGCTGCATTCGGAAGCTGCGGCCCGCACTTTGGGAATGACAGCTGGGTTGTACCCGCATCTGGGATGGGTCTCAATGCCTTGGCGAGGTGACGGCCCACGCCGTTGAGGCTCACGCGACGGTGATGGCGTACATCAATCCAAGAATGCGAATGCCGGACCGAGTCGGATTTCTATTCACCGATCTCGTGCCTCTCTGCATCACTCACCATAGTCTTCAGTGCACACTACGCGACTGCTAAGACCGTCGTCAGCAAGGCCATATCACTTCAGCTGCAAGCTGACGCTCAGTCGATGAGGTAATGCACAGTTTTGACATCTTCTACACAACAGTCTACTTTGGCTTGTGCGCTGATGTCAGTTCGATTCTCCGGCATAACAACTCACAATCCTCGTCCACCAGCGTGTCTTCGTCGACGCACTCTTCGACCCAGCTCGGGGTCACGATGTACTTGCGCTTCGGCCTGGGGTCAGCTGCCAGAGCCCCTCATTGAGCTTACAAAGACGCTGTCTTGCGCACAATCGACACGTAGCGCCCCGAGTCCTCGTCGTCCATGATGACATGCGTCGCGTCCATCAGATTCGTCACGATGCGGCCGCCATGCTCTTTCAGCAAACCTGCGATCTTATCGAGGCTGTGCTGGTCAGCTACCGGGGAGATCAGCGGAACATACCGCTCAATGGCGGCTGAAGGCGGTGCGGACGACGTCAGTTCGTTCAGCTCCGCATTCTCCGGCGTGTCAATGTAGAAGCTGAATGTCGCGAAGAGCGAGTCCTCATCGTACTCCATCGCTTCACCGCCCATCTGCTGTTAGCTGAACCATCTGAGAGACTCAGCTTACCTCGGACGTTTGGCCGGCCTGTCCAACAGGGAAGAGCGGTCGGTAACCCTCGCCGCCTTCTTCCTGCGTTGACTGAGTGACCCACAGGTTGGAGCCTGTAGATGGGGTAGGCAGCGTGGGGGACAGCTCCCTCGGCTCCTCTCCCCCCTTCTCCTCTTCCATTTCCTCCTCCTCTTCCTCCTCCTCTTCCTCGCGATCTTCTGCCTCATGGTGGCTAGATGCATCGCTGTCGTCGGCGGCAGCGGAGCGAAGGGCAGCTGAGAACGAAGCTGTTCGCCCCTCGTCATCGCCCATACCCCAGTCGACGAGCTGCTTCGTCGCATAGGTGCCAGCTCTGTCGACCGCGTCGGCCACGGCCGACTGCTTGTCATCATTCTCTTCGACCTCCTCCACATCGCTGTCGGCGTTGTCGGCGCCCGACTTCTCGTCGTACTCATCCAATGTTTGGTTGAATGCTCGTTGAGATTCAGCATCCTCAGACGCCACGACGAAGAACCTCATAGTCAGCTTTGGTTCACGTGGGCGGCTCTCACTCCTTGAACATAGGCAGCAGCTTGTTACGCTTGATGGACTCGTGGATCCAGCTCGGCTTGATAACACTGTTACCCTTCTTGATCTGGGCTTTCACGCGAGGCGCTGGTGGTCAGTTGGAGGGTATAAAACATCTCACTTTTATCGTCACAGGATATGACTACAGCAGAGTTGTCACCGAACTGGGCTTGCGTGAAGTTTCCGCCATGCTTGTGGACTAGGGACTCGAGTTCAGACTTCGAGTAATCTGGAGTTCCCTTCGGAATGACTGCGTGTCAGCTATGTCGTAATGTGGGAAGCTTACAGAAGGTAATACCATCGAAAATGCGGTCTGACACACCTTCGGCGGATAGTTTCTGGCCCTTGAAGCTCTCAAAAAGCTCTACCTTTCGCTTAGAAGTTACCTGGCGTCGTTTGCGCGAGCTACGGTCAGCTTGCACAGAGAAAATGTCAACTTACGTGCCCTGATCGTCATCTGTGTAACGCTTGGTGTCTTTTTGAAGAGCCTGCGTGAACTCATCCAGACTTAGCTAACGGGTCAGCTCGACATCGGGAAGAGTCAGCTCACGCAGTTCCACATGTCGCGATCCTGGGTCTCATCTGAGGAGGGGTGGCTGCGACTTTCTCTGTCCCAGAAGATGTAACGACAGCGTGGGAAGCGAAGCGTGTAGCCTGACCCGTACCCAGTGGCCGGGAAGACGATCTCAGAAGCCTTGACAGCAATCACGAACGAGTGCTCGGGTTCGATGTAGACGTCCGCTGCCAGTCAGCTACTGCGTGAGCTCAGACTCACGTTTGTCATCAATCCCAACGGGCCCCATGTCCATCCATGAAGGTGGCTTCGCCCGGTCGAATGGGATCCAGTGCTTTCGATGCTTAGAGCTGACCGTTAGCGGACACGAATGTAAGTCCAGCTTACAGAATCCATTCGTAGTCGGCAAGTGTCATTCCGGAGCCGACTCTGCAGAGGGTCGTGAATCTGAAGTCAGGAATGGCATGGCATGGCTCCTCACCTCGGCCTGTCTCCGTTGCCGTCGTCTTCTTGAGGAATTCGCAAGCCGCAAAGCAGACTGGAAATCTTGCCTGTGCGACCACCTTGGCCCCACCAGCCGCCAAGCACCAGTAGGTCCAAGTTCTGTAATGTCAGCTGCCGACATGCATCAGACGTACCTCTCCCATCTGGTCGGCGTACTCGGGCTTCACCTTGACCCATTCAGAGGAGCGTCCGTTTGTCACATATCGAGTGTTAGTCTTTTTGACGACCAATCCTTCTCCCCTGGAATGGTCAGCAGGAGCGTCTATGGCAGCTCACCTTTGCTCCAGAATCTCTTCCAAGAAGTTGCGGATGTCCTTCCCCGTCCTGCCCCTGCGCTCTTCGACAAACTCCAGGCGACCCTTGAAAGCATCCAAGTTGCTAAACAATCTGGGAGACCGGAGTAGTTTCTTCCTCTCGCCCAGGCGTCGATCTGTCAGGCACTTGCCGTTGAGATAGAGAATGTCGAAGACCTTGACTGGCGGTCAGCGCGGCTCATGTGAGCTCGAAAACTTACAGCAAGGTCTGGGTGCATTCTCATCATTCGCCTTGTCTGGACAGTCAGCAGAGCCGCCCACCCAAAACTCACCAAGAGCAGCAGTCTTCAGGGATCCGAAGGCGAGATACTTTTCCAGAGCCGGATCCCACACCATCATCTCGCCGTCCAAGATGACACTGAAAGTCAGCGATACCCAGCCAAACCTTTCTCACCTTTGAACTCCAGGCTCAAACGCAGCGGAAATGAACGGGGTCAGGCTGCCTTCGCCGACATGCGCGCCGTACAGGTACGCTGGGAATTAGATAAAGAACCTTGACATCAACTCACTGTAATCCTTCGCCTTCCGTGAGCAGTAGAACCACTGCGCTCCACCGCCACGCATGTGAAGCTGGATTCGCTCACCATCCAGCTTCTCCTCCATGACAAACTCCTGGTTGGGGCCGCCGACAAGCTTGGCTATACCATCATGGTTGGAGTTCGGGGAACGATGGCACAGCTGAGGGAGGAAGCATTTGAAGAGATCGATGTCCGCTTGCTGCGCTGTCAGCTGAGAAGGGCCAGCCAGTGTACTCACATGCTTTTCCAGCCTGATGTCCGGCTCGTACAGGGTCCAACATACGCGTTTCAAATCAGAGCAGACGTTAAACAGAGTACCGGCTTCTGGATGAAGACAACTGAGAACACCCTTCTCCTTCACCGATATCCTCAGGTCTACGGTCAGCCAAACCCCGGTCGATCGCACCTTTGAGGATAATCCTGATGATCCACTCTTGCTCAGCTGCAGTAGCCTTCTCGTTTACGGTACGCAGGATGGCTACCACGTCGGCACTGCATTGTCAGCTCCCTCGGCCCGTGGGTAAATGCGTTAGCTCACGCTTTCAGGTTGTGCCCCGCCAGCTTGTCGAGCACATCGTTTACGTCACCTATCGTGAGAGAGCCTTGCTCTACCGTCGACCGAGCCTTGATCTCGTGATATGCGACACGGGCAAAGTCACCACTCGCATTTTCCTTGCATCAGCAGCCAGCAGCAGAGCGGCGCTCACCTGCCCGTCCACAGGTGTTTTCCAGTTTTTGAGACGCTTGGCAGCATCTCCGTGCTTGTCGAGACCGAGCACCTCCGTGTATGCCCTAGCGAGGTTTGCTTCTTTCAGGTGGTACACAGGTCTTTCCCTATCACGCTGAGGTTTAGCTTGACAGATCATTTTCGATGCTCACGTCGGGCAACAGAAGACGAATGAGTGGATAGAAGTCGTTGCCGACCCTAGTCCTCCAGATTTGCATGAACCTTGTCAGGGTATCTATACGTTTCGCCGGCTTCTCGTTACGTAGGCGGTCCATCGTCGAGCACAGGATCCCAAAGGCAGGTGTGTCTTTGAAGTTGCGACAGTGCGCCGGACGCTCGAGTTGTGTGGCTGGGGCGAGCTGAGAGGATGCTGGAGCATCCTGGGACTCTTCCTGAGTGTGGGAGGGATAGACCTTGCCATCCCGATAGAACGGCATGGCGGCGCACAGGTCGAGGAAGGCCGTAGGGACGACAATGTCAACAACAAACTTCGGACGTGCGGCAACTCCAGATGATGTCAACTGGTACTGCGGGGCACCGGTCGGCGGCCAGGCGGCGGCCTGGGCTCTCGGAAAGTCAGAGTGGCGTCACGTGAGGGGCTAACACGAACTGTCCGGTCTCCTCCGCTCAGACTTCCAGTGTGTCTGCCGGATGAGAGATCTCAGCATGACCCCGACGGCAGGGCTGGCCGGAGTGATCGGACAGGGCGGCGGGCATCCGCGGAAAGGATGTGCGTGTAGGCTTCCATGCCATCCTTCGGTCGGTGGCCGCAGAGAGTCAGTTCATAGTGTGACGGGACGCGAGGCATGTTGCGACAATGCGATGCACCCAACACGCCACGTACGGAGGGCGCGGTGGGTGGTGGGGCAGCTATTGTCTTAGGGTGGAATGGGTTTGGGCGGCTAAAATATGAATAGCGGGATCAAACGCAGATTTGACTAAGCTAATCGCCGTATTACAGGGCAACAGGGCCGAGAGCCAAGGGTCAGGTCGCCGGCCGAACGTGGTTAGATCAGCCATGTCGCCCGCTGGGCCGACGGCACACGGCTCCACGCCCGAGGCTGACTTTCGCAGCGGAAATTCACGGTGGCCTGCGCGTCCTCGTCTCGTCCTGTTTAACGCCTCTCATCGTACAACTTTCGGACCACCCTCTTATCTCTTCATCACTTTACCGACCTCACCTTCATCGTTCGCTTCTTCAGTGACGACCTCTGTTCACTGAGCAGTCCGCTCTTTCGATCTGTCTATCCTTTTTCTTTAATCGCTCTCATCCTCTCTTCTCCTTCCACACGACTCCCTCAGCTCCACATCTCAACATGCACCAGGCTCGCATTTTCGCCAACGCCGACGTGTCAAAGCGTGAGTCTACTGACTAAGCAAGAGGCACGGCCGCTAACTCATCAGGCAACACCCGCAAACAATGCTGGATCACCTACAACGGAAACGTCTACGATGTCACCGAGTTCCTCGAGGACCACCCGGGTGGCGATGACCTGATCCTCAACGTTGCCGGCGGAGACGTCGGTACCATTATGGCCGACCCGACCTCTCACGCTCACTCGACCTCTGCCTTCGAGATGCTGGAGGAGTTCAAGATCGGCGAGCTCGGCGGCGATGAGAAGATTGTCTCGGAGGACTGGGTCCCTGACGTTGACTTCCATCCGGACGAGACCAACGTCAAGTCTGACTACGACAAGAACAAGTTCCTTGACCTCTCGCGTCCTCTCCTCATGCAAGTCTGGGGTGCTCCTTGGTCCAAGGAGTACTACCTAAGCCAAGTGCACAACCCCCGCCACCTGAAGGAATCCGCGCGTCTGTTCGGCCCCGACTTCCTCGAGATGTTCACCCGCACCAAGTGGTGGGTCGTGCCCATGGTTTGGGGTCCCATCACCGCCTTCCTGTTCTATCTGTCGGCTCTGCAGTTCACCAACTCGGCGATCACGGCTAGGGATCTGTTGAAGCTGCCGCTGCAGATGCCTCTTCCCGCTCCCAGCGCGATGGGCCTCGCCAAGACGATCCCTTGCTTCCTGCTCGGCAACGTCATCTGGACGCTGCTCGAGTACGGCATGCACCGGTTCCTGTTCCACATTGACGACCACCTCCCGGACCAGAACTGGGCGATCGTCCTGCACTTCCTCCTGCACGGCATCCACCACTACCTGCCTATGGACCGTCTGCGTCTCGTTATGCCCCCGCTCCTGTTCTTTGTTCTCGAGACGCCATTCACCAAGCTCGCGCACCTCATCTTCCCCAAGGCGATTGCGAACGGCATCATCGCGGGCGCTTTTACGTTCTACGTCCTCTACGACTGCTGCCACTACGCGCTCCACCACACCCGCCTGCCGCAGTACCTTGCCGAGCTCAAGCGTTACCATCTGGCGCACCACTACAAGAACTACGAGCTTGGCTTCGGTGTCACGTCCAAGATCTGGGACGTCGTTTTCCACACCGAGCTGTTCATGTAGACGGTGACGGCCAACGACCGGCACGAGTTATGAGCAGAACGAAAACCACATCCTATTAAAGCCGTCAAAGGACGATTAATGACATACCCGCGAGCGACCAGCGAGCGATCTATAGAGCCATGTACAAGATAACTGAAAACGAGAAGGCTGGGCCTGATGCAAAAACCTCTCTATCCTCTTGCTTGTCTGATCCTCGACACTGGCCGGCCACTTCTCTAACCGAGAACTGAGGTAACGATTCGTGACGTTGCTGACAACTGAATATGGCATGAGTGGGTGGCCGCTTCGGCCAATGGGGCGAGACGCATCGGGGCGAGCAGTAGTTGCTTTCTAGGCGTTCTACGGTGCGATGCGGCCCTGGCGACGGCGGTCCTCGGACAAGGCAGGAAGCACGGTGATGATCGCACTCCACCTGGGAGCCTGAGCCTAAGTCTGAGTCCGATATCCAGACGTTCAATCTGACATGGCCTGCACCCGTACGCGGAGCGCTCTGTACCTTCTGCCTCTGTGCAGAGTGTCCTTCCCTTCACGTGCTCCGAAGCTTATCGCCTACTCCGCCGCGCCGTGCATGTGGCCAGGAATAGTCTGCCGAGCAAATCCGTTGACAGAGACTAAATCTGTCAGTGGAGCCCGGTATGCAAGCGTAACCTGCGTCGTGCTGGAATGTCAGCCTTAGCGTTCCCCAGGAAGCAAAGTCTGCTGGCTTGAAATCTCGCGGGAGACGTGCGTGGCGCGTGGCGGAAAATCCTTCCCCATGGGGATGGTACCGGCAATCTCAGCGTCCCGACGTCATGTCCACAATCTGCAATCCTAACATTTCTGCAATCTCCAACTTCACCATGGCTCCCTCCTATCGATATTCAAGACATAAGCTGCTGTCGGAGCTGCCGAAGCTGACACCGGAGCAGGTTGCTGCGTGAGTTCTCCACTCGTCTGTTGTGCTTGCAATGATTTCTAGACGTTCAGAGGAGCGGGAGGGTGACGGCGGTCTCCGCCGATCAATAATGGTGTTGAGTCACTGGCCCCCGCTGTCCCCAAGCTTCTGATACCACTGTCAGTTGCCTGCTGAATACACCACACAACAACTCGTGCACCCACAATGGCGCCTGCGGTGCCCACCTCCCGCTCATCGCAGCAGCCGTCGCTGACAACAGGAAACCCCGTCTCGTCGCGTCGAGCAAGACGACACAGGTGTCACACCAGCAGTCGATGTGGTCTGCGCCGCCGGTGAGCGTCCTCCTAGTGCACAAGGAGTGCAGTGACGTGGTGAAGAAGGCGGTTGGCGAAATCCTCGCTTATTTCCGGGACACCTATCCTTGTGTGCGGGTTCTGGTCGAGGGGCACACGGTGCGGGATCATCCCGACTTCGATGTAGTCGTTATTGGTGAGTCCTATCAAGCGGTTAAGAGCTGACGCACAGATGAGGGAACGACACCTCACGAACTGTTTCCGTACGCACACCTTGTCCTTTCCCTCGGTGGCGACGGCACAGTTCTGCATGCCGCTTCCTTGTTCGGCCAGGGCGAATGCCCACCAGTCCTCTGCTTCTCGATGGGCAGCGTCGGCTTCCTGCTCCCCTTCCACATTGCATCCTTCCGAGACGTGCTCGCGCAGACTCTGTCCGGAAGTGTTTCGATTCTGTACCGCATGCGTATCGAGTGCCGGTTCCTTGACAAGGACGGCAAGAGGATCGAAGGCAGTCCCGAAAGTTGGCAATGTATGTCTATGGCGAGCAGCGCGACATAGCTAACCGCAGGTATGAACGAGGTGGTCCTCCATCGCGGGAAATATAGCCACCTGGCGGTGCTGGATGCATACCTCGATGATCAGCACATGACTGAGGCCATTGTAAGTAAAATTACCATCGCCATCGCCTTTGCTGCAGCACTCCTCTCGCGTCTGTGCGGCAGAGCTGACCCCAGTGTGACGGCCTCATGTTGTCAACTCCGACTGGAAGTACCGCGTACAACCTTTCCTCAGGCGGTCCCATCGCTCACCCTGAGGCGGACACACTGCTTCTGACCCCGATCGCGCCTCGCTCACTTTCATTCCGCTCTGTCGTGCTGCCAGGCGACGCCAGCGTGCAGCTGCAGATCTCGCCACGGGCGCGCGCACCCGCCACGCTGAGCCTGGACGGACGCGAAGTTGGCAAGCTGGGCAAGGGTGACAACGTCGTGATCAAACGGAGCAAGTGGCCGATTCCGTGCATCGAGCGCGGAGGGGGGCCCGGTAAGGGATGGTTGAAGGACATCAAGTGAGTTGAAGGAGGTGTTCAGTGCTGACCGCAGTCAACTGCTTCTGTTCAACTCGGGCTTCGTGAACAAGGCAAAGCTGTAGCCATCCATTTGTTTAGACACAGGCGTTGTAGACACGGGAGGCGAGTTTGTAGACCAAAGATGTTATATGGCACCCCCGAACATGAAACACGAAGCACCTCGGAGGCTGGAGCCCCATCACGGATTCCGGCGCCGAGCGGGCGCCGATCGTGTCCACGACGAAGATGCGGTGGAGCCGTCGACGCGGCCAGCGAACCTGCATCTCGGCCTGTCGTTGCGACATGACGCGCTCGGTGGAGCAGGGAGGGGATTGGCTCAGTCCGTTAACCTAACTCATGTCTGGGTCGGATGTCGGGGAGCAACCTACGGTCGGTGGATCGGTGGAGGCCGAGCACTGATCGACGCTCGGTGATGTCACGCGCAGCGGCGATCCTGTACCACTTGTTTCGACCGAGGACACGAGTCCACCACACGTTCGCGCTCCATTTTTGGTAGATGCTGGGCTGGGGTGTGGAGAGAAGAGCTGTGTGCGTAGCTACGGACCGACAACCCGGACGTCCGGACTGCCTTGCCCGCCCGCTGCTTGCGGGCGAGCCGGCTTCAGCGCACTATACGAGGTACAGAGTTCTACGGCCCGCGTAGCTCATGTGGAGCGCTGATATGCGTGTTTCGACCAGAGTAGTGCTGTACGTGCAGAATGCATCCAGAGTGAAGAGCAAGGCGCGCTAGGCCCCTGGTGCCCCAAAGGCGAGAACGCTATCCGGGGCTAGTGGTACTATCGCACGCTACACCAGTGCTACCACGGCGTCAATGTGGTGCTACCCAAGCTACTGGAACACAGCCTCGCTGTTCCCCTCCTCTCCCCTGAATCATGCACGTTCAGCTGGTTTGTCAGGTGGTCCAGCTGAGAGGCATGAGAAGGGGGAGGTATGACACAAGCGAAGCGCAAGCTAGGTGACATCAACGGCTTGGGCTCCACAATCTCGTGTCCCGGTCCGAGTTCGGGTCGATCTCGTCGGACTCCAGTAAGGAGGGGAAGGACTGGGTGAGTTCCCCTTGGTCCCTCAGGTCCAACGCGCCCCTCGCCTGTCTCTCGTACCTTATGTCTGCAACCGCCAGTTGACAACTGCGGCGTCTGCGGGCAGCGGCCGCAGCAGTCTCACCTTCCAACCCACTGCACGTAGCTTTGGCTGAGCCAGGTTTGGCAGAACCAGGGGCGGACCAGGCCCACAGAGCATTCAGTAGAGCTTCCGCGGACAACCCTCTTGCCTCATGAATGCATACCAGGAACGCCGACCCCGTCTTTTTGCCCTTGGAGCAGCATTCAAGCCCAGGTCGAAAGCCAGCCAGGCACGGGAAGGTACAGGCAGAACCCAGATACCGCTTCCTCTGCTTACCTGCTTCCTCTCACCAACCGCTTGCTGATGAAGCTTGCTCAAAGCTTGAGGCAGGCTCAAGGGCCCGGAGGACCTGGTTTTGGAACTGGTTCAGTCTTTTCGTTCTGATTCGCCCGCCAGATGGGCCGGCCCTAGGTCATCCTTGCTGGGCCCTTGCCTGCCGCCTCTTTTCTGTTCTGCGTTTCTAGGGCCGCCAGGATCACCGCTGGGTTGCGTAGGGCCGCCGACAGCCTAAACCAGGGCCGGTGCAAGCCTTCAGGGTTCCTTACAGCCTGCTCTGGGCAGCAACCAGAGCCCAACTGACAGTGTGCAGGCTCTCGTCTGTAGCGAAGACAGAGTTTGATGCATCAGAGTGGGACATGCAACCACAGAAGAGGGCAGCGCGTAGCGAGGTACAGGTCATAATAGGACCTGCAGCAGAAATTACGCGCCGATTACATTTGCAGATTTTCGATTTGGAAGCTTGCCAATTCACGAGCACGCAGATTGGAATTAAGTTAGGCCTGGTCAGTGTGTTCCTTGGAAGTTGGTTCAGTGGGATCGGTCTCCAGCCTGCTCTCGGCGGCGGCGGTTCTCCCGGATGCAGACCGCTGGAGCGAGCGGACCGCGTCGCCGGACTACAGACTACAGGGTGCTATTAGTGCCGAGGAACACGAAGCTGCGGCCGATACCGAACCCGACAAGAGGAGATACGTCGTTGCGCAGGTTGCAATATAGAGCACCAGGCGCCCGATGGATGTTCTATCCCCTGGCCGGACCGAAAGTCAGATGACGACTCGCTCGCCTCGTATCATCACATGAAATTGCCACGAGGACGACCACGAACATGGGGAAGAAGGGGTGCAGCCATGGGGTACTGGGTGCCGGCTGCGCCGGTGCGGGGGTGGGTGACAGCATGACGCGGGGCGTTACGCCAGCTGACGGTGGTGCATGGCCTGATGGCAGCTGGATCTACAGGATGCAAAGCTGCGTCCTGCGTTCCGTTTCGTCGAAGCCGCTGCATGCTTAAGCTCTAAGGCTGGCTGGAGAGCTGACGGCTTGACGGGCTACAGCCTTGTCCCGCTCCTCTCCCTCTACGACCTGACTGCTTGTCCTCTGTCCAGAGACACTTGAGCCAAAGCTACGATGCAACAGACTGAGGCTGGGTCAGGAGGGTCTGGTTGAATAAGAGAGCATTAAGGTCGGACTAATAGGCATAATTAAGCTTTGGGCTAAATGGTCATACCGCCGGTTACAACGTGACGGGAGCAAATGAAAATGAGCGCTGGCAGCTGCCGCAGGTCTCATGCCCCTGGCTGGTCCTGCGTGGCCCTGCGTCTGTGTCCCTTGCCCCTGGGGAAAAACCCTGTGCCCTGGCTACCCAGGTCTTGAGGCTGCAGCGTCGTGCTCGCTGCCACCCAGGACGGCCAAGACCCAGTCCTAGAGTCGACCCAGCTGCCATCACCCATCACCCACCCCTCATGCCCTCCCCATCCATTCATCCACCCCCGAACACCACACCCCTTCTTTCTGCCCTCCCCTCTGCTTGCCCTCCCCTCCCTCTGACCTCACCGCGAACCGTTTTCCATCCATAGACACCATCCACATCTTGACATCAATCCTCCATACTCACACCACACACCCGCAACGCAACAGTGAGTGGCCTGCCCCTGCGTCCTCGTTTGCGTCCGAGCACCCGACAGCCGACAAAGGCCCCGGCGGCACACCCGCACCTACCAACACACGACTCTGCGCCGCCCCGAGTCTGACTGCCGCCTCGACAGATCAGCTCATGTTCCCTCCCTTCGACGAACAGACCCGTATCTCACCATCCTCTTCCACTCTTCCGATTCCCCACACTCGCTTGAGAACCAGCTGACATCCCATCCAGCATCCAGCGCTACGGCCCGGCCAGTGAACCCGTCAACCGCCTCCCGCCCTTCGTCATCGCTTTTCTCTCCTCCGCGCGCCGCCAATCCATCTAGCTTCGTGACGCCGACAGAGTAACAGCACCTCTCGACAGCATCTCCTCTCTCGTCAGCGCGCGGGTCCAAGTGACCTAGCCGCCGCCAATCATCGACTCGCTCGTCGTACCCTCCATCGCCGTTCGTCCGGCAACGTAGTGACCCACCAGGAAAAAGACTTTGTGCGCCTTTGTGTGTCCGTCGAGTCCCATAGCTCCTCCCCCCACCGCGGATTCCTTCCTCCTTGTAACGACCCATCCGACCGTCCAGCCGACACATCCTCAACCGGCACCTTCCCACAGCGGTGGCAAGCCAGCATCCATCCCACAGCATGTCCAATTTTGGGCAGGCTTTCCAGAATGCTGGATTCGACCCCTCTATTCTCTATCAGCTCCCGAACAACGGTGGCAACGTCAACCCAGCGGCCCTCAGCGGCATGACCGGTGGCGTTGACCAGAGCCAGCAACAGCAGGGCATGCAGGGCTTCAACCTCAGCAACGCCGCCATCTCGAACGCGCTCGGCGGCACCACGAACAATGTCGGCGGTGCTGCCGCCGGTGGCGGGGGCGCATTACCCACCAACTGGTTGAATTCTTTCAACTCGCTCCAGTCCCACGCCAGCCAACAACTCGACCAGCGAGCACGGCAACAACAGGCGATGGGACAGCAGCAGCAGAACGCAGGCCAGACCCCTAACCTCATGGGCTCGGCGCCGTCACAGTTTGACCTCGTGAGTGATGCACCGGGAGTGCGCCATACTGACCCGCTTTAGCTTCGTATGCAGGCAGTCCGTGCGGGCGTGACAAATGCGGGGGGCCAGACACCGAATCCGGCCGTCCTCGCCCAGCAGATCCAGCACGCCCAGCAGCAACTGCAGCAGCAGCGATTCCAGCAGGCTCAGCAACAGCAGGTCCAGCAGCAGATCCGGCCCGGTGTTCAGCCTCAGCAGCCGATGCAGCAGCAGAACGCAACCCAGCTCCAGCAGAACGCGGCGCAGAAGGCTGCCGAGGCCCTTTTCAACGCGAAGGTAAGTCCGTCGGTCGAACATGTCTGACTGATTCGGCAGGACGTCAGTGGCTTGCCCCCGCAAACAATCAACCAGTACGCCGCTTTGATCCAGAAGGGAGGCATGGGCACCCCGGAAATGCGGGCTGCGATGCAGCGATTGTGAGTCGCTTATCCAGTCTTCTTCCGCTGACATCCCCAGGCAGCAAGTGCAGGCCGCGCAGCAGGCCGCTAACAAGAACGCGGCGGGAGGCTCAGGCCTGGGCGGTGTCGACCCGAACAACAACAGCGCGCCGTTGATGACAACCAATCCTCTGCAGCCACAGGCCCAAGTGCCCGGCTTACCTCAGTCCGCACAGACGTTGACTGAGGCTCAGCGCCGGGAACTCTTTGCCAACCGCATCAAACAGAGTGGCCTGACACAAGCCCAGCTTCTCGCTCTTGCCCAGCAGCAGCGTGCTGCGCAGGGACAGCGGTTAAGCGCCGGCAGCCTTGCTCAGCTCCAGCAGGCCGGCCTCTTCGGCTTGAACGGCAACCAGCCTCTGCCGCCGCATCTGCAGCAGCACCTGCTCAACCAGCTCAAGCAGTCGCAGATGGGTAACCAGAACCAGCAGCAACAGCAGCAATCCCAGCAGCAGCAGCCTGTCCAGCCCCAGCAGCCGCAGCAACCCGGTCAACAGCAGCAGCAGCCACAGTCTCAGCAGCCGCAACAGCCTCAACAACAGCAGCCGCCCCAGCGGCAGGTTCCTCAGCAGCAAACGCCCCAGCAGCAGCCTCAGCAACTGCAGCAGCCGTCCCAGCCTCAGCAGCAGCAGCCTCAACAGCAGACGCCTCAACAACAGCCTCAGCAACTGCAGCAGCAGCAGCAGCCGCCACAGGTTCCGATCATGCAGAACCAGGGGATGCCGAACATGGGACAGAGTGTCCCGATGGCGAACCAGCTGTCGCAGAACGCCCAGCAGCCGGGTGCTGGTGGGGTCGGGGGCGCTGGCGGACCGTGGAACATGCAGCAGACCGCTCCGACGCAGAACTTCCCCCCAGAGGAGGACTGGCTCCGCGTCCTGCGCAGCCTGCACCAGCGCCCCGATCTGCAGTACCCGCTCGTGAACGGCAAGCCGGTCAACCTGTACCGGTTGTTCGCTTACGTCTTCGCCTACGGAGGTTACCGCAAGTTTGACAGCCAGCCGATCGACAAGCTGTGGACCACCGCCGCTCAGGCGATCGGCTTCCTCCCGTCGAACCAGCCTGGTGCCGATCCTAGCACGATCGCGCGGCAGATCTCGGAGGTGTACCACCAGTTCCTGAGCCGCCTGGAGGAGCTCTGGATGCAGAACCTGCAGGCCGGGCAGCGCAACCAGCAGCAGCAGCAACCGAACCCCGGTGTCCAGCAGAACGCCGTGCGCCCCCAGGGTCTCATGCCGCAGCAGAACCCCGGGCAGCAGTCGACGCCCCAGCAGGCTCCTCAGCAGTTGCCGCAGCAGCAGCAGCCTCAGCAGCAGCAGCAGCAGATGAACGCTCCGCCAAACCCTCAGCAGCCGGGGCAGATGACCAATGGCTTGACGCAGGAGTTCATGAACGCGGTTGCGCAGAACCAGGGCATGACCCTGACCGAGGAGCAGCAGCGCATCATGCGGGCTCGCGTTGCGCATGCTCAGAGCATGCAGCAGCAGGCTCAGCAAAACCAGCAGAACCAACAGAACCAGCAAAATCAGCAGCAGCAAAACCAGCAGAACCAGCCGACGCCGCAGAACCAGCAGCAGCCGACGCCGCAGCAGAACCAGCCTCCCCAGCCAAACCCGCACCCTGTCAGCTTCCAGGAAGTTGTCGCGAACCTTCGACACAAGGAAGCTCAGCTCGAGGCTGCGTTCCTGAACACGCGCAAGCAGACTGTTCAGATCCCGCCGGAGCAGCAGGCCGAGTACCGCTCTGTCCTGGAGAGCGTCGTCCGTCTTGCGACCGAGGCCAAGCAGAGGAGTCCGCTGTTCAGCGTCGTCGCCCAAACTGCTGAGGACCGGACACGCTGCCACGGTCTTGTTCAGCTCACCGCCATCTGCTCTGCCGCCGTCAACAAGACGAAGAGCAACCAGCCATGCTTGACGCTTAAGGAGCTCGAGGGCGTCCGCAACCGCCTCAAGCTTGTCATCGACGAGGCTTCGGTGCACCTGCAGCAGGCGATGACCGACCCGAACATTCGCAAGCGCATGCAGTCTCTCACCAACCACAACCAGACTGAGGCGATGCGTGCTTCCGCGGCCGCCGCCAACCAGCAGAACCAGGCTGCTCAGCAGGCTCAGCAGCAGCAACAACAGGCCCAGCAGCAGCAGCAGCAACAGCAGGCCCTGCAGCAACAGCAGCAGCAGCAGATGAACGCCGCTGCTGCCACCAGCAACAACAATAACGCTCCGGCAACGACGAGCGCCAACGCCAATACGCCTCAGCAGGCGGCGCACGCTCTGAGCCCTGAGATGCTCAACAACCTCATCAAGCGACCGCTGAAGCAGGAGGACCTCAAGCCTCCGCCACTCCCTAAGAGCCGGAAGGCCAAGGTCTCCGAGTCCCCGAAGCCCGCGCCTGCGGACGAAAAGACGCCGCGAACACCAGCGGCCGCTACGACTCCTCAGGCTGAGGCGTCGACGCCGTCAACAGTAGCTCCGAAGCGACCGGCGAAGCGTAAGAGCTCCGTCGCTCAAACCCCGAAGTCGGCCAAGCGAGCAAGGGCCGAGGAGGATGCCCAGAGTGAGAAGGCGCCGACACCAGCAGCCCCGACTGCCCCCACGCCTCAGAACTTGGAGTCGGCCCCGACGCCTGGCAGCACCTCTGGAGCGACGCCGGCGGCGGCTGGTTTCTCTGGTAACGCTATCAACGTGTCCCGGGCGACGCACGCGGACTACTTCGCACAGCAGCAGAAGGGAGCTCAGCAGGAGCGCGAGCAGAACGCTGCTTTCTTCGCTCAGCGACGGGCCGTTGGCGCTTTCGACGGCGACGTGAACGCCGCGCTCAACATGTGGACGTCTGCCCAGATGGTGCCGCCGCAGGGCCCGGCCCCGCCACCCCCTCTCGGCGACGGACCCGGCGGGGTCACGTTGATGGCGCAGACCGACGACGCGCTTGCGGACCAGTCGTGGCATGATTTTATAAACGAGCAAAATTTTGACCCAGATGAGCCGACACCGTTGCTGACGCGATGTCGGTCTCTTGACACCGACCCCGAGTGCAGCCCCCGCGACGGCGACATCCTTGGTCGCTCCCCGCTGACGGCGATGCACGCCCACGCAGTCGGCATGCACCCTGGCGCCTTCGACCCGAACGACAAGTTTGCGACGCGGCGGATCCCGCTCATGAGCCCGTCGGCGCAGCTCTACAATGGCATGCTGTTCGTCAACACCGAGGTCGAGCACCCTGGCGCGATGGAGCCCTTCCTCTGATCTGGTTGATCTGCACCCCCATTTATCAACTCCTATATTCGATTCATTATATATTATTGTTCTTTTCCTCTTCTCGACTTCTTTTCTCCGGTTTGACTTTCCGCTTCCGCTTCCCCTTTTTCCTTCTCTCCTCTGCGACTATCCTGGACTGGGTGACGAACGATGGCCTCGGACAGGCGATGTGTGTGTATTGTGTCGTTGATAGAAACCTTTATCTGAAACAGCTTAGCGGATGGCCCAAGCGTCCGTTGCGAAACGCAAACGAGTGTGCCCATGTAGTAGTAGCGTACATGCATAATCTGAAGACTCGAAGACACGATTGAAGGAGTCGAAGGAGTTGAAGGTTGGGCGCGATCAAGGGTGACGGAACGACGGAGCAACGTTTGTTATATGTCGCCTCGTGCGCCTCGTGGTGCCAACCTTGTGATTCTGAGGATGGGACCAGAAGGGCGTTGGCGATTCAGCCAGGAGAGAGTGAGAGGTCGCGGGTGCTCGCATTGTCTGTTCCGTGTCCTGTGTCCTGGCTTCCTGAGTGTTTCGGATGTCTCGCAGGGGATTAAGTGATTGGGTGACAGGTGCGTAATCGAGGTGCTTCGCTGGATTAGCTTCTGGGGCTTGGAACATTAGGAATGCAGCGTAATCACTGGATCTCACTGGATTACGGGACCACGTTATAATTCTGTTAGGCTGCGAACCTTGACCAGGCTGGGATGGCACGCCTGGCTGGCTACGCCTGGCTGTTGGGCGGCTACAGTAGTGGTGAGCCTTGGGCCGAGAGGCGAGGGCACTGAATTCGAGCTTCGCCGCTGGGGGCTCCTCAGTCAGATCCTCCTACGTAGGCTCGGTCGTTGTTTGGTCCATCGGCCAAGCGGTCCGCCGCAATCTTTCATGACCTCGAGACCACCGACTGCGCCAGCCCACACAACCCATACACACACCTGCAATTGCTGCATCTCGATCACTCAACGATCTCACACTCACTTTCCCCCGTTCGCACACTCCTCCCCCCGTCTTCACAGCTGCGACTCGACTCCGCTTTTTATCGCATCTCCGCTCGGGCCCCTTCCCTCTCACCCTCACGTCCCTCACCCTCCCGAGCGATACTACCCCGCCCTTGCGCAGTTGGTAGCGTAGCCCCTCGCTCCTCCTCCAATCTTCCTCTGCAGGACTCATTTTCTTCAGCCATCAGCCACTTCGCCACCGTCCCTCACATAAACGCCTCCGCCCAAGTTTGTCAAGCACTGCTTTGCCAATCCCCGCCTCTTCCTCTCAGTGTCGCACGCACTTGTGCATACCACCACGAGCTCTTCGCTTAGGTCCACTCCTCTCACCGCCTTCTACCGACCCGGCTCCCGACCCCGCCTCCGCCTCCATCAGTCAACCCGAACCCGCGCCTCTTCTCTCCGCGCGCCCCGAACCACCGAGCCCGAGCACGCATCACGCACGACTCGTATCGTCCGTCACCATTCCTTCGTTCACAATCATTTCACTCAACGCAGAACACCGACTCGACCCTCCGACTCGGTCCTCTCCGTCACACCGCCTACACCACATTCGTGTCAGCTGCTCGCTCTAGCCCCCCTCGGCCCGGGAGGAGACGCACACGTTCCACTATGCCTTCCTCAAAGTCGAGTCTGGACAAACGCGATGTCTACTACCGCAAAGGGAAGAGTGACGGTTAGTATTGCCCCTTCTTGCTCGTTCTGTGCGATTGACACAGCTCGAAGGATACCGCGCCCGGTCGGCTTACAAGCTTCTCCATCTCGGTGAGTCTACACAGCGCGCAGCTCGCGACCCCGGACATGGCGATTACAGGTACGCCGAGTGCGGGGCGTCGCCGCTCCGAATGTAACGCCCACCGTCCTGTCTGGTCCGACGCGAGCTGTTCTAATCCTGGAATCTTGGCCTGATCCTGACACTCCGCTGCAGATGAGGAATATGACCTGTTTACCGGCGTCAACACTGCCGTCGATCTCTGCGCCGCGCCCGGATCGTGGTCGCAGGTGCTTGCTGCGCATCTCAAGTGAGTCTCTAGCCCGTACTCGGCCAGGCGCATTTCTTCCGGCTGGACTCGCACCTCGCACCGCGCGTTCAATGTTCTGTCCGTCTTCCCTGGACTGGGCACCGTGCTCGACCCAAACCCTTAAGCCCCAATGTATGCTGACAGCGACAGGCCCGGTCGCGCTGGCTCCGACTCACGCATCGTCTCGATTGACCTGCAGCCAATGGTGCGTATTGTGTACGCCGCGGCGAGTGGGTGACTGACCTCTTTTGCAGGCACCTCTGGCCGGCGTCACAACAATGCAGACCGACATCACCTGCCCCGACACAGTCCCTCGCGTCTTGGAAGCCCTTGGCGGACGGAAGGCTGACTTGGTCGTCTGCGATGGCGCCCCCGACGGTACGTACCACACGCTCAAGCCAGCACTAATCCCCGTGTCGGACAAGCTGACGCTCAGTTACCGGTGTCCACGATCTCGACGCCCATCTCCATGCGCAGCTCATTTTGGCGGTACGTGATTGCGAAGCTCGAAGCGTAATAGCATAGCGTGTATCGCGCAGTCGCACGCGCGCGCGCCATCGCCCGATCGCTCAGTGCCGGATCCTAGTGCATAACGCTGATCATCCCCAGGCCCTAACACTGTCGTTGACGCTAATGGCCCCTCACGCGACCCTCATCTTCAAGATCTTCTTGTCTCCTCTCGATCCTCAGGCAGCCATCCTTCGCTCGCAGCTCTCGACCTTCTTCCCCGGCCCGCCTCCCGGACAACACATTGACGAAGACGAGGACGACATGGCCGGAAAGCCTGGGTACGACCGGATAGGGCGTCGGGGCGGCGTCTGGGTGCGTAAGCCTAGGAGTAGCCGCAAAGGTAGTGGGGAAGCCTTCATCGTTTGCCGCAACTTTGACCCGACTACTGTTCCTCTACCGAATACCATCTCGCCTCAAGCCTACCAGACGTTCAAGCGCGACATTGGCTCGACGCTAACCCTCGAGTCGCTCTCTGCGCTGAGCACGAACGGCGGTATCGACCCGACCTGGTCTGAACGCAAACGATACGTCAACGGCGGAGACCTGAACGGCAGCGTCCCAGCAGCTGGCATGCACCTGCCGTTACCGTCCCACCGGAGGGACTCGTCACTCAAGAGCCTTGACGAGATCCCTTCCCCCATCGACACGCGTGCGAGCTTCATGTCGTCGTCGCCTATAAGGGAGCAACTGTCCGAGTTCGAGGATTTCCGCCGCGGCGTCAACATGTTTCGGCCAGTGTCGCCTGCGCCGAGTGACTCATGGACAGAGTTCCAGGGCCTTAGGAGCGCGACTGGGACGCCAGTCGCGTCCAGTTTAGAGTCGAACGGCTCGGCGGCTGGCTCGAATTTGACGCCTGTGCGAAACAAGGCACTAAATGCGACGCCAATGTCGAATTCGAAGACGGACGCGTTCTTCTCGACATCGACCACGAATGTTTTACCGACGCCTCCGTCGCCCCTGCCCAAAACAACTGCGAGCAGCACCTCCCCCACAATCACAACTTCTCCTCCGTCCTTACCGCTTCCTGCTACGCCTCGAACGCCAGCTTTAGGTCGTGGCGTACCGCCGAACATGCGTGCACGAGTCGTGACTACCCCCGGCACCCCGCATGCACTCGACATGAACCACCTCTTTCCGCCCGTGTCCCCCACCAACGCTCAGGGTTTCAGATCTGTCACCAATCCGCGCGTCGACCTGTTGAACCCCCCATCGCCCAAGTCGCACTTCCCTCGTGGCAATGGACCGATCGCGATCTCTCGAGAAACACATCACGACGACCCCGACGCAGTCCCCATGAAAGAGGGTGACGTTCTCGTGCCGAGCACCGACACCGCCGCCCTGCCAATTCGCGTCCCGTCGAACCCGGGCAAGTGGACGCTGGTGGAGCCGCTCGGAGAGGGCGCATTCTCGATCGTGTGGTCTGCCGTTCGTGAGGATGATAATGACGCTGGCACCGTAGCCGTCAAGATGATCGACCGCAGTGCCTGCGCCCGCAACTCGCGGACAACGATCGCATTCTGTCGTGAGGTCGAGGTTCTGCGGCATCTCGTGCATCCGGGCATTGTGAGCTACATCACGCATTTTTCGACCGACTCGCACCATTGTTTGGTTCTGGAGAAGCTGAATGGTGGCGAACTGTTCCATGTGGTGGAGGATCAAGCCCTGCACAAGCGCATGCTCCTGCCAGGACCGAACGACTCGAAGGGTGAGGGCCTCGTGCGGCGGATCTTTGGCGAGCTGTGCCGCGCAGTGGCCTGGCTCCATGAGGTCGAAGTCGTGCACCGTGACATCAAGTTAGAGAGTGAGTTAGGTGGGCCCTTTCCCAACTGACAGCGCAGACATCTTGTTCACTGTCAACCCTTTCCAGCTGACAGCGACGTCGACGGGCTCTGTCCCTCTCGACCAGCTGCCCACTCCGCTGATCAAGCTGTCCGACTTTGGCCTGTCACGATTCATCGCGACGGACTCGCCTTTACTGTCTACACGCTGCGGCAGTGAAGCGTACGCTGCGCCCGAAGTTGTTATGGGCAACTTACAGTGGTGGTTTTTAGTTTCCGGACACCCCCCCTCCGTGCGCGACTCGTCGTGACACATCAACCACGGTTGCTATTGTTGCATGCAGCATATCGGAAGAAAGCTGAGACACAGGGCTATTGGCATGTATAACTTTCGAATGCATAGCTACTTGAATGTGTTGTCTCCAGCGTGTTCTATGACAAGTGGAATTCTGTCAAACATCGTCAGGATGCAGTTATTGATCTCCTTCTGTGGTATCTCTCTCCAGAGCATCTGAGCGCGCTTGATCATCCTTGGGATGCTATCCTTTTGAGGTCTGGTGCCGTAGACCC